>JAJJWX010001050.1:0-440426 GCA_023529315.1 Papaver bracteatum
GGGGATAAATTAGTATGTTTTTATTTTTATTTGAATTAGTGTGGTTTATTTTAGAGTGAAGGAGGGAGAAAAAAAAATTGAGTGGAAATATTTTTTTGAAAATGGAAGATGATTGTGATGAGAGACTTGCAGCTGCTGAATCCTTAGCTCAAATACAACAACAATCATATCTTCAATCTTCGGTTAGTGATAACAACTCACAATTGGAGTTATATGATGAACCAACACCCTTGGATCATGATTTTCGTGAGCATGAAGTGTTTTGCGAAGAACCAACGCAAGAAACTAAACATGTTCAACATACAAGCAACCCCAACAAATAGGTAATGCTTCAAAGAGGTCGAAAATCTAATTATTCTTTTTCAAACAGCCATTTTTTTTCCTGAAAAAGCTTAGTGCCGGCACACTCGTAGTATGAATACTACGCCGGAACTAATGGTACCGGCGTGGTATTCATACTCCTTTATATGCTGGTTAAAGATATCCCCCATTTTTAAAATTGTGCCGGCGTGGTATTCTTACCAAATATCCATGCCGGTATACATTTACACTTTTTACCTACCACCGAATATTCCATGGAATATCCATACCGGCATGGTTTACTCCCAACTAATTATGCCGGTACCACAAGAAAAACATACAGGAGTTTTTGTTTTTCGACCTTAAATACCGGCTTCCTATTTTATTTTTCGTGTACGCCGGCACTAGTTTGTAATTTTTCTTAAACGCCGGCAGTCAGTACCGGTTGAAATAACTTACATATATAACATGCCGATTTTACACGAAAAGCAACAGGAGTTAATGATATTTTGAACCTTAGTACCGGTGTCTAATCTTAATTATCGGGTACGCCGGCACTAGGTACCGGCGCGAGATTTTAACTTTTCGCTAATGCCGGTATTAGGTTCCCGGCATTGCAGTTTAAAATATACAATGCCGGTATTAGGTTCCCGGCATTGCAGTTTAAAATATACAATGCTAGAACAATGTGGAACTAATATAATTTTCTTTTCATTCATTCCTTAGGTTGTGCCATACATTGATCCAAATTTTCGTGATACGTCCGAATTCTATAAAATACCTCGGGTATGTTACCAAACAATACTTTCACCTGGTTGTTACAATTTTAAGTTGGAATTGCTTTTAATTGTCCTTTTAATCTCCCATTGTTGTCCTTATGTAAGGAATAAAATCTCAAGAGGAAGCAATTGCTTGGGAAAAAGAGACGCCTCTTAAGAACATGTGTGTCTTAGTGAGGAATAGCCAGCATTCAGATGTTCGTTTTGAGATGGTTTGTGAGAGAAGCGGAAAATAAAAGGAGAATAGCCATAAGAGAAAGGGTTATGTATATGAAAACAAGACTAATAGGGTATACAAGACTCGTAAGAGGAAGAATGAATGCCCTTTTAAGCTAGTATTCTATCTAAGAGACAAAGGAAAAGAAGAAGAATGGGATTGTAAGGTGTGGTTTGGGCGTCATAACCATCGGGATACGAAAGATTATGTTGGTCACTCCCTAGTTGCGAAGCTAAAACCTCATCAGTTCGAGGATGTAAAGATAATGGCCAAGCCATGTATCAAAACAAGAGTGATTCTCAGAGGCTTCAAGGAAAAGGATGAGACGAACGTTTCTTCAGTAAGTACAATTTATAGCGCACAAGCAACCATAAGAAGGTTGGAATAGGAAGGGAGGACCGTTTTGCAGGAATTTGAGAAGAGAGTTTGGGATCACAAATACACGCGTATCATTAAAAGAGGTCCGGACGAGAAGCCCCTTCAAATATTTATTGAACATCCTTTGCTTTCACAATTGGCTCATACGTGTTGTGATGTTCTTATGATGGACTGCACCTACAAGACAAACAAATACAAAATGTCGTTGTTCAACATCGTGGGTCAAACATCGGACAAGGAAACATTCACATTGGCTTGGTGTTTAATGGAAAACGAGATGGATTACAATTATCATTGGGCATTGCGACAATTGAAGTTATTGTTCCCGGAAAATCATTTTCCGAAGGTCATCATAACCGATCAATTTGACGCACTAATGAATGCCATATCCGACGTATATCTGGATGCACAAAATTTCCTATGTACATATCATATAGGTAAAAATGTGAAAAAACATTGTCATGCTTTGTTTGAACCCTCTAAGGCTGATATTAAGAAGATAATGGTTGCGCAACTAGAGGAAGATGTTAGCAAAGGGAAACTATCACCCGAAGAAGAAGAAAATGAAAGAGGAAAGATTAAAGAGCGAGTCGACAAAGAAAATGATGAAAATCATAAAAGGTGGTTGGAATTTCTAAAGGATTGGGAGAAAGTTTATTGGTCTCTTACCGAGGACATGTATGAAAAAAGATTGAACATGTTTATTGCCAAATATAACGAAGTGTATCCAAGTGCCGTCTCATATTGTCGGGATAATTGGTTGGATAAGTTCAAGGAAAAATTTATGCATGCGTGGACAAATCATTATAGACATTACGGGAATGAAGCAACTAGTATAGCGGAGTCCTCTCATGGGAGATTTAAGGATCTCATCCAGTCCGGCCAGGGAAACATGGTTACGGTCACCAAGGCACTGGAGCAACACTTTAAGGCCGATATCGATAGGATCAAGAAGGCTTTTGAGAAAAGCTCCATGGAAAGGATAACTCAATTTCTTAAACATACTAAGTTGCTCCAAGGAATGGAGTTTAACGTCTCCCATTGGGCAATAAAACATATGATGAGACAAATGCAATATGAGAAAAATTACGGAAAACCGGGTGATGTATGTATTTGTCCAGACATGTCTTCATGAAGAAGTGATACCTATTGATGTTATTGATCCGTTTTGGAAGCAACTATATTTCGACCTCCCCCATACGGAATCTCTCGGGCAATCACCATGGGATACAAAGGAGGCCAAGGATTTCTTTGAAGCTTACTCACGTGGCAACTCGGGTAGCCGACAAGTATTGTTGAGCCAACTAAGGCTAATTACACGGCCATGGATAACAGCAAGTGAAGATCCTACAAATCAAGATCCGCCCGGTAGACCACAAACTAAAATTTCAAGGAGAAAATAAAGGAAAGAATTGAAAGAAATGAATCGGCATGAAGAAGAACTTGCGGAAACTAAGAGACGAGATCTATCCTCAGGTGAAATTTTGGAAGCCAGATTCGCGGAAACGCCGGTTCCAAACAAAAGGGGTAGGCCAAAGAAGGAACCGATATCAAGTCAACAACAAACAACGTGTTCCGAAGCCACACCCATAGTCAATGTGTCGGAGGTTCCTAGGAAAAACGGAAGGCCGCCGAAGGTACCAACATTAAGCAACCAAGGACAACAAGGTGAGAATTACAAAGATATACCCATAGTCGATGTATCGGAGGTTCCTAAGAAAAGGGGAAGGCCGCCGAAGGTACCAACATTAAGCTACCAAGGACAACAAGGTGAGCATTCCGAAGTTACACCTATAGTCGATGTATCGGAGGTTCCTAAGAAAAGGGGAAGGCCGATGAAGGTACAAACTATAAGCTACCAAGGACAAAAAAGTGAGCATTCCGAAGCTACACCCATAGTCGATGTATCGGATGTTCCAAGGAAAGAGGGAAGGGGGAGGCCAAGGAAGTATAATCTCCCATCACATACTGAAGACATTGATAATTTAGAGATTGGAGAGGATGGATTGGAAATAATTAAGCAACAAAAGGGTTATATGAAGATATATAAGGATCCCAAAATAGGTAGGACCATTAGAACTTATCATACGAAGCTACAGTCTTACATAGACCAACTTCCTGAGGTTATTCATATTGTGTATACGAATGATGTCGATGGAGATGGAAATTGTGGCTATCATGTCATGACCGAATAATTAGGAATCTTCGATACGGCGGTTAGTAAAGGAATGACACCATGATGATATTCTATAATGAGGATGGCTGATCAACTTGTGAGAAAGAGGAGCTTTTATGAGAAATTGGTTGGTCACGACGAGATGTTTGATGATATGTGTTCTCAAGTGTTAGGACCCAAGCAGGAGATGGCATTTCTTCCTTCTCAATATTGGATGAGGATGCCGCTTTGTGGGCATCTAGTAGCGGATACATTTAATTGTGTTGTTCATAAATCCAATTAGAAGATAATACGATTAAGAGATTTCGCATAAATCCAAAATAATACATATGCACAAAATAAAATATGCTTACATAGGTTTGATAGATAGTACGAGCCCAAGAGTGCTTGTATCCAAATAGTACTTTCGGTTTCGGATCTTCACCCCAAATTTTACCACGTTCAAGGTCGGGTATCATGTCATCAATGTGAGGAAGGTGACAACCTTTAACTTTTTGTTTGCCCTTGCCCTTGCCTTTTGTTGGTTGTTCACTCGGCCCACCAACTTCGCTTTGGCTTCCTAATTGACTTGGGGGAACCTCAACATCTTCCTCCTCACTTTCACCTTCATCATGCTCATCCTCCTCAACTGTTCCAGTACGTTCACGGATTACAAGTGCACTACGGTCACCACCACTCTTCCAAATTGCCTCTCTTGTTTCAAACCCAAAACGCTTCTTGCGACCTCCATCTTTCCCTCGTGGAGGAAGAGACTGAGGAGTATCAAGACCGTCCTTCCTCTTTCTCTTAGTGAGAGCATCTTTATTATTTCCCTTTTTACCTTCCTTGGCTTTTGACCTATAACATAAGCACACGAAACAAAAATAAGACAAGACATATTGGAAGTTTAAGTACCGGCATTGAGACTCTTAAAAAGACGAAGCCGGTTAAGTCCTACCGGCATTCAAACTTAGCTATCGAGAATGCCGGTAAATAAAAGATAACTACCGGCACTCTAAAAGTAAATCAGTTCAGTGCCGGTAAAAGTGTACCGGCATAGAATGGAAGCGAAATAGCATGCCGGTACTGATCAACATATCATATGTGTTCCTGTATGTTTAAAGTTAACTACCGGCATACAAGAATTCAATCAAATCTAGGTCGTTTTTCCTATACCGGCATGCAAGAAACCTAGATTCAATGTCGGTACTGGTGACAAACTTCATAATGTTCCTGTGTGTTTAAGTATACTGCCGGCATACACGAATTACAATTAAGCAATGCCGGTACATAGAACCGGTATGGTATTCAACCCAATTTATATGCCGGCACTGCAAATTCACTTTCATGAATTGATACCGGCGTGGTATTCATCCCATATTGAATGCCGGAACTCGAAATCGGAGTGGTATTCATCCAAGATTGAATGCCGGTACTCTGTGTACCTCGACTGTTTCAGCTATGTTTGGCGATTCTAACCTAAACCCATTGCTATAAATAGATTAAAACAATCATAAATGAGTTCAAAATCACTAACCTTCTCAAAGAAGCCATGACTGCGAGTGGTTGATCGTCCGAGTTCGCCGATTGGACCTCTTCTTGTTCTTCAGCAATCGAACCAATTCTTTGTTCGTGTTTTTGTTGAGAAATCGATTTGGTTTTCGGTTTGGATTTTGCTTTCTTTCGTGGATCCATGGTTATGATTCGGGTAGGTTAATCGACGAATAAACTTTTGATTTAACGATTAATCGTCGATGAAGAACGATGAAGAAGATGGAGAGAAAAAAAACCGAACCCTAACTATGCCAGCACTGAATTGAAATGGGGGATAAATTGTTTGGGTATTGATTTTATTGTTTTAGGGGAAAGGGAATAACAGTCTTTTCATAATGTTTTTAATTAATCTAATGGTGTTTTGGTATTTTCGCACCCAAAAGACACCCCTTATCAGCCACCTTTGGTTGGGGAAAGTAATTCATATCCCCCAATTAATTCCCATATCTCCCAATTGGGGGTTCTTAAAAAAGTTGGGATAAAGGAAAGGTTAATTTAGCATTGTACTCCCTCCGTCCAAGTTTACTTGCTAAAATTGGGTATTTTTTTGTCCTAATTTACTTGATAAGTTTCATATTCTTCCCCCATTTTAGCCAAATTTACCCCTATATTGAAATCAGGTCATGGTATGAGAATTGTGTGCAATTCTATTTCACATGCACATCATAAATACTCCTCTCCTCTCTCTATATATCCTTTATTCCGGGTGCGGTTTTTGACGCAATTTTTTTTGGTTTTGAATTCTTTTAAATAGTAGACCAAAAAACTAGATATGTGTCTTAAATGTAGTTTGGAGGCAATTTTGGAAGAAAAAAAACCCTCTCTCTAATTTCCTTAATCTGTGTGCAAAACCCAATTTTAGCAAGTAAACTAGCACGGAGGGAGTAATTGAAATTAAGCAATTTCTTCCAACAGTTCAATTTCACCATTGATTGAAATCAACATCAACATGGAATCTAAATAAAATAATTCATTTTTAGAAAAACACAAATTCAACAAATCCATATTTATTCGCTTTCTCCAACGCAAAATATCACCTTCTCTCTTATTTTTAATTTTAATTGCAATTTTCAATGCTAATAAGTAGTTAAGTACTCTTATTCTTGCTAATTGATTGTCATCTTCTTATTTTAAGAAATTACATTTTCTTTTTTTTTTCAATTTTCAATTTTCAATGAAGTGGACCCGCAAAGTGTACTTCGTGGGAATCCAACGGTCCCACAGCATCTCTAAACATTGGGATAGGGAGTGGGGCAGAAGTGGACCCCACCCCGTCTCTCACAAAATTCATCATGGTACACCTTGCGGTGTAAAATCTCGGTGGACCAATCATTTTTGCTCTCTCCGCATGCTGAACGTACCAAAGAAGGGTCTTGACTCTTGTCCTTAGACTAGAGAAAAGCATCTGTGAGAAGTCTGATGGTTGGAACTTGGAAACTTTGAATTATGCATAGACTATATACTTAATGATCGATGACCGAAAACAATTTGCACCGTATTCTCGGGACCATAATTGACCGTCTCTCTCAGGACCATAATTGACTGTCTTGACAGTTATAAATATCTATTAGTGTGGTGAAGAGTGCTTGGAATAGCATTTCCACTATTAAATAGTGATAAACTCCACATTTTAATTGGGTCGTCGACCGAGCGAAGCAAGGGAGGACCATTATATAACTTTTATTGAAAATTGTAAGTGATCAATTGACACAAAAAGATTGGAAATGGTCAGGGGCGAAAAACCAAAAATGTCTATCACCTTTAGTCCAATTATTATAACTCCTTATATATATATATATCATTGTATCCTATCTTATCTTTTCAGGGGTCTAATTGAAAATCAAACTATAATATAACATATCTAAAAATCCATGCCTTTGAATTTTACATATTTTATCTTGTTGAAAAGGTTATAAAAAAAATCTAATACAAACAACAATATCAAATATAGAGTTTTTTCGAAAAAATCGGGGGTATTTAACATTTTAGGCAAAATTTTAGAAAATTAAATATATATCCTATATATGAAGATCCTAATATTATATTCCATCCGTCCAAATTAGATTAGCTGGTTAGTTATAAATTTTGTCCTATAAATTGATTAGTTATCTCTCTAATCAAGGGGTTATTTCTAAAACTACCATTTTAATTGATGTTATCCCGCAAAAGCGGCTTCTAAGTCGTTAGGTCAATATGTCCCACAAGATCCAGAAGCCTTGAACCCTTTAGGGAAAATGGTGGGTCCTAAACTGAATGCAAATCTAGTCGTTTATTAACCAACCAGCAATGATACACGTACAACGATTTTGTACCGTGATCTGCACAACGAAATGATCCAACGGCTTAAGGAAACCCTGGGGGGTGGGGTGTTTGGTGGAGCCCATCAGTGCTTTTTCCTATCACACCAAAATCACGGTACTGCACCGTGCGGTATACCAAACATTTTTGTTAACCAATATCACTAATTCACCCCTAGGTTTTACACCGTGAAATGCACAACGAGGGCAATGGACGGATAAGATCAAAACTTCTATACATTTGGATTAGGAATGGGCAGCCTGGATCCCTCGGTGAGCTTTTCGCCTGGTATTGGCTGTCTTCTTACAATACAACCAATCACAGGCTAATTTGATCAACTAGCTAACTATTACTCCTATCTCAATTATGCACAGCAAGAACAACAACATGAATATGAATTAACTCAACATATTATTAAGGGTTTCATCTAGAAACTAGCAGATGAAATTGGAACATACTGAAGATGATTAAAACACAAATTGAATTTAGATAACTAATTGGTCCAATTGAAATTGGATAATTTGTTACATTACAGTTGCCCTATTTATACACCAATTTCTTCTCAAAAATTAGAATTTTGATAATTAGAAAGCAACCACTCACTCAAAACTCGTTTTCCACAAACCCCTTCTGTAATTCTACCTGTAACTCTTGATTTGATGTTTGCTTTTTCCATTGAAGATAACACTAGCTCTTTCTCTCTCAATCATAGCTTCTAGGGTTACTGTTTTGGGACAGAATCTATGATAGAGATAGAAATAAGCTAGAAGATAGATTGATCGAAAATAATAAACCGAACACACCGTACCATGTGTCTAGAGGGTGGGACCCACTTTTTAAAATTCTGCCTATTTACCATCTCGATGTTTAGAACGCTTGCATCTCTATCGTTCATTTCCTCTCGATGCTTAAATCACGGTGTGTATATGATTGATAGCATAGAGTGGCTGATAGGGTCGCTGTGTTCAGTGGTGGTCGGTAATGGAATTGATGGAGGGAGAAAGAAGTGACCGACGTTTTGCAGATGGAGAAGAAGAGTACGATAG
This sequence comes from Papaver bracteatum, assembly GCA_023529315.1. Taxonomy (NCBI): domain Eukaryota; kingdom Viridiplantae; phylum Streptophyta; class Magnoliopsida; order Ranunculales; family Papaveraceae; genus Papaver; species Papaver bracteatum. Next base: position 8,728 of record JAJJWX010001050.1, read on the forward strand.
GCAAGGGGGTGTTTGGCTTTCTTATTGGATTAAGGGGAAAAAAGGCAGGTGCTTCAGTGTTGGGCGGAAGCAGCAAATGTTGATGTCTCGGGAGGAGAAGACGTTGGATGATCAACAACTGGATTGAATCTAATGGCTCACATTAGAAACAGGTTTGGGTCTTGGTTCTTATCTCTTCTGGGCTCATATCTTCTTCAAATCTAATATCTCAAGCCCACTTTTAGTCTTTGAGACGTGAAAGCAACATTCTTCACTTGCGGATGAGGTGCAAAAGATATTCTTCACTCGCTTCTAAGGTGCAGAAGATATTCTTCACTGCTTTCCATCGGTGGCCTTTGTTGTCTCTCTTCCAGTGTCGCCAATTCTCCGCTTCTTTTGGCTTCTCTATTCATCGAAGCTTTATTTAGTACCTAAAAACACAATATTAATTAGTACAAGAATTTATTCTTGAAAACAATGAAAATACATAATTTGGGATAATATATGATGGGGGGATCGGCTAACAGGGTCACTTTGACAGAGTCTGCCACAGCCCCTCGCGACCATTGGATGTTTCCATTTTTAATGGCTGAGATATATTGATGAAAATGCGGGTCTTATTTATCGATCCATAAACCCGGTTATTTCACGCTCTCTCCCTCCAAGAAACTGAACAGATCTCATTCTTCCCCTTCTCTTGATACTCTCTTCTGCATATGTAATTAATTTCTTTTTAGAAAATCCTACCATTAATAGATAACTTATTGGATTTATTTTGCTTAAAAAATCTTTCAATCTTGAAACTGATAGTAAATCAAAGCTAAAATTTGTATATGAATTTTAAACAATATTCCTTTCTAGGTGTTTTGAATTCGGAATTTAAATTATCGTCATAACAGCCAGATGTTTATGATCTGTGTTTCGGGTTGATGAGAACTTCAAATTAAGTAATAAACTAATTGATGAGAACTTCAAATTAAGTAATAAACTAATTGAGGAGAAGAAGTAAATGTGTTACTAATGATGATGAATCATACTTCTTTATCTAAGAAACTAAACTTCCAAATTATCAAAACCCATAATCTCAATCCCAAAATCAAAACATTAGATATAAAATGGTTGAGTTTTGACTTACATAATCAATATCGAGATTCAATTTTTTTTTCCAGTAAAAAAAGTCCAAGAACTCATTAACTGATAGCAGGATTTTTTTAAAAAGTTTTGTAATTGTTTCATCTCAGTGGAAGAGATCAAATGAGAGAATGAAATATGTTGCTAAGAGAGAGAGCGTGAATGGAGAAATAAAAATCCAGGACCGTGTTAACTGGGTCATGGATCTGATAGATCCGCGTGTTTTATCATTACATCTCAGCCATTGAAGATGCCGACATCCAATGGTCATAAGGGGCTGTGCCAAACACTGTCAAAGTGACCCTGTTAGCCGATCCTTCCCCATATATGATTTTAACGCGCAAAAGATGAGTTAAATGCCAATAAAAAAAGGTGTAGAAATATGCACTATTTGACACTCATCATTAATATAAGAAATATATATAATTTGATAGTCATGTTTATATTCGTTACATAGGTGTTTTAAAATGTTTTGCAACGGTATAATGTTTACAAAAAAAAACATGTTTTCAAAATTAAATAATTTCTAAATTTTACTTGTTATTATCCATAAGGGTATAGTTGTGAGAAAATACTTAAACATACTCCCATATCCTCCTTGCCTTAAAATTTTTACAACTGTAACTAGCTCATCTGATTTTTGACGAGTAAGGATCCCCTCAAACTTTTATTATCACACTATCTCACATGTTTGGCATCATTTTTGCGAATAAAATCAAACCGTAATGGATTTGAAGCTAATATTTTGGGGATATGTTCCACTTACCAAGTTCTACATGCCTACCAAAAATGAGAGCATTCCGAACTATGAAACCTCACAATCTACCGGTCTTAATTAGGACGGCCACAAATCCAATAATTTTCAACGGCTCATTTTCAAAGTAGTAGATGGTGGTGTTATATGTCTCGGAATATGCTCATTTTTGGTAGGTATATAGAACTTGGTAAGAGGAACATATACCCAAAATATTAGCTTCAAATCCATTACGGTTTGGTTTTTATTCGTAAAAATGACGCCCAACATGTGAGATAGTGTGATAATAAAAGTGTGAGGGGATCCCTCCTCATTTTTGACGGACGGAGTATTATCCTATTTATTATGATATGTGACTTAAGTTTCATAGGTTATGCTTTACACTGTCCTAGGGAAAAGACGACTGCTTTTTCCACTTTTTAACCAGAATCATAGCCTCCCTTGTTCTAGAAGAAGGGAGGTGATGGCCTTTAACTTTGTTGCTTCTTTCTTTATCTTCTTAGAGGGTATGTTAGTGATCTGCTTAACTGTTTATTCTTCTGTTTTCTACAAGTACTCGTGCCTTTTCCTTTATCCATTTCTTTCTCTATCTTCTCTGATGATTGTATATAATTTGAGATGATTTATGACTTTTCTTTCAAGCCCCCAGATTTATTTATTATACAACTTACATGTATTAAAAAATATTAAGTCGAGATCATACGATGCGATTCATACCAAACTAACCCACTAGTTTTTTTTTTTTTGATGTATCTAACCCCCTAGCTGAATCTGTGTGCTTTGAATTCAAATCGAAGTTAAATGCGTAGTATATAGTAACAGTGCTATCCCACACGACTTTGTGGGATGGCTTCCCGCAAAGGCAGCTTCTTTACCATTAGATCATGCTAAAACTCAGATCTAACAGCCTTGAACCCTTTAGGAGAAATGGTGGGTCCTATATATCCTGAATATGGTGGGTCCTTTCCTGAAAGTGATGGGTCCTTTCCTGAATGTGAATATAACCATTGATTTGATCATCCAACGGTAAAGAAGCTTCCTTTGTGGGAAGCCATCCCGCAAGGTCGTGTGGGATGGAAAATTTCAATTAGAGTTTGGGTCTCAGGACCACAATTGACCGTCTTGCCAGTTATAAATAGTGATAAACTCCATATTTTAATATTAATAGATTTTTCTAGTCTCATTATAAGGAATTTACGTACATATGTTGATATAATAGACATAATCGGAAAATTATAGATCATGTTACACCAAAATTTAAGATAAAGAAAAATTTGTATATATAGTTGTTTGGGAAAAGGATGTAATTTTTTAGATTGTCATCGCGTCTTATGATTTACACATGCTTAAGATCTCGTTATATGTGCACCTTCTTGCTGAAGCTAAAATATTTCCAACCTGTCAAGCATGTTTAAAGCTTCTTGTGGAGCAATTTTTTTTTGGTGTACCTCCCTATATTAATAAATATGTTATAAACCAAGTTTATTTACTAATATGCCCTTCGTGTCTAAGTTTAGGGTTTACATATCTTGGACACAAAGTCTTCTATCTATATAAATAGAGGCATTAACATTGTATCTTACACACACATGAATTAGATTTATCTCTCTATTCTTCCCTTTTACGTTGTGTCTTCTTCTCTTCTTATTCTATATTACAAGACGTTATCATCACGCTCTACGCTGGGAACGATTATACCTAATATCGGAGCTCACATCTACTGACCAGCTGCGTCTTCAAAGATGGGAACACAATAAAAAGAGATATAATCTAAACTCTATTATTTAATTTATTTCTTAAATTTAATTTATAATTGGTTCACGTTTATACTTACATATATTTTTTTTTGAACAGAGTATGATTAAGTCATGATGCCGAATTTGTCTTTATGTGGATTTTTTGTGGAGTTGGATCATACGCAGGCAACATGACTACATGCAGAACTCATTGGAACTTTTTTTTTCCTTACTGCTTCTCGACTCCCGAGATTTTTGATTATTATTATTTTATTTTAATCTGTTTGATACCATATATAACTGGTTAATCCTGTGTTTTTGTTTCAACACCCATCATGGTGTATTTTTGGGCTTGAATTTCATATAGCTCTTCCACGCCGATGACGAATACATCTAGTTATTCTCAATTTTTATTACGGTGCAGCTGAAATTTATTGGATAGTCATAAAAAGGCATAATCCATTTATGAAAGGATGTCGGTGATCAATTTTGACGAATAAATTTGATTATCGTTTCTTCTCTAATTTTTTTTAATAGAGAACGAAAAGAAAATTAAATTGTAATCACCAAAAATTGGTGTTTTCTTCTATAATTTTTTTATCATAGAGAAAGAAAATAGAAAATCCATCAAATGATGGTTTAGGATTTTTATTACCCTAATAAAACTGTAATCACCAAACGCTGGTGTTGTCGTGATCTGACTACCTTTACAGTAATAAATCATATGCATGGTTGAAAAACCTCCGACCAATTAATATTGGTATCTTTGTCCGTTGGACAATGATCATGTGATTCGTATTTGGTTTCTATTCATTACAGAAACCATTCTTTTACCACACCATGGTTTTCCAGTCGTCGATGCGATTTTGGTATATCATTTACCAATCAGGATTATTTTTCTTCATAAATTCTCTATAATGAGATGGAAAATTGGCATTCTTAAATTAGCCAATTTTGGTTTTTGATTTCTATTCCTCGAGAGAATCATCAACCAAAAGGTAGATTTTTCTCTACAAAGAATAAAGATAATTATTTCTTTATTTTTTCATAAAAATCATTTAAACCAATTGGATTTGGTTTTTCCCTATCGATCATAAAGGGATAAAATATCGTTATGGTATTTTCAATTGCTAACGCCGACAGAACATTGAATTGATGCATTCTCAAAGGATATTGATAAATGTTTATCTTTCCTAGCCGTAATAATTTCCAATATTTGGACAGTTCCACTTGTAGCTGGAATTAATATAGTTTGACACAAAAGATCAATGGGTGCGCACCCGGCTTATTAGCCTATATTATTAGTCCTTGTAGTGACTAAATTGATCTTGAATTTATTTTTATTTTATTTTTTGAAAAATAAAGTGTCCATAATCTCATTCTAAATCATTATTTCATTGTCATGGACCACCCAGCACGCGTTTGATGATACGTATGGCGATCGTGCCACGGACGCGGAGTTGGAAGGAATATCGCTGGAATTTCAAGGATGATTCACCTAGCAAAACACAAATAAAGAAAAAAACAAACGTAATATACAATAATATGCAATAAACTAAGAAATTACTAGCATGGATTCGGCACTAAATATATGCAAAATATGCACTTAACAGGGGTCTTGCTCACATGTCAAGGGAATACTTTATAAAAATAAATCTTAAACCCACTGTTATTTTATTTTGCCTGTAAAATAGATGACTCATAGGAGGATACATAAAGATCGACCAACTTCCATACTTCGAATTAAAATTTATGCATTCTTAATGTGGCATTCAAACCTGAACATATTAACATAGTCGAATTGCGAGCGCAATGATAAGTATGACTAACAACTAAATTTTGCGTTGTATGCTTAGGAACTCGTACTCAGCCCGAATATAAGTATATGATTGACGGGTATAATGATCCCCCAAACTCTCAAAGCGTCAAAATAACATATTCTGACAAAATATCAATGAAACATGAGTTAGCTACTTCTCAATTCGAAGATACACACGTACACACTTTTGGAAACTTTTGACATAAAGCATATGGACATGAGAACGAAAATCATGTATGAAAATAATTACAAAATAACCTTAAAAGTAAACTACAGTAAAAAATCTATATATTAATAGATTTGGGACTTCACAAAATTATTAATATATGGAGTTTATTAATATAGGGAGGTATACAAAAAAAAATTGGTCGACAAGAAGCTTTAAACATGCTTGAGAAGATGGAAATATTTTAGCTTCAACAAGAAGGTGCATATAATAACGATGTCTTAAGCATATGTAAATCAAAAGATGCTTTAACAATCTAAAAAATTACATCCTTTTTGCATACAACTATAGATATATATTTTTCCTTTATCTTAAATTTCGGTGTAACAAGATCTATAATTTTCCGATTATGTCTATTATATTAATATATGGAGGTAAATTCCTTATGGTGGGACTATAAAAATCTATTAATATTAAAATGTGGAGTTTATCACTATTTATAACTGGCCCAAGTTGGGACCATGATTTTTTATTAATATATAGAGTTTATTAATATATGGAGTATCAATATATGGAGTTTTTATTGTATCTTATATTTTCTGGATTTGACCACATATAAATAATTATTAACATGGTGGTCATCCAAGGGGGAGTTGTGTCAATTTCGGTTATTTGGTGGATTCCCAACCATTAACTAGATCATTTTGTTAGACCACATCAACATAAACATCTCCTATGAATTTGGATATCATTCTGATCCATATAAGGTATGATCACAAATTTTGTTCACCTTTGGTACTCTAACTACATATTGGCACCTTGTTGAAGAAACTACATCAACTACATATGAAAATCATCTCTGAAGATAGCAAACCAAGACACAAGTTATCAGTACATTTGGAGAAGCTTGAAGATTCGAGTACACTACTATTAGAAGACTAACACAAAAAAGACTTCATCAGAACAATTATCTTCTACATTCAAGAAATTCGTTCATCGAAATTGGGAAGTCTCGACTCAAAAATTTGCAAGCCAAGAATTTGACTGAAGTATTTATCAGGGGTAGCGTTATCATCAAATCTAGGTGCATTCACCGGACTTTATCGTGTTGTACTCTTTTTCCTTAGTCAAGGTTTTGTCCCACTGGGTTTTTCCTTGTCAAGGTTTTAACGAGGCAACATATGCGTGTCCAGCACTGTTTCAAGTTTTACATGCTTGTGCAATTTCAGGTTTTTGTCTTTTGAGTTTTCCTGATATGTTTGTAATGACTTATCCACAATGGTCATCAGGGGGAGTGTTATAAACCAAGTTTATTTACTAAGATGCCCTTCGTGTCTAAGTTTAGGGTTTACATATCTTGGACACCAAGTCTTCTATCTATATAAATAGAGGCATTAACATTGTATCTTACACACACATGAATAAGATTTCTCTCTCTTCTTCCCTTTTACGTTGTGTCTTCTTCTCTTCTTATTCTATATTACAAGAAAATAATAATTTTGTAAAGTCCCAAGTCTATTAATTATGGAGTTTTTATTGTATATGTTAGAAAAATAATTCTTCACCCGATATATGAAGATCCTAATATTATATTCCCTCCGTCCAAATTAGATGAACTAGTTAGTTTGAAATTTTGTCCCATAAATTGATAAGCTATCTCTATAATTAATGAATTATTTCTAAAACTACCCTTTTAATTCATTATCGTTAATATTAGAAGTTTATATAATTTGATAGTCATGTTTATATTCGTTACATAGGTGTTTTAAAATGTTTTGCAACGGTATAAATTTACAAAAAAAACGTATTTTAAAAGTTAAATGGAGTAATTTCTAAATTTTACTTGTTATTATCCACAAGGGTATAGGGAAAACACTACTGCTTTTCCCACTTTTTTATCGGAATCATAGCCTTTACAAACCGTGAGTTGGGTTTTATTTTTTCCTTCATTTTTTCCTTCATTTTTTGAGGCGAAAAGCTTATACTCCCTCCGTCTCAAATTAACAGTCCTAATTGACTTTGTCAATATATAAAGGAAATCCTATAAAATGTCGTGACTAACCCTTGACTAGCCCTATTTAATGTTATGTTGTTACCAAAACTAAAATTAATACTCCCTCCGTTTCACAAAGATATTCCGCTTTGACTTTCTCAAAATATTAAGGAGACCATACTATTTTACTTGACTACCCTTAGTTACTTACCTATTTTATTTTAAGAAAATGCTAGCAATAAAGACTATCCAAAATTGGTTTGAGAATTAAAAATACGAAATATAAAAGGGAAATTTAAAAGATATTGAATTTAAGAAGTATAAACTTTATAAGGAATCTAATTTTTAGAGTTAAATGTATATTTCCTTAAATGGAATGAAGGATATATTTGTTTCCTCAATTATACTAATTTATTTAATATTTGAGATTGAGTCACGTTAAAAATAGATTTATGAATATAAAGAATTCAAGGGTATATTAGAGAGTTCATTGAAAAAGTATGACTATAAACAGAAGCTGGACACAATTTTGAAACTGACGAAAAAGGAATAGAGGACGGTCTTTCAGAAACAGAGGGAGTAGTATTAAAAATTATAAATTGGATAGTATTATTATTTTAGGAAATATTTTTAAAAATAAAAACAAACTTATACTGCTTTTATTATGGAGTCCATAATTAGAATGAGATGTAAGAATAAGTAGAAGTTTTATTAGGAATTTTATAATTATCCATAAATGTTTTTATTCAAAAAAGGAGTGACAATTAATATAAAGATATCGAACAGATTTTTTCCTTATATATGGTGATAATATTTAAGATTTTGAATTAAGTTTATATTAAAAATGATTTTATGATAATAATAAATAAAGGGTTTATTTGATAGTTTAAGGGAAAAGTATGTCTATAAACAAAGCGGACTTTTTTCCACAAAGTTTCGATGAGGAAGCATATTTTTTCACCTTTGTTTTCGGTAGTCTTAAGGTTAATAAACTTAAGATTACAGATTGACTTTTGTTTAACTGAAAAGTTGAGTTATTCTGAATTGTGGACTGAAACTTTTTGTTAACATCTATTTAAGTGTACATTAGCTTTTCTGTCACGGTATCACCTATATTACTGATGAAAAATTGCATTTTCACATCTATTTTCCCATATATAAGGGTAAGAAACTTAATGGGGGTTTACTCAATAAATACATTTGTAGATTTGTAGAGATTTAAAAAGAGTCATGAAAATTAATAACTTTGCGAGAATTATACAGAATTGAGCAAACTTTTGCGGAGTTATGCAAAGTTGTCTAATGTCTTACAGACATTTGTAGAGTCTTGGAGAGTTGTATAAATAAATTTTATATGGAAATATGCATGATAGACATAAATATAAAATTTATTGTAGTTTATGTATTATAGTAACTTCAATTAAATTAAATTAAAATAAATTATTATTATTATTTTATATATATAACTTATTTCTTTGGTTCAATGAAATACAATAAAACGTAACAATAAATTAAAAATAATTATTACTGTACATTTGTACATAATAATTAAAATAAAATAAAAAATTTAACCATATCATATAATTTATACTCATCTATAATATGAGTTTTATAGATTGTGTATTCATGAAAAAAAATAAGATAGAGTAAAAAACATCTTTATAAAAAAGTTGGAAGTCTTCCAAAATCTTACATATTTTGCAAGACTTTAATCAAGGCAAATATATACCCAAAAGTCACTCAAAGTCTTGAAAATAGATAAGTATACAAAGTCTTTGAATTTTCAAGTTTACAGCGAGTAACACAAACTTTAGAAGACCTTTTGACAATCTACAACGAGTAACATAAACTTTGAAAGAGATTTTAAAAGTATACAACCAATAACACAATACTTTGTAAATCCATTAAACTCTTTGGAAATCGATAAAAGTATTTATTGAGTAAACCCCTGTAAGATTATATATGAACTTCTTTTTTCTTCCTAGAGAGAAAAGGAAATCTAACCGAGTTAAGAGATATGAGACGATAAATTTTGATCCAAGTTGGTTGAACTAAATTAAATTGAATGAAACAATGGCAAATTAGATTCAGCCACTGTTTTTTCAAGGTTTTTATAGGTTAAAATAATTAACAAACAACTCTAGTTTTGATCGATATGATGGTGCTTATGCACCCAATTATATTTTTAGCCCCCATTGTTATGATAATCACATAGGAGGACACACATTTGGTTGTCCAATAATACATTTTAAAAGTTCCCCTTAAGCATTGACAAGTCCAAAACAATAATTCATTCTAAACATATTATTTAATTTTTATTTGTTTTTCCTCTAAATTTATATTCAGCTGTTTTCATCTCTTAGTTCGTACTGTAGTCAACTACTCTTGAAGCAGAAACTGTGGGTTGAGAGACTCGCAGACGGAGAAAATTTTGCTACAACAAACATGATCTAGCAGCATTGAGGCCACATATTTGGCCATCTATGACCTAAGCAAACTCTTGGGTTAACCTGAGTAGGATTTTTTGTTTTTAAAAAAAGAATCCTAAATCGGGAACCTTTGATTGATTTTTTTTAAAAAGTAGGATGGTACAGTGATGAACGAGCAAATTACTGACTCCAATATTTGGGATGATTAAAATTGCGTTCATATCAGTTTGGTGAATATTTTGGGAGTATTAATGTTCGACCGGTTACAGCCTTTAAAACTTATTTTTCTCTCTTCAACGATGAACTTTTATGGTGAAGCAATGATTTTATTTTAGTTGCAGTTCCAAACTTCTAATTACGGTCTTGAATTTTATGGTCGACTTGTTTACTTCTCTTAATGGGGGAAGAATAAAAACAAACACTGGATAGAATTGTGTATGTTGGGCTATGCTCCCCCATTATATGCTTCTGTTTTCGTTTGTTTTGTAAGCTTAGTCGGACTGTACTATTAGAAACCTATGAATGGATAGTTGACTCAGGTTTGTTAACTCAACAGTGTGCTTAGGTTGCCTCAATGCTGCTAGATCAATGTTTTCTATGGCACTGTTAGAGCAAAATTTTCTCCCAGAAGGTAGTTAAAAAAAAAATGTTATAAAGAAAACGTCTTTTCTGATGGATTACTAGTAAGCATCGGATAGAGTGAGACCGGGGAGAAAAGCGTACATCTCGTCTTCTCCCAAAAACAATTATTCTCTCCTTCCTCGCCCATCTTCCATACTCTCACGAAATCATTATCGTTTAATCTTCTGAAAAATGAGTTATCAGAAACAAACAAGTAAGAAACCTGAAGTCGCTACTGATCCTAAGTTCTCCAAATCAACTGAAAAAGGTAAACGGAAAGTTGAAATCTTTGAACCTGTTGAATAAATCACTGAATCCATTGAGATAAATCCATCAATAGCCAGAAAAAGGTAATAAGTGTTGATCTAAACTCAATCCCATTACTTTATTTTATCCTAAGTTTGGTGTATTAGGTTAGAATATTAAACATGGTGATTTTCAGGGTTTTAGACGTCAAACTCATTCATTTTGAATGCGAGCTCTCATCCCAGAGCCCTTGCTAAGAATGAATGATTAATATGTCTATCCCCAGCAATAATAAAACAGCAAGAAACATCATAATTATAGTGGAATACTTTCCTAACCAAGAACATGACCACTATGCCCATATGAATTTTACTTGCGTTTGATGTTGTTGTGGGAAATGGTCCCTATATATAGGGGTAGAGTAGAAGTGGGTCCCACCCTCTCTTTCACAAGGTGCAAACTCGGTGAGTATTCTTCGGTGGATAAAGTATTTTATAATTTATATTAATATGGCCGGAATCATTACAGAGTTTTTTAAGATCTACAACCATCATCAAAGTTAAAAAAAAATCCCCCCATTCTTGACTGAGACTCCTGCCATTAAAATTTTTCCAACCATACAAGAGACCCAATGGATCAAATATGTATCATTAAAAAGAAGTTTTAATATGTTGTTTTTGAATATCCTCTCACACGAGATATTTTGTTCTAGAAAAACTAACGTGGCAGCATATGGTGTATTATCTTATAATTCAGGCTTCAGCAGAATAAGAAAGGAAAAGAAAAGGCTGCACCTACTTCGAAATCTCCTCGCCAAGGAAAGGAAAAATACACCCTTGAACAAGATTTGGTAAGTAGCGTAAGCGATGATGTGGATATTGTAAGTTTGTTGAATAGTGATGAGAACCCTATGAATAGTGATCAGAATCCCCTCAACTATATTGAATCAGAAGAAGAAGATTATGATGCGTATGTAGCACGTTGGGTTCCAAAAAAGGTGGCTGAACATGGATATGAGATTAAAGAGGAAGAAGCAAAACTTTTTATCAAGGAATCAGATGAAAATGGCGACCACATAGGTCCAACTAGAGCTGCACAGGAACCGGTCCGGAACTCGTGTACCGTCCACTGTACAGCCTTAGGTCCAATTGAGGGGAAGATAGAAGACAAAGTTGCTGAGAATTAGGGAGGCAATGATGATGCCGAGACGAAGTAGTTGAGGGAGTGGAAGAATATGACGACATCAATGAGATTGATCCCTTTTCATGTCTCTATCTGTTTTTTTTTTTTTTTTCGTGGTTAACTCTTAATGTCTCTTATGTGTTTCCGTTCGTTGTCATTGGCTGTTTTTAAGTTATTATTTTGAACAATATTATGTAGTGATGTCCATTGTTGATCCCTACAAAAATCAAGAGTCACCCGTAATACCTGGTTATTTGGATCTCTGTATCTTCACTTGCTTCTTCATTTTGACCATCTTTTCAAACAAATTTACTGAATTCTACATGCAAAACAAACTATTGAATAATGTGACGAAACTTCACATAATTTAAATCAAACAACCAAAACAAACACCATAAATTAATTAAAGCTGTAAACCGTTAGAACTTCATACTTGTGAAAAGTTAGTGTAGTGGTTGGACGGTGTTGATGGATCAGTGGGTGCTGGCTTCGATTCCTACTACTTCTAACTTTAACTTTGGTTGATCATGAGTTTTAATGTTTTAGATTGTGCTCATTTTTCATGGGTATGTACTATGTAAAGCTTTGAAATGTGAACATATCGCCGAAATATTAGCTTTGAATACGTTATCCTTTAATTTTGATTCACAAAAAATACGTCCAAAATGTGAGTTATGAGTGCCAAATATTGCGTATTTCTACATCTTTTTATTGGCATTTAACTCATCTCGTGTGCTCTAGTTCTCTATTTTATCCCAAATTCTGTATTTTTACTGTTTTCCAGAGTAATTACTTTTACTAATTTATTTTGTGTTTTTAGCCAGTAAAAAAAACTTGAATGAATTAAGGAGCAGAGAAGTGGTGACAACGGAAGGAAGACAACAAAGCTCCCGCTAGAAGGCAATGAAGAATGTCGTTTGCACCTCATCCACATGTGAAGAATGTCACTTGCACAATCCAATATTAGGAGTGGGCTTGAGAAATTAGCTTTGAAGAAGTATTGGGCCTGAAAGAAGTGAAAGAACCCAAACCCATATATGTGCTCGATAACTGCTCAACACTGTAGTACACTAGTACTCTTCATATCCTCCCCAAGGTTTACAGAACCCAACTCAATCTTCATTTCCTTCTCCTCCTTCCCAACAGAACAACACCACTTGCAGTCATCTTCCATCAAATCCATCCCCGACAATCTCTGCTTACGGCCACCGTCACAATCACACTCACACTCAAGCTCCTAATTTCATCTCTCTCCATCTTATCTTCTTCCTGTAGCCCTAGAAGCTAGGATTTGCGGAGAGAGATAGAGTTAAGGTGAAAATGCTAGGTATACACCAAAATGGTGGGTCTAGGAGAGCTTTCGGGGGACCAATAGGGGGAGGGTGATAGGTGTCTAAAACACCTAATTCTATATCGAGTATTTATGCTTTCTTTGCGAGTTTTCTTGTAAATTATGTATCTTATTTTTGCTTTTGAGTTTATTAGGTGCAACGAAGTAATTTGGAGAAAAACAACAAGAAAGCGTTCATCACGAGCAAAAAAGGGTAACACATTACTTTTACAGGCCAGCGCTAAGGGGAATCAAGTCATGGATAAAGGGTTGCCAACTCTATTTTAAAGGATAAATAATAGGCTGTTATGTGGTGGCTTATATTAATTTTGAGGGTACTGATAGTTTTTCCTCCCATTACCTCACTATAAAATTCAGAGAAGAACTTCATTTTTGTCATTGGTCATTACCATTCATCTGGAATTTAGAGAGGACGGAAGCTAAGAAATGGCGGCGTGTTACTATCTGAATTTCAAGCGGGATCTGTTGCTGCTAAATGAAGAAGTTGATGATCGAGGTTGACAAGGTGAAGCTGGGTATGAAGGTTGAAGCAGGAACTAAGATGTTGGTATTGTTTGAAGATTCAGATGAACTCAGGAAAGAAATTAGAGGTTAGGGTTACTGAAGATGAGTGACTGAAGAAGCTGATGATTGTAATGATCGATTTGGGAGATGATTAAGCATGGGTCTAGGTTGAATCTTCCGTTGGTGTTGTTGATTGAGAAGAACTAGGGTTTCTGTGGTGACTGAGATAAATTTTAAGGGTGCAATATTAGAGTTGTATTTGCTATTGATCAGTGAATATGATGTACTTCCGCTGGATGCTCAGATGGGAACTGGTGGTATTGAGGTTCAGGTGGGATTTTGAGGTGAATTTGAGATTGGTGGCTGAGAGGGAGATATTTACTGATGTCGAGAAACAAACCAATTCAGGTGGCTTGTGTGGAGTGGTTTAAAGTTGCAATTGCAATGGAGACTATGAAGTTGTTGCTGCTGTAATGAGGTTGTGAAACTGGATCTCAAATGGATGAATGAGCTGGTGTCAGTGATTTTCCTGAAAGAAGTTGTTACCGGTGGTGCTCGGAGTGGTGTTACAGATGAACTAGAAGATGGAGTGATGGTCCATTATAAATTTGAAGCCGAGAAGGTTAATATGCAGTTGCTGTCAAAGAATGGGAATTACAGGTTATGCTAGGCATGGAGTGTTGCTGCTTGTTGGCTTGAGAGTATGTTGCAGTACAGCTGAACTGGTTATAGTTGATGGTGCTGGAAGCTGCAGTAAATGGATGAGACATTAGTTGGTTCTGTAGGTGGTAGCTGCTGCAGGATTTGATGTGCCGATGAACACGGAAGCTGTGAGAGATATGCATACGATGGAACTGGTGATGGTCTGTAGATGAGAAGAGAGTATGAAGCTCAACCTGAAAGAAGTTGTTACCGGTGAGTCGACTCAATGAATAGGTCCAACTTTTCCTGAAAGAAGTTGTTACCGGTGGTGCTCGGAGTGGTGTTACAGATGAACTAGAAGATGGAGTGATGGTCCATTATAAATTTGAAGCCGAGAAGGTTAATATGCAGTTGCTGTCAAAGAATGGGCATTGTAGGTTATGCTAGGCATGGAGTGTTGCTTCTTGTTGGCTTGAGAGTATGTTGCAGTGCAGCTGAACTGGGTATAGATGATGGTGCTGGAATCCGCAGTAAATGGATGAGACATTAGTTGGTTATGTAGGTGGTAGCTGCTGCAGGATTTGATGTGCCGATGAATAAGGAAGTTGTGAGAGATATGCATACGATGGAACTGGTGATGGTCTGTAGCTGAGAAGAGAGTATGAAGCTCAAGTTACAGTGAGATGCAGAGAAGTCACAACTGGAGTTGGACAGGGAATGATATTGCTGCAATGGATTGAGAATTGGAAATGGAGTTTTGTTGCAGCTGGTCAAATGGCAGTGATGGCCTTGTTACATCTGCTGCATTAACTGGTGTTGTGATTGAATGGTGGACAGTGAATGGTTTGAGGACTTGTTGCATAGATAATTGGAATGAATTGCAGCTGTGATTATGAAGCTACAGGAAGCGCTGGAACTAATTGGTGCCATTAATGTTGATGGGAATAGTAGAGAATATAGCAGTGTGTATGAATGGTTGCAATGACTGCAACGATTGGAGGATGGCTCAAGTGGTAATGTGCTTCCGCGGTAAACATGAAGAGAAGTGCTGCGCAGGAGCTGGTGGATGACAATGGAGATGGTTGAGGTTAGAGTTCAGGGTGGTGATGGCCAAAGAACTGAAGTGCAATGGGATTTTCGGTGACTATGTGATAGGTGTAGAATACACCGCATTTACTATCTATTGTTTATGCTTTCTCTGCTATTTTTCTTGTGAATTATGTACTTTACATTTGCTTTTGAGTTATTAGGTGCTCTGGAGTCATATGGAGGAAAAGAAGAAGAAATCATTATAAATTGAGAAATAAGGGCAAAAAGGTCATTTCATACGCCAACAATATTGGGAGCCCAGCTAAGGATAAGGGGAAACCCATAGAAGTGCTAAAAGCACCCAGAAAAGACTATGAGACACCCAATCAGTGGGTGTATTCCAGCAGTGTGGTGTACCATCCTACCCTAGTCTACAACCCTAAAATTGAGAGAAGATATTCTCATTCATTTCGATTATTTTCACCTAAAATTGAGAATGAAGAAAAGCTGCGCAGCCATTAGTAGAACCGAGATGTGAAATTGAGAGACTGAATCCGAGACATAGGCGAGATGATGGTAGAAGCATCAGGGAAGACGGGTCTGACTTGGGAGAAGCCATGAATCGGTGGTTTGTGAAGAAATTGAATCTGAGATAGAAAAGGGTTGATGTTGTTAATGTAGAAGAGATTGATGAGTTCTGTTGTTGATTCAAAGAAGACATGGAGATGGAATTGATGAAGCTCAATAGTGAAGAAATTAGGGTTTCGATTTGAATGATTAAATCAGGTTGAAGATTAATATGGGTTCACTGGAAATAGCCGAGATTGAGGGATGAAGATCGAGTAAAAATTGAAGATAGTTAGAGATCGAGAAATGGGAACTGTTGTCGATGCTCTTGACTGAGAAAATGGAATTGATTAAGAAATAGCAGATGGGTTAATGGGTTCAGCTCTAGTTTGAAATACAGGGAGGAGATGGTCTGAGATCGAGAAGAACACAGCACAGATTAAGAACATGGAATATGAATTAATGGGTTTTCAGAGCTAATGGGGATGTTGCTATGTTAAGAGTGATGGAATTGAAGGAGGAATTGATGCTGCTATTGTTCAAAAATAAGAGCAGAAATTGAATGAGTGTTTGAATGAATTAGATGTATGTGTAGGTTCTTAACAGGTGAAGAAAATGGCCTGAGAATCGACCAGAAACAAAGGATAACTCTGCTGAAATTTTCATCCGACGAGTCGACCCAGTGACCCGTTGAACCTAACTCAGTAAGTTAGATTAGTAATCCCTGATTAAGACGAACTGACTGAAGCTGACTCCCTCTTCCCCTTGACCCTATGACTAAAGGATTGACCACACTGACCGTTAGCTCTAACGGCATCATAACGGAATATTCCCTAACCGGGGGAGAATCTCAGATAAACTGCGGTGACGGATTCCGACTGATTTCCGGCCAAAAACCCAGTTTTCCGGTGAGAAAAAAAATTACAGAATTTTGGGTGGACTTCTCTCATGTGTGTGAAGACTTAGAATTGGGAATTGGATGAAAACTTGGAAGTTTTGGAGAATTGGACTTGAAATTGGAATATGGCTCAAATTGGGAAAGTGGTGTTCTTATGGAATGTGGAATCTTTTCCTACAAAGATATGGAGAGTATTGAAGCCTATAAATAAAGGAGCTCTATACAACTTTATACACACATCTACTTTGGAGAAGGAGTTAAAGTGCACAAGGATTGGAGAAAGGAGCAACCATCATCTTTTCAATAAGTTTTTCTTTCTTCTTTATTTATTATTATTATTGTGTGAACTCCAAACTATGAGTAGCTAATTTTCTTATTGATTGAGGATGAATTCCTAGTTCTTAACATATGGTTTGAGTTTTGTTTCAATTCAATCTTGAAGTTTTTCATATGATTATCGTTTGTTTTTACTATTAAGAATGTTTATGATTGATTGATAGGTTGTTTAGAGTGCACGCTAAATTGATTTGTTAATTTAATCTAAAGCTAGTAAAAGTTAGGGGATAAGTAATCGTTTCTTGACTATTTACATAAGTAGAAAACACAAGACCTTGCGAAGGGATTCCGTGGAGCAATTGTGTATGAAAATAACGTTAGCAAGTGGACCTTGATCTAAGAGTCTAACTACTAATATCAACCTAATAAATTCATAAATCTTAATGCGTTTAACTAAATTACATCTTGAGTGATCTACTACTAGGTGGTTTGGTGAATAGAATCCGGTAGTCGAGAACTTCCTTATCCGGTGATATAAGGGATTTAGGGGTTAGCACTGATCTAGCTGCTATACCTATGGTTGGTGATAATCTATGACTAATAAAAAGTGGAAAAGAACATAACTTTAATCATTGTTTTGCAGCGAAGAAGGATTCCTTGATCTAATTTCTCTTATTTGATTTCAACTTAAACTTTTGATTGCTTTGTTTACTTTCTTTTATTTTTAAAATCTTGAACCAATACCCCCCTTTTTTGTGACATTATAAGACAACTAAAACCTCTTGCTCCTCGTGGGAACGATCTTGAATACCCTATATTACTTGTTAATTAGGTAGTAAATATTAATTAATTTGTTGTGGTTATGACAATGCATCAAATTTTGGCGCCGTTGCCGGGGACCAGCGAGCGATTTTAGTTGTTTTTATTTTTATTTTTGCTTTGTTAGATTATATATTTTGTCTAACTTAGTTTTTGAGAATTTTATTTCAAGTACCGGTTTTCCATGTATGGTGGACAAGAGCAAGCATATTACAACAATCAATACGGTTTTCAACCTCAACATTATGGCAACTTCCAACCATCCTTAGGATACAATCACAACCAATCTTTTGGCTATGATCAATATCCTACGGAACCTTATGGATACTCTCATACATATCAACAACCTTGTAGTGGGTATGTAAGTCAAGCACCAAGGTGGGATAAATCTACTTCTAATTGGCTTCATTTGAGTTGTATGCAGATTATCAATGAAATGCAAGAAATGCGACAAATACTAGACCGTGATAGAAAGAACGCCGCACAAACCAATTTCTGCAACACTTTTTCTTACCCGACTCCGGATCGTAGTTATGATCATTCACCCATTCAAAGGGAAGAGTCATGGTAAAGAGAACCTATCGTAGCCAACGGTGGTAAGCGTGTGAGCGTCAGGAAACTTGCACATAAATTATAAAAATTGGAAGATGATGGAGACTCGGAAGATCTTGTCGCAGAAATTAGTAGGACCATTCATATGGAACTTAAACGACGTTTGGATAAAGGTTATGAAACCGATGAAGATTCTTATTATGGTGAGTCTGAAAATGAAGATGATTGTGTTGAAAAGAACCAACCTTTGGAGACTTTTGATGACGCTAGTGTAGCTTACTCGAGCCTTGATCTTAATAATGATCAATCACCTATTCAAAAGGTAGAGCTTGAGGAAAATGCATTTATTGCTTGGAAAAAATTCCTTAGGGAAAGATATGAGTCCGCGGAAGTGTATGAGCGTTGCAACAATGAGGAAGTTACTCCAACTCCGGATCATAATAAGGATCCTTCACCTATTCAAAAGGAGGATATTGGGTGTGACTTTCCTATTGTTATAAACGGTGTAACACCCTCACAAGAAGATCTTACAATTTATACCGAGGAAGATTTTATGAGAGAAGAATGGCCCGATTCCGATGATGAAGATGTTGAAGAGATGATGCTCGATAATGAAACCGAATTGATTGAATTTGTGGAAGACCTAATTGAACTTGACAATGATTTTAATGATGCCAAGACTTTAGTTAAGGTAGAAAACGACGTAGAATGGTTGCAAGGTTTAATATAGGACCATGATATGGAAGAGGTAAGTAATTCTCTCGAATTTTTTAAGGATGAAGAAGATACCGTTATACAAGAGATTGTGCAAGGTTTGTCTAACCCTTTGCATATTAATTCTTCTCCTTTACCTCTTATTGGTTTGAATGTATGTGCTTCGGAAGTATTTTTGGATGACTTTGTTTCTCGATATCCACCATTGGAAACACTTGATGCTAACACTATGCAGGTTTGCCAAGAGGAATCCATAGAAATTCCCAAATTCTATGTTCTGTATACACTTCCGGGTGTGGACAAGAATAAGTGTGGGGGAAATTTCTATCGAACAATAACTTTACTACTCTTTTCTTGTGCTAACATTTGCATGAAGCTATTGTTTGTAAAACAGGTACTATGGGTGGATCCCCAAATTTTCCGATTGTTAGTATATGGGGAATAATGTGAAGCAATAGCTAAGTCGGGTCGTCGACTTTAAAACAAGCACTTAATGGGAGGCAACCCATAGGTTTTGTATTTCTTATCCTTTTGCTTTTTATTTTGTTTTTAATTTTTCTTGTTTCATATCATGTTAAGATTTCCCATCTTGACTTTACTAGGAGGATTCAATTACATTGAGGACAATGTAAGGTTTAAGTGTGGGGGAGTGGTTAAGCATTTATTAAGAAAAATTAAAAAAAATCATAAAACCTCCAACTTTTAGAGATTTTAGAGTCACTAGCATACTTCTAGGTATGTTTACATAGAGAATTCTGACCGACATAATTGAACTTGGTAGTGCTAGGGAACTACGTTCAGATTTCTTATTTGTTAGAGTGTTAAATAATGGATTTAATCATGCCGGTGATGCAAATTAGGAGCAGAGAAGAATGCATTATTAGAGTTGATGATCAATCATTAGTGGAGACTACCCGTTTTTATATCATGTGAGGCACCGACCAGAATTTTTCCATTTGACTAAAAAGATTTCTTTTGAGTGTGTGTCACCGTACGTTAATTCCGGGTAGAATGGTGAGCTACCCAACTTCACACCAATTTCAGCACTATTTTTGATCTCTTGAGTGCTAATTTTTGTCAATCATGAGGGTGACGTCTATGGATGAAAGCCTCCTTTTTGTAGTTCGATTTGCAGTTAGCACCATTCTCTCTTTCGACAACAACGGGTCCATAGAAACACCATTATCATCAACAAGGGAGCGACATCAAAATATACAAGGAAACTTGAAGACGTTCAAGGTTTACAAGCAACGAAATAAGAAAATAAAAAAAGAGCAAATTTACATACAAGTTGAAGACTTATTTACAATAGCGAAGAAAAGCAAAAGGTGAGAATTATTGAAGTTTATGGTTTCGAGACGATACAAGTTGTGAAGAATCAAGCGGTAAAATACTTTTTCATGGCCATGTTTGTTTTATTTTTCACTTTGATTTGTATTGTGTTTCTCTTGTCTAAAAAAAATTGAAATTGAAATTGAAAAAAATTGAAAAAAAAAAAAAATTTGAAAAAAATATGAGACAAGAGAAATATCTATTATTGTTTTGTTTTGAATAAGCCGTGGGGAAGCAAAATCTATAAGGAAGTTTCAAGAGACAAGGATTTTAAGGAAAAAAGTTACAAATTGTCAAGGATTTATGAAGTTCAAGTGTTTATCATCAATAGTTGAAGCCGAAGACCAAGAAGATGAAGACAAGGAGCGGAAGACGTTTCTATTGGATGTCGTGAGAGTGGTGTTATCATAATTGGCAATCGGATGTGAAGGTAAGTAAGTAATCTCATCCTCGATAATAGTGGTTGATTTCCTTTCTTAGAGATCGTTAGAAAAATGGTTTTTCAAAATATTAAAATATGTGGGTTTTTCAAAATTTCGGAAGTTATTCTTCCCACCATTCAACGTGTTGCAGGAATTCTCTCTTCATTCCTACCTGCACACATGTGAGACCCATAAAAAAGCCATCTTTTTGAGTGCAAATTTCATAAAACCCTTTTTGGTGAGGCAGAAGTCGAGGCGAAATTCTTATTGATCATTTCTCAAACACGCGTTCTCTCATTATGGTGTGGTTATTTCTCACTCAACATTTAAGAATGAGAATATGTTCTTTAGTATTTCTAACTTCTTATTACTAGCTTGCAGAAACTCTATGTCCTCATAAATCTTTGGAAGCTTGGGACGCTAAAACGCTTTGAAGTTGTAAGTTTTGAGTTTGATTTGCTCGAGGACTAGCAAAGTCTAAGTGTGGGGGAATTTGATAGGTGTAGAATACACCGCATTTACTATCTATTGTTTATGCTTTCTCTACTATTTTTCTCGTGAATTATGTACTTTACGTTTTCTTTTGAGTTATTAGGTGCTCTGGAGTCATATGGAGGAAAATAAGAAGAAATCATTATAAATTGAGCAATAAGGGCAAAAAGGTCATTTCATATGCCAACAATATTGGGATCCCAGATAAGGATAATAGGCAACCCACAGAAGTGATAAAATCACCCAGCAAAGACTATGAGACACCCAATCTGTGGGTGTATTCCAGCAGTGGGGTGTACCATCCTACCCTAGTCTACAACCCTAAACTTGATAGAAGATACTCTCATTCATTTCGATTATTTTCACATAAAATTGAGAATGAAGAAAAGCTGTGTAGCCATAAGCAGAACCGAGATGTGAAATTGAGATACTGAATCCGAGACAGAGGCGAGATGATGGTAGAAGCATCAGGGAAGACGGGTCTGACTTGGGAGAATCCATGAATCGGTGGTTTGTGAAGAAATTGAATCTGAGATAGAAAAGGGTTGATGCTGTTAATGTAGAAGAGATTGATGAGTTCTGTTGTTGATTCGAAGAAGACATGGAGATGAAAGTGATGAAGCTCAACAGTGAAGAAATTAGGGTTTCGATTTGAATGATTAAATCAGGTTGAAGATTAATACGGGTTCACTGGAAATAGCCGAGATTGATGGATGAAGATCGAGTACAAATTGAAGATAGTTAGAGATCGAGAAATGGGAACTGTTGTCGATGCTCTTGACTGAGAAAATAAAATTGATTAAGAAATAACAGATGGGTTAATGGGTTCAGCTCTAGTTTGAAATACAGGGAGTAGATGGTCTGAGATCGAGAAGAACACAGCACAGATTAAGAACATGGAATATGAATTAATGGGTTTTCATAGCTAATGGGGATGTTGCTGTGTTAAGAGTGATGGAATTGAAGGAGGAATTGATGCTGCTATTGTTCAATAATAAGAGCAGAAATTGAATGAGTGTTTGAATGAATTAGATGTATGTGTAGGTTCTTAACAGGTGAAGAAAATGGCCTGAGATTTGGCCTGAGAATCGACCAGAAACAAAAGATAACTCTGCTGAAATTTTCATCCGACGAGTCGACCCAGTGACTCGTTGAACCTAACTCAGTAAGTCATATTAGTAAGCCCTGATTAAGACGAACTGACTGAAGCTGACTCTCTCTTCCCCTTGACCCGATGACTAAAGGATTGACCACGCTGACCGTTAGCTCTAACGGCACCATAATGGAATATTCCCTAACCGGGGGAGAATCTCAGATAAACTGCGGTGACGGATTCCGGCTGATTTCCTTCCAAAAACCCAGTTTTCCGGTGAGCAAAAAAATTACAGAATTTTGGGTGGACTTCTCTCATGTGTGTGAAGACTTAGAATTGGGAATTGGATGAAAACGTGGAAGTTTTGGAGAATTGGACTTGAAATTGGAATATGGCTCAAATTGGGAAAGTGGTGTTCTTATGGAATGTGGAATCTTTTCATACAAAGATATGGAGAGTATTGAAGCCTATAAATAAAGGAGCTCTCTACAACTTTATACACACATCTACTTTGTAGAAGGAGTTAAAGTGCACAAGGATTGGAGAAAGGAGCAACCATCATCTTTTCAATAAGTTTTTCTTTCTTCTTTATTTATTATTATTATTGTGTGAACTCCAAACTATGAGTAGCTAATTTTCTTATTGATTGAGGATGAATTCCTAGTTCTTAACATATGGTTTGAGTTTTTTTTTCAATTCAATCTTGATTTTTTTCATATGATTATTGTTTGTTTTTACTATTAAAAATGTTTATGATTGATTGATAGGTTGTTTAGAGTGCACGCTAAATTGATTTGTTAATTTAATCTAAAGCTAGTGAAAGTTAGGGGATAAGTAATCGTTTCTTGACTATTTACATAAGTAGAAAACACAAGACCTTGCGGAGGGATTCCGTGGAGCAATTGTGTGTGAAAACAACGTTAGCAAGTGGACCTTGATCTAAGAATCTAACTACTAATATCAACCTTATAAATTCATAAATCTTAATGCGTTTAACTAAATTACATCTTGAGTGATCTACTACTAGGTGGTTTGGTGAATAGAATCCGGTAGTCGAGAACTTCCTTATCCGGTGATATAAGGGATTTAGGGGTTAGCACTGATCTAGCTGATATACCTATGGTTGGTGATAATCTATGACTAATAAAAAGTGGAAAAGAACATAACTTTAATCATTGTTTTGCCGCGAAGAAGGATTCCTTGATCTAATTTCTCTTATTTGATTTCAACTTAAACTTTTGATTGCTTTGTTTACTTTCTTTTGTTTTTAAAATCTTGAACCAATACCCCCCTTTTTTGTGACATTATAAGACAACTAAAACCTCTTGCTCCTCGTGGGAACGATCTTGACTACCCTATATTACTTGTTAATTAGGTAGTAAATATTAATTAATTTGTTGTGGTTACGACAACGCATCAAATTTTGGCGTCGTTGCCGGGGACCAGCGAGCGATTTTAGTTGTTTTTATTTTTATTTTTGCTTTGTTAGATTCTATATCTTGTCTAACTAAGTTTTTGAGAATTTTATTTCAGGTACCGGTTTTCCATGTATGGTGGACAAGAGCAAGCATATTACAACAATCAATACGGTTTTCAACCTCAACATTATGGCAACTTCCAACCATCCTTAGGATACAATCACAACCAATCTTTTGGCTATGATCAATATCCTACGAAACCTTATGGATACCCTCATACATATCAACAACCTTGTAGTGGGTATGTAAGTCAAGCACCAAGGTGGGATAAATCTACTTCTAATTGGCTTCAGTCGAGTTGTATGCAGATTATCAATGAATTGCAAGAAATGCGACAAATACTAGACCGTGATAGAAAGAACGCCGCACAAACCAATTTCTGCAACACTTTTTCTTACCCGACTCCGGATCGTAGTTATGATCATTCACCCATTCAAAGGGAAGAGTCATGGGAAAGATAACCAATCGTAGCCAACGGTGGTAAGCGTGTGAGCGTCAGGAAACTTGCACAGAAATTATACAAATTGGAAGATGATGGAGACTCGGAAGAGCTTGTCGCAGAAATTAGTAGGACCATTCATATGGAACTTAAAAGACGTTTGGATAAAGGTTATGAAACCTATGAAGATTCTTATTATGGTGAGTCTAAAAATGAAGATGATTGTGTTGAAAAGGACCAACCTTTGGAGACTTTTGATGACGCTAGTGTAGCTTACTCGAGCCTTGATCTTAATAATGATCAATCACCTATTCAAAAGGTAGAGCTTGAGGAAGATGCATTTATTGCTTGGAAAAAATTCCTTAGGGAAAGATATGAGTCCGCGGAAGTGTATGAGCGTTGAAACAATGAGGAAGTTACTCCAACTCCGGATCATAATAAGGATCCTTCACCTATTCAAAGGAGGATATTGGGTGTGACTTTCCTATTGTTATAAACGGTTTAACACCCTCACAAGATGATCTTACAATTTATACCGAGGAAGATTTTATGAGAGAAGAATGGCCCGATTCCGATGATGAAGATGTTGAAGAGATGATGCTCGATAATGAAACCAAATTGATTGAATTTGTGGAAGACCTAATTGAACTTGACAATGATTTTAATGATGCCAAGACTTTAGTTAAGGTAGAAAACGACGAAGAATGGTTGCAAGGTTTAATATAGGACCATGATATGGAAGAGGTAAGTAATTCTCTCGAATTTTTTAAGGATGAAGAAGATACCGTTATACAAGAGATTGTGCAAGGTTTTTCTAACCCTTTGCATATTAATTCTTCTCATTTACCTCTTATTGGTTTGAATGTATGTGCTTCGGAAGTATTTTTGGATGACTTTGTTTCTCGATATCCACCATTGGAAACACTTGATGCTAACACTATGCAGGTTTTCCAAGAGGAATCCATAGAAATTCCCAAATTCTATGTTCTTTATATACTTCCGGGTGTGGACAAGAATAAGTGTGGGGGAAATTTCTATCGAACAATAACTTTACTACTCTTTTCTTGTGCTAACATTTGTATGAAGCTATTGTTTGCAAAACAGGTACTATGGGTGGATCCTTAAATTTTCCGATTGTTAGTATATGGGGAATAATGTGAAGCAAGAGCTAAGTCGGGCCGTCGACTTTAAAACAAGCGCTTAATGGGAGGCAACCCATAGGTTTTGTATTTCTTATCCTTTTGCTTTTTATTTTGTTTTTAATTTTTCTTGTTTCATATCATGTTAAGATTTCCCATCTTGACTTTACTAGGAGGATTCAATTACATTGAGGACAATGTAAGGTTTAAGTGTGGGGGAGTTGTTAAGCATTTATTTAAAAATAAAATAAAATAAATAATCATAAAACCTCCAACTTTTAGAGATTTTAGAGTCACTAGCATACTTCTAGGTATGTTTACATAGAGAATTCTGACCAACATAATTGAACTTGGAAGTGTTAGGGAACTACGTTCGGATTTATTATTTGTTAGAGTGTTAAATAATGGATTTAATCATGCCGGTGATGCAAATTAGGAGCAGAGAAGAATGCATTATTAGAGTTGCTGATCAATCATTAGTGGAGACTACCCGTTTTTATATCATGTAAGGCACCGACCAGAATTTTTCCATTTGACTAAAAATCTTTCTTTTGAGTGTGTGTCACCGTACGTTAATTCCGGGTGGAATGGTGAGCTACCCAACTTCACACCAATTTCAGCACTATTTTTGATCTCTTGAGTGCTAATTTTTGTCAATCATGAGGGTGACGTCTATGGATGAAAGCCTCCTTCTTGTAGTTCGATTTGCAGTTAGCACCATTCTCTCTTTCGACAACAACGGGTCCATAGAAACACCATTATCATCAACAAGGGAGCGACATCAAAATCTACAAGGAAAGTTGAAGACATTCAAGGTTTACAAGCAACGAAATAAGAAAATAAAAAAAGAGCAAATTTACATACAAGTTGAAGACTTATTTACAATAGCGAAGAAAAGCAAAAGGTGAGAATTATTGAAGTTTATGGTTTCGAGACGATACAAGTTGTGAAGAATCAAGCGGTAAAATACTTTTCCACGGCCATGTTTGTTTTATTTTTCACTTTGATTTGTATTGTGTTTCTCTTGTCTAAAAAAAATTGAAATTGAAATTGAAAAAAAAAATTGAAAAGGGAAAAAAAAAATTGAAAAAAATATGAGACAAGAGAAATATATATTATTGTTTTGTTTTGAATAAGCCGTGGGGAAGGAAAATCTATAAGGAAGTTTCAAGCGACAAGGATTTTAAGGAAAAAGGTTACAAATTGTCAAGGATTTATGAAGTTCAAGTGTTTATCATCAATAGTTGAAGCCGAAGACCAAGAAGATGAAGACAAGGAGCGGAAGACGTTTCTATTGGATGTCGTGAGAGTGGTGTTATCATAATTGGCAATCGTATGTGAAGGTAAGTAAGTAATCTCATCCTCGATAATAGTGGTTGATTTCCTTTCTTAGAGATCGTTAGAAAAATGGTTTTTCAAAATATTAAAAGATGTGGGTTTTTCAAAATTTCGGAAGTTATTCTTCCCACCATTCAACGTGTTGCAGGAATCCTCTCTTCATTCCTACATGCACACATGTGAGACCCATAAAAAAGCCGTCTTTTTGAGTGCAAATTTCATAAAACCCTTTTTGGTGAGGCAGAAGTCGAGGCGAAATGCTTATTGATCGTTTCTCAAACACGCGTTCTCTCATTATGGTGTGGTTATTTCTCACTCAACATTTAAGAATGAGAATATGTTCTTTAGTATTTCTAACTTCTTATTACTAGCATGCAGAAACTCTATGTCCTCATAAATCTTTGGATGCTTGGGACGCTAGAACGCTTTGAAGTTGTAAGTTTTGAGTTTGATTTGCTCGAGGACTAGCAAAGTCTAAGTGTGGGGGAATTTGATAGGTGTAGAATACACCGCATTTACTATCTATTGTTTATGCTTTCTCTACTATTTTTCTTGTGAATTATGTACTTTACGTTTGCTTTTGAGTTATTAGGTGCTCTGGAGTCATATGGAGGAAAAGAAGAAGAAATCATTATAAATTAAGCAATAAGGGCAAAAAGGTCATTTTATACGCCAACAATATTGGGAGACCAGCTAAGGATAAGAGGCAACCCACAGAAGTGCTAAAAGCACCCAGCAAAGACTATGAGACACCCAATCTGTGGGTGTATTCCAGCAGTGGGGTGTACCATCCTACCCTAGTCTACAACCCTAAACTTGAGAGAAGATACTTTCATTCATTTCGATTATTTTCACCTAAAATTGAGAATGAAGAAAAGATGCGTAGCCATAAGCAGAACCGAGATGTGAAATTGAGAGACTAAATCCGAGACAGAGGCGAGATGATGGTAGAAGCATCAGGGAAGATGGGTCTGACTTGGGAGAATCCATGAATCGGTGATTTGTGAAGAGATTGAATCTGAGATAGAAAAGGGTTGATTCTGTTAATGTAGAAGAGATTGATGAGTTCTGTTGTTTATTCGAAGAAGACATGGAGATGAAATTGATGAAGCTCAACAGTGAAGAAATTAGGGTTTCGATTTGAATGATTAAATCAGGTTGAAGATTAATATGGGTTCACTGGAAATAGTCGAGATTTAGGGATGAAGATCGAGTACAAATTGAAGATAGTTAGAGATCGAGAAATGGGAACTGTTGTCGATGCTCTTGACTGAGAAAATGGAATTGATTAAGAAATATCAGATGGGTTAATGGGTTCATCTCTAGTTTGAAATACATGGTGGAGATGGTCTGAGATCGAGAAGAACACAACACATATTAAGAACATGGAATATGAATTAATGGGTTTTCAGAGCTAATGGGGATGTTGCTGTGTTAAGAGTGATGGAACTGAAGGAGATATTGATGCTGCTATTGTTCAATAATAAGATCAGAAATTGAATGTGTGTTTGAATGAATTAGATGTATGTGTAGGTTCTTAACAGGTGAATAAAATGGCCTGAGATTTGGCCTGAGAATCGACCAGAAACAAAGGATAACTCTGCTGAAATTTTCATCCGACGAGTCGACCCAGTGACTCGTTGAACCTAACTCAGTAAGTCAGATTAGTAAGCCCTGGTTAAGACGAACTGAATGAAGCTGACTCTCTCTTCCCCTTGACCCGATGACTAACGGATTGACCACACTGACCGTTAGCTCTAACGGCACCATAACGGAATATTCCCTAACCGGGGGAGAATCTCAGATAAACTGCGGTGACGGATTCCGGCTGATTTCCGACCAAAAACCCAGTTTTCCGGTGAGCAAAAAAAATACATAATTTTGGGTGGACTTCTCTCATGTATGTGAAGACTTAGAATTGGGAATTGGATGAAAACTTGGAAGTTTTGGAGAATTTGACTTGAAATTGGAATATGGCTCAAATTGGGAAAGTGGTGTTCTTATGGAATGTGGAATCTTTTCCTACAAAGATATGGAGAGTATTGACGCCTATAAATAAAGGAGCTCTCTACAACTTTATACACACATCTACTTTGGAGAAGGAGTTAAAGTGCACAAGGATTGGAGAAAGGAGCAACCATCATCTTTTCAATAAGTTTTTCTTTTTTCTTTATTTATTATTATTATTGTGTGAACTCCAAACTATGAGTAGCTAATTTTCTTATTGATTGAGGATGAATTCCTAGTTCTTAACATATGGTTTGAGTTTTTCTTCAATTCAATCTTGAAGTTTTTCATATGATTATCGTTTGTTTTTGCTATTAAGAATGTTTATGATTGATTGATAGGTTGTTTAGAGTGCACGCTAAATTGATTTGTTAATTTAATCTAAAGCTAGTGAAAGTTAGGGGATAAGTAATTGTTTCTTGACTATTTACATAAGTAGAAAACACAAGACCTTGCGGAGGGATTCCGTGGAGCAATTGTGTGTGAAAACAACGTTAGAAAGTGGACCTTGATCTAAGAGTCTAACTACTAATATCAACCTAATAAATTCATAAATCTTAATGCGTTTAACTAAATTACATCTTGAGTGATCTACTACTAGGTGGTTTAGTGAATAGATTCTGGTAGTCGAGAACTTCCTTATCCAGTGATATAAGGGATTTAGGGGTTAGCACTGATCTAGATGCTATACCTACGGTTGGTGATATTCTATGACTAATAAAAAGTGGAAAAGAACATAAATTTAATCATTGTTTTGCAGCGAAGAAGGATTCCTTGATCTAATTTCTCTTATTTGATTTCAACTTAAACTTTTGATTGCTTTGTTTACTTTCTTTTGTTTTTAAAATCTTGAACTAATACCCCCCTTTTTTGTGACATTATAAGACAACTAAAACCTCTTGCTCCTCGTGGGAACGATCTTGACTACCCTATATTACTTGTTAATTAGGTAGTAAATATTAATTAATTTGTTGTGGTTACGACAACGCATCACTATGGATCTGGTGTTGCTGATGAGATTGTGGTGGAGCTGATGCAGTTGAAATGTTTCAGAATGGCATGTGTTATGGTGATGGTTGTTGATGCAAAGAAATCTAATGCAAGAGCATAATGCGCTACAGGGAAGTGATAAAAAAAAAGCTGCAGTTGATTAAATATGAAATGCTTAGATGTATGCTAGGAATTCTGCAGGAAAGAAGAATGTAAAGGCCGGAATTTGGCCGGAACAGCGAGAAACAAATGGAACTCTGCTGGATTTTCCGTTCAGTGAGTCGACTCAGTGATTTCCGTTCCGACTCAGATGAATTTGGACCTATTCTGGCTGGGCTTCACTCATGGGCTCGGTATTGATTTCTAACTCTTGGGAGTTGGTCGAGTTTGGCAAGTCAGGATATAAAAAAGGAGAAACCTCTCCTTTTGGGGAATTATCTCCACTTCTACTTTTTGTTCCAGGGTTTGTGAACATGATAGATTTATTTCTTCTTTGGATGAACCCCATTAACATGAGTAGTTAATCTTATTATTGGTGTGGATTAATTTGATTTCACATAACATGTTTATTGTTCAATAAAATTAGTTTTGTCTCATATTATCGTTTATGATTCACCATTAATATTATTGCATGATTGAATGTTAGTTTTGTCAAGTTGCAAATTGGTAGAACTCACATGCATATCTTTTGCTAGATTAGGGTTATTATACGCAAAAGTGTTATTCCTGATTGCAAGTAGCATAAATATGATTATAGTTTGTAGTGATATATTCTTATGATCATATGTGAACCATAACCTTTGTTAAATAGGATTAGTGCTTTTACACATTCGATTGCTTTGATTGGCCTGATTTCATAGAACTTAATGCATCTAGGGAATTAAACTTGATTAGTGCTTTTACACGTTAGGTTGTTCTCTTAGATAGAACTCATACTCGCATCTTTTAATGTGTTTGTTGATGACAAGAGGAAATTAGCGGGATATTCTTGCGATCAAGGTATTCTAGGTCCATTGATAAAATTGAGATTAATATCAATTCTAATTATTGTTTTGAAAGCATGTTTGTGAATGAAAATGAATCCTTAACCAATATCTCTTCTACTTGATTTATTTATTTATTTGCTTTTATATTTGTTTTAGTTATAAAAATCAGAAAACCCCCCCTTGTTATTTATAGGAAACCAAAACATATTGACAACGAAAGCCTCCCTGTGGATACGAACTATTTCTTATCACGTACTACATTTATTTTAGTGAAGTAAGGAAGTGTAATTTATTTTTGTGTCGGATGACAACCGATCATAGGGAACATAGGCGGGGTATTTTTTGGTGTATAGATTCGGTATATTTTAACGTAGCATTTTCGAAATCTTCAGAAGCTAAAGCAAAAATCAAATCAAGCTGCAGAGAAGAAATAGCAGAGAGTTTTCCGTACCGGATTTTTTCCGGAAAACTCTAGACATGGGACAACTATTATCAATAGCTACGAACCATAATAAAAACCACGGCAAAACCGTATCTGATGTGGCGACCGACGTGGCGATGAAAGAGAAGAAAAGCGTCTGAAATAATTGTCAGATATTCTGAAAAGTTATCTCATGTTTGTTGGCCGTCAAATTAAATATAACAACAGTATATCCTTTTCTTCCGTTGATATAGATTTATGTTACTCTTTTCCTCTATCAGTTTCTCTCTCTAACAACTGGTTCTGCCATTTGACTAAGAAAAACGATGTGCAGAGTGAACATGGATCGGAAGGTTTGATGCTAAGGGTAAAAGGAGTATTTCTATTAGAACATCATAGATTTTAATCACCCATTTGAGTTTTTTTCAATGATTTATTGTTTTAATCTTTTTGTTTTTCTTCTTTTTTTCC
Organism: Papaver bracteatum; assembly: GCA_023529315.1. Lineage (NCBI taxonomy): Eukaryota > Viridiplantae > Streptophyta > Magnoliopsida > Ranunculales > Papaveraceae > Papaver > Papaver bracteatum. The sequence continues at coordinate 40,744 of JAJJWX010001050.1, forward strand.
ACATTTCTGCAGAGAAATGTGAAGCCTTAAATCTCAAATCTAGTTGCTTCTTGAAGGATTTTGACACTAAGTGATGTTTCTAATGAGGAACCAGTAACGAGGTTCTCAATTATTTAACCCTAACAATTTATTCTACTACACGAATTACTGTTTCCAAAATTAGAATCTCTTGTCTTTGTTTTAATGTATCATGATTCATATATGTACAAAGAAAGTCCGTTTGTTTCAATTAATTAATATTGTTTATGTAGACATGGGTTGATGGTTTGACGCTATTAGACTTGGTTAATTCTATGTGATTGATGCTAAGTGGTTAAACTTCTTGGGATAGAATTTAGTGTTCTGATGTGTGAAATGTCTAAAATATTATGAGAAACACATAGATTGAACCTAAGACTTAGTTAACCTTGAATTTGAAGCATCTTGCAATTGCATTATTGTACTACTTCTTTTCTTTGTCCAATATTTATGATACCAGCCAAAAATGACTTTGTAAGATCAATAACTTGGGTGGTCCGGGGAGAATAAGTGCTATAGATCTTCTTAATTATAATCATCCCTGAAGCTGAAGCAGAGAGTTGTATTGAAATCGGTGGCTAAAATGATGAGTGTATCAAGTTAAAACTTGTTGTAATATATGTAGGCTGTACCGTTAAATTGTTTTTCTTAAAATTATAACTTGTTAATTTAGTGTTTTTTTCATTCGATTTTTGAAACTGTTTGGGACTGTTTGTACTTAGTATACCTTCTATGAAGAATTCAAACGTATGAGTACAAACTTATGTGGTAGTCAACAACCAAAATATCCAAAAGGATGGAGCATGTGGTAGTAGAAAACATGACTGCTACTCGGAGTTGCACATGAAGTGGCCTGCGCAAGAATTTGTGATTGCTTATATGTCTGGGAAGATATGGGAGGCTATCTATATGAACTAGGCTGCAATATAATATGTGACTGCTCATATAAAGATGCATGCAATAAGAACTTGCAGCTGCCCATATGAAGTGGTTTGCAAAGGATAGTAGGAAATTGCGATATGGATTTCTACAATGAACTTTGAGACTGCACTGTGCTACATGAGTATACTTGCATGAAGGCCAAGCATAATTGTTCAATTTCTGTAATAAGACTTTTGTTCAAATAACACAAACCACCAACACAGTTCAGTTTCCTAAGCATAAAATGCATAGCACGTTCGCCCTTTTATGAACAAAAAGTTAAAATCTATCAGATCTTAAATCAGTGGACAAAATAATTTAAACATAAAATGTTTAAATCGACGGTCAAAACGTGACAGACAAATTTTCAGATATTGGCAGAGAATTCAGACGCGTTTTTTCTCTTTCTTACAGACACGTAAGCACCACGTAGGATACGGTTTTGCCTTAGTTTTTATTGCGGTCTGTAAAGAAATATTGAACTGTTATTGTCCATCTATATCCACCATAGATTTCATTTTCACCCTACCCCACCCTGGAAAAACAGAGGGTCCGCTTTAAAAGTGAGTCAATAGAAATTTGACACAGGAGTGTAAATTTTTTGGTGTAAAAATCCGGTATATTTTTAGCATATTCGACAAGAAAAAAAAACAGCTCTTCTACACGTACCGTTCAAAAACCCACACAGAAACTGTGGTTTTCCCAAACTAACCCCCAAAGTACACATGTTGAACCCTTATAGGGTAATGGTGGGTCCCGGCTGCATACTATGGGACCCATTAAAAAAATCATGTTAGAGTGCGGTTTATACATTGTTTTTTATGCGGTACATCAAGACTTTTTGGGAAAAAAAGAGAGTGGTTCTAAACAAACCGATAAAAAAACCACTCTAAAAATGTGGTATTCCAAAGATACCCCTAAAAGGGTAATATTGAACAGCAATGATACACGTACAACGATTTTGTACCACAACGAAATGATCCAACGGCTTAGGGAAGCCCTGGGGTGATTAGCAGGGGGTGGGGTGTTTGGTGGAGCCCGTCAGTGCTTTTTCCTCTCACACCAAAATCACGGTACTGCACCGTGTGGTACACCAAACATTTTTGAATATTGAACCCTTTTTAGGGTGTGGTGGATCCCAATTTGAATGCCCTGGGACCCAGTAGAAAGATATTTTGTTAGAGGCGGTTTTAGAGTTGTTTTTGGGCACGGTTCATTAAGAATTTTTGAAAAAAAACAATGATTCTACACATACAACATTTTAGACAACACTAAAACAACCTCCTTACATAGAGCTAGCAGGGATCCGCTTTTGGGCCCTACAAATAGAAGTTGTGTGAGAGGGTTGTTTTAATGTTGTCTAAAATATTGAATGTTTAGGGCTAGCAGTCTAGCACTATGGTGCTGGCTATCCCTTCCCTACACAAAACGGATACTCCAGTACGCGTGAATAGTGAAAAACGGGTACTGAGTAGCCGTTTTTTTTTCCTTTTTTTCAATGGGAAAATATTTATCTAGGTAAAAAAGATTTTTTAGAGTAAAAAAAAGATATCAAATATGTAAAAAAAAGAAAGAGTTTTAGTAAAAAAAAGGAGTGAAAAGGGAAAGTTTTAAGGTAAAACTTTAAAAACCAGAAAAACAAAATGCAATTGCAATGGTGCGATCAAAAGATTCAAAACCATAGACCAAAGACCAAAAAAAAAAAACAACCAAATTTAAGTTTAGTCTGTGGTGTTACTTACACTAGGGTGGAAGAGTAAATTTGGTCAGGATCACTTTATACGTCCGCCCCATCACCGAATCATTTTATACCTTCGCCCCAACATCCATCAGGATCACATTATACCTTCGCCTCACTGAGGATCACATTATACCTTCGACCCATCATCGGGCTCACATTATACCTTCGCCCCATTCATCAAGCTCACATTATACCTTCTCCCCACCATCATACGGATCAGGCTCACATTATACCTTCGCTCGGTATCAGGCGCACTGATAATGTCCGCTCGACTATATTTGGTTTTCGTTTTGCTCTATAGTCCGATCGAATGTGTCTGCTTTGTGGACCATATTTATAGTTTTACTCTCCCACTATGGTTGACTTAACTCTGATTCTCCCACTCCATAGATAGGATCTCTTCCCTACAGCAGAGTCCGATGGGTTTTGTCCGATTGAGTCATTTTTAAAGGGCATTTTGATCCAGAAAATATTGAATCTAACTCACAGATAAATCAGCGAGTTGAGTACGAGTTCTTCACTCCCTTGATCCAAAAATCCCCTCCCTATAACAAAAGTGTTAATTTTTAGTTCACAATTGTTTTCTTGGATGTAGCTTTTTGATTCTAACATTTCATTTTTGGTTTGTTAGTATCGATAACTTTCAGATTTAGTATTGGGTAGTACAAGAGGTTTTCCTAATTTTAAATATAGGGGAGGTAATGCAGATTTACAGGAGAGGAAACTAAAATTACCCCTAAAAAATGATTATAACAATTTCGTAAATAATCCGGAGAACATAGGATTACTTTTTTTTGGAAGGAAAATATGAGATTACTTGGTCGAAGGTGCCACTTTCGGTGGACATATGACCCTAGAGTAGTGTCGCTACATGGTAAAACATCACGGTTTCTATATGGTGGTGCGTATGGAAAGAGCGAAATGCATGAATCTTTGATAACAAAAAGAAAACTTTGGTGAGCCTCATTAGAGATATCAAATTACAAGGGGTTCATTTGGGCGGAGTCGAACATAAAAATGTTCGAGCTTACGGAAAAATATGGTGATTTCATTAAGGGATTCCATATACCTGCTTACATAATTCTTTCCTTATTTCCTTGGGTAGCCGAATCCCTTTCGGAATCTCAGTCTGGGTGGAACTCTGTAATCTTTGACTTCATGAATTCATAACTTTCATCAAATATGAATTCAATTCCTTTAACTTCGAAGTAGTGCCGTTTTGCGAGTCTCTCCTACAAAAACACAACCAAAAACTTGTTTTGTTAAGGTTCAAGTGGAAGAACGATAATTTACGTTACATGAAATTAACTGAAAGTTACTTACAAATTCTGAGTCCGGCAACGGAAAAGTGCTACGGCTATAAATATTTTCTTGTATGTCTATAAAATCAACTATCCCTTTTTGGATAACAAGGTACATGTCGTGAATTTGTCGAAGAGATCTTCCCTTTGCATTCCCGTAATCTAGCACAAATTGGTTCCACACCCGAAACCACACTCCCCCAAAAGGTTTCGGGTGTAACCCTTCCCGCTTGGACATCTTCACGGCGGGTTTCATTATACCATGTTTTAATTATGGACGAATCTTCAGCTGAGTCAAAGGATGGCATACTTTTAAAGGTATGAAGTGAAATAGATAAAGCAGATGAGGAATTAAAATGTATGAAGTGAAATAGATAGAGAAGATCAGAAAATGAAATAAACGAGGTCGTTTCAGAATCTTATACTACTAATCTAAATCTAATCAGCAATGATACACGTACAACGATTTTGTACCGTGATCTGCACAACAAAATTATCCAACGGCTTAGGGAAGCCCTAGGGTGATTAGAAGGGGGAGCCTATCTGTGCTTTTTCCTCTCACACCAAAATCACGGTACTGCACCGTGCGATACACCAAACATTTTTGAATCTAATGGACGATTTAACAACTAACCTTTCGATTGCTTAAAAAAAGAATCCTATTATTGGTGCTCTAGGAGGGAGAGGTTTTGGGGGATTTTCTAGGGTCATGAAATAACAAATCCAATAGCCCCTTATCTTATTATTTTCTAATGCCTAATATACCCTTGATTGAATTAGTGTTAATTAGGGTGATTAAGTAATCAAATTATGATTAGTGTATGAATTAGGATTAATCATTGCACTAATTTAATGAAAATCAAAAACTTGTTTTCATAAATAAAAAAAAATTGATTAAGTATGAGAATTCTGAGGATTTTTTTTTTACATTTTTGAAAATCAACCATCTAATATGGTAAAGCATATCCTTAAATTATCCAGGATAACCTTATATGTAGAGGATTTTGTTGATTCAAATCGGAAAACATCAAATCCCAGCCGCAACCGACACTTATTCGGCTGAAATAATTTGTCGACCCAACCGTAAAACGCAAAAACGGTTGGGAAATGATAGTGTTTCAAGACGTATTTTTTATTTACGGCGGGGAAATAAAGAACTCCTAGCCGAAATCATTTTTTTTGTTTTTTTTTTGTTTTTAGAACCAGTAAGGCTGGGTTTTCCTAGCCGTAACACAGTTTCGGCTGGGATAACCCAACCGTAACTAGTTCTGGAAACAAACAAAAAAATCAGAAAACTAATTTCGGTTGGAAAACCAAGCCGAAACATATACTTTCGGATGGGAATCTAAGAACTCCCAGCCATGAACACATTCAGATTTTTTTTTTTAACCCTAAAAACATATAATCATATTTTTTTAACCATTTAAAAGTAAAAATAAATGGTGGGTTTTCTTAGTTTTTTCTTTTTATGATGATCACCATCTTTATTATGGTCTATGAATGAAAAGGAGAAAGGGAAGATAATAATTTTGGGTTTTCTTTATGATCATCATTCTCATCATGATGGAACCATGATCATCATCTTTATCACAATTTATGAATGAGAAGAGAAGGATGGGGAGAAGATAATAGATTTAGTTTTTAATGATATTCATCATGATTTGTAAATGAGAGGAGAAGGAGAAGATAATAGATTTCATATTTTTTTTGTAAATGAGAGTGAGAAGGAGATCCAGATAATAGATTTAGCCCCAAAACCTCTCCCTCCTAGTTTTTTTAAAAAGTGAAATTTAGGAAAAGGTGGCAATTTTTGACTATTTTCATTATATCCTATAGGATTTTTGAGTCCCCCTATCCATTTTTTTTGGCGGATTGGGCTCACATAGCATATCCGATTAGCGGATAAAAATCCTATAGGATAAGGTCCAAAACCTGACTCCCTCCTAGTGTCGTCCCCAATAATATGATTCTAAATAAAAAGCCTAAATTCCAATCTCTTTCCTCCAACGCATAACCTTATCGGAAGCTATGATGCATAACAAAAGTGTGGGTTTTTCATATCTATCCGTTGGACGCCTAAGAACACATTTTTTTTCAATTTTTGGGCGCTTAAAGAACACTTTAGTTTGTATTAAACACCATGCATGTTGACTAAATTTGGAGTACAATCTTGTCCAACATTGTCGTCTTAAGAGACTATATAAGCTTTTTAGTCTCACATCGGGGAGTTCTTCTTCTTAAGTTATATTATTCCATTCTGTTATATAAAGAAATTCACTACTTTTGTTAAAATCTATGAAAATATTTTATAGTGATTTCTTTAAAGTTCGCGATTTACCTTAAGGATTTTTTCGAAGTTTCCAAGATCAAGTTGAGCATCTACTACATATGCTAGTAGTAGGTGTAGTAGGGTGTTTTATCCTGCAGATATCCGTCGTGTGAGGTCTATAGCATCACTCTTGTATCCGGGCGCTAATGTCTTAAGGGCAGCGTGTTGAACACGTGACTCACTCTATTTTTCCAAAGTTTTTCCTTGTTGTTATTGCGGAGATCTGGGGAGCTCGTCTGTTTCTTCAAATCGATCACTTATAGTATCACAAAGGAGCTAAGTATCAATAACTTTTGCTTATTTGATTTTTCCTTATTTTTCGTTATTGTACCCAACATTATCATTGCAAGAAATATGGACATTTGGAGGAAGTTGTACAAATAAAGGAGATGAACATGCCGGTAGAGCGGAAGATTGTACAAATAAAGGAGATGAACATGCCGGTTAAACCCTTTAGGGGAAATGGTGAGTCATATCCTGAAAATGTGGGTCTTTTCCTAAAAGTGATGGGTCATTTCCTGATTGCGAATATTTGATCATCCAATGGTAAAGAAGCTGCCTTTGCGGGAAGCCATCCCGCAAAGTCATGTGGGATAGCATTTGTTAAAATAATATACCCAACAAACCCAAATTTACTAAAGCAATGAAGTTTTGGGATTTTATTTTGGTTGTAATTTTGGGTTTTTTCCTTTGTTGTTTTCCCCTACTTGGTGGCTAGACCGCTAGAGCTGTTTTGTAATTCTGCCTTCTTCCTTTCGAGGAAATATATCATCTATTTACCTAGCAAAAAAAAAAAATCAAAAATTCTTTACAAACCGTCCAAATAGACTCACTATAAACCGTGTAGACACATGAATACCCAAAAGTAGGACCCCTTGTTAGCTTCAGGTGGACGGGGCCCACTTTTCTTGTGTCTTGGAGGTTTTTCCATTGTCTATTCATAAAGTATTAATTAACCAAGAAAAAAACCGCCCCTCACACACCCTCCCCCTGCACGTCTCCCGAGGGGCGGGCCCCACAAAAACCCAACCAATTTTTTTTGTGATTGGCGGTTTTGCCCTGGTTTTTCTCTCTTGGTTCGTTAAGATCCACTGTTGTCTATTTAGACGGTTCGTTAAGAAACTCTGAAAAAATATTTACAAAAATTGGAATCAGTATTAACTAGATTATCACATGAAAACGGAAAATGATTTCTCTCTAGGTGACAGTAACTTAGGTCGAGATTCGAGAACGAAAAATGATTCTTGAAACATCTTGTTGTCACCTTGAATTCTGAAATCCACTTCAGAATACTTTTATTACAAAGGGTAACAGTAACTTAGGTCGAGATTCGAGACGAGATAGTAAAAAAATTAAACAAACGTCATTTCATTCGGGAGAGTTTTCCATTTCATATGAACCAGTAAGCATGGGGTAGAGAGAGACTGGATTTCCGTGGAAAAGCATACGTCTCGTGACTCTCGTCCGGTCACATCCCATCTAGTCTTGTTCTCGTCCTACCTAGAGTCCTAGAATGAGCAGAGTAATGACTATCAACTCTAAAGTCCTATAATAATGAGTAGAGTAACGACTAAACAACTCTAGTCTTGTTCTCGTCCCATCTATCTAGTATTCTTTTCGTTCTAATTCCCAACAACAAAACATACATCAGTTGCCCAATTTCGAGCAGTAATAATATACTAATGTATTGGTTAGTTTTATTTTGCAGTTTTTATATATGGTTGTTGGTTTCTAACTCGGGCTTGCACCCTTTTTGTCATTACAGGTGAAATCCTCGTTCATTCAATGGTTTCTCACTGTCCCCATTGAGGCAAGATAGAGTTATGTTCGAAGAATAACAGTTTGGGTTTAAATTCTTTCAGTTTTCTAGTTTTGTTTCTGGTTTTGTCAATTTTACCCATAAGAGTTTACAATATATTAGGATCGCATATCTGTTGCCCAAGTGAGCAACAATCAAAAATGGATTACAAATTATCAACTGTTTTCCACATACAGAACACTTGCACCAGTTTCTTGCTCAAATCTTGTTGTCTCTCTTGTTTTCTTTCGTTAATTTGGAAAACACGAAACTGTAACCGATGTTCTGTTTACACCGTTTTCAATCAAGCTTTTTTTTTTTATCGATTCAATCAAGCTTGTACAAATCCCTAATACTGGTGATATGGTTGTATCATACAATATACTTTCTTTCGTTTTGGGGTGAAAGTAAAAGATCGGTTATTACTTCTTTTAAGAGTTCTCACGAGGCTAAAAGATCCAAGTATGCTTTTCTCCATCTTTGTTACATCTACTCATGAAATGCATATGACCGCGGCAATTTAGAAGAAGAACGGAAAAGATAATTGTTACTGAGAGGTATGAAGCCACCACTTATTCTTTACTTATCAATTTTCGTTTCTCCTTTTGTATTCGTTAAATACACGGTTACAGCATACTTGCTTTTATTGATGGTTTTAGCCGATTAATCACACTAATCACCAGTATAAACTCAAGTGGAAGTGGACTTTAAAATGATCAGTCACGCAAAATACGCAACCCGGTGCTTAATGGATTTCTAGAGTATTGTTTCTATACATCGGATATTTTATTCATTCAAATAAATTCTTGTAATTCAAATAAAATATATGTCCTTAAAAAATCCTCCAAATATAGAGAAATCAAAATTTGCATATATTTTATCGAACAATTATACATCATTTACATGATTAAAAACACCCAACACTATTTACAATTATGAGCTTTATTTTTTTTCTTCTGTGACGTTGGAAATGTATTAAGAAAGATATATTTATAAATGAAGAACAAGCTGATCCAAGCCCTTCAGGAAATAATAACCGGTAGAAGACAAAAACAACAGTAATAGTGAATTGTTTATAAATAACAAATGTGTGAATTATTAAGCATATATACTCATGTAATGGCCATCTCTGACATTTGGATGACCTTGTGCGTAAAACTCTTAACGCCCTACATGCAAAAAAATAAAATTAAAAAATAAATCCCACATACACATTATTTTTTTCCAATGAAATCTACTCCATGGTCATGAATGTTCACGGTCGAAGGAAACGATTGACTTTCTAGTTCTTCGTCTTGTCCATTGCTCAAATAACCTTCAATTTCCTTTTGTCCTGCATCATCAGGGACATATACATTCTCATAGCATGGTCTTGAATTATATTATGAACCCCCCTTCATTTCCTTCTGATTAGCATCTAACTAAATTATGTGGCTTTTCAACTACAGTATCTAAGTGAAGCCAAAATATTTCCAACTCGTCCAGCATGTCTTGGAATGAAACTTTTGGTATCCGTACTATCATCATCGGGATTATCTCCCTCCGCTTCTTGTCTAATTCCATCGATTATTTATTCTTCCGTTGAATCATATATGACTTGTTGCTCATTGGGATGATTAAGGAAGAAGTCCATATCCATTCAATTAGTGTAGTGTAGTGCAACTGTTCAATTTGATTACTCATAAATATATTTTAACCATTTCATATATAAGATCTTTTCGCGTCCAATTTGGATGTGATTTTTTATTTTCGCACAATTCTATACAAATTTTATCACTCATATGAGTTCTTTTCCTAACATTGGATGACTTTTTGATTTGTTTGAGAAGAAGAGAATATTAAAAATAATGAATTATCATCTAATATATCTAGTAGTATTTATAGTGTAGAGAAAACTTTGAAAATTCTTAATAGTCTTATAAAAGGAGAAGGAGACATAAAATAAGGAGAAGAAAGGAGAGATAAATTCTATTCATTATAGAGTTTACATACTTAGTGACCAAGTAATGGGGTCTCACTAAAGTGGGCATATACCAAATAAACTTCCGTTTATAACAAATAGGATGTATTATTCCATATATTAAAGGATATTCAATACAATATATAATAAAGTATATATTATTCAATAGGATATATATCCTTCACACAAAGAATATATTATTGAGTAGGATATATTTTAAATATATTATTCATTTATTTTTTTGGTATACCTCCCTATATTAATAAACTCCATATATTAATAATTTTGTACAGTCCCAAGGTAATTTAAAACAGTACAATAAGGGAATGAAGAGGCGAGATAATTTGATCTAGTTTCCGACTTTCCGTTTGTATTTTCGTCTTTTTTCTTTAATTTTGAACTACGCAAGAGTATTGGGCCATTGAAATTCAAGCCTATAATGTCTTTTAAGGAAATGTTGGTTTCCTTTTTTCTGTTTCTGTTTCTTTTTTTCTTTTCTTTTTTGTAATTGTAACTTTGGCGTCACTTTTTGTGACATCGTTGTTTCTAAATTAAATTTTCCTTTTTGCTGTCAAAAAAACAAACAAACATCTGATGTGGTAATGTTACCATTTTTGAAGCGTCCGTGCAACCAATTGGTCAGATCATCGATTTTAGACGCGAAAATTAATAGGTCTTGTACTAATTTGACGTAATTAGAACTCCTTAAGACAATAATCTGACAAGTGACTTTTACATTATTAATATAGCAAAAGTGGCTTATATCCACGGGTCTGATAGCCAATTCTACATTAATCCAATAATGTAACATGTTGTTTATTTCAGAATGTCACCATATTCTTCCCTACTGCCACCATTACTGTTCAGTCATCACTTTCAAGATCTGTCATATATTGAATAATCTTCATTTTCTCTTCAGCTTCGATTCTTTCATAGAGTGGAAGGTTGATCGTTCTATCAGGATGGAGCTTCATATATGCTTGTTTCTTTGATATTTTTAGTATCTGCATGCATAGATCATAAATTTTCTCATTAGAGTAAAACCTAAACAAAAATATTGAAAGTGAAACATGGGACTACGGTGGACGGTTAGATCTCTATCATAGTATTTTGGCAGTGACTGACCTCTTTCGATGTCGCGCTGGGTGGAACGCTGAATCCAAATTGACGAAGTACTGAGGCTAAATCATTACAGCCCCATATTCTTTCTCGGATAGTGATTTCCACTTCATTCTGAATTCGTTTTTTTTCAGCGGCATCTTCATGTTCCCGCTTTAGTCCTTCACGCAGTTCCTTTACTTTTTTTGACTGACGTTCATGTATTTCTCGTTCCAGGTTTTCCTTTCTTCTGGCTGACCGATCCTTCTTTGATCGTTCCCTCTCTTCCTGCAATTCACATTGTTGTTGTTTCTCTTCCTCTTTTTTAGCCAACTTTTTTTTCGCTAACAGATCCTTCTTTACTCGTTCCTCTTTCTCATTTTGCTTTTCCAGCATTTCACGTAATTTTTGTTCCCATTCCTCTTTTCTAGCCAACTCTTCTTTTGCTAACTGATCATGCTTTACTCGTTCCTCTTCCTTTCGTTTTTCATGCATTTCACGAATTTTTTGTTCCTTCGCTTCCTTCTCCTTTCTAGCCAACTCTTTGGCTAACAGATCCTGCTTTACTCGTTCGTCCTCCTTTTTTTGTTTTTCCTGCATTTCACGACTCTTTTGTTTATGCTCTTCCTTTCCTTTTTCTGTACCCACCTCCCTGTCTAACAAATCCCTCTTTTCCTTGTTATTTTCCTGCTGCAGGTGTGGTTCATTTTGTTGGTTATTCTTGTGCTGCTGATTTGTATCATTATTTTCTTGTGCCGGTTGCCTTGAGTTAGGATGTCGTGCATTTTGTGATCCAGATACATTGGTATGCTCATGCTCTGTATGTGGATGACTATCTTCGTTTTCTTGTTCTCTATGTGGCTTTTCTTTGCTTTGTTTCAAGAGATCTTCCAAAATCTTCCTCACAAATTCCATAGCACTTGGATCCTCACTTAGAAACTTCTGGATCTCACACAACTTTACATTTACAACCATTTGTTTTTGTCGTTGGTCATTTACTTCATTTTGAAGCTCTGTGATCTTCTCTTGGAGCTTTTCCACTTGTGATTTCTCATAAAATGGAGTTATCAGGGTCTTCTCCAAATAATTTTCCACTTGAGAACCAAAATTTGGATACAGGAAGAAAAATTAATATAGTAGTAAATACGGATACAGGGGTTCGTCAATTTTCAAAAAATGATGTTACAAGATACGGTGAAATAGGTATATTGATTAAAACTATTATGTATAATCATATTCCGCTCAGTCATCATATGATAAAAATCCTTCATTATTAAAATCAAGAAAAAACACTTCAAAATTATACTGTTCATCAAAACATAAGATTTTGTTGTTTTCGAATTTTGTGTTGTTGAAGGAGTTAAATACGAGCAGGAGAATTTCCTAGTATTTTCTCAATAATAATCACACAAATCCTACTTGGAATTTAAAAATGTAAAATAGATACGTCATTAGGTCTGGTTACTACATAAGTACTTTTTCCACCTATTTGGCATGTGCTCACGTGAAATACTAGTTTTGAGACCTATGTGTTTCCATGGTAAATATTTTAACAATCGTTAGGAGCAAAATGAAACTGGAATTTACCTTGATATTTGTAAAAGAAGAACTCTTAAAAGTGTGGATAGTTTCTGATATTTTCTGTAGACTCCATCTCATGAATCTTGTTTCATGGTTTTATCTTTTCTTGATCAAATTATTACTTCTCTCGGCATACCAATACTGAAAAAAAAGCACATGAATGTTACTATCTATTTATCTCAAATGATTTCAAATGATTTTGATGAATCTGAGAATTTTTATCTCACCAAAAAACAAAAAGCGCATCCATTTATCTTCTTATAATCCCATTTAGATTTTTCAATACAATCCATCAAGTGTTTGTGGATTAAATGAGGCCATCTAATGTTGTTTATAACATCTATGCTTTCTACCAATACTAGGTAGCTACAAGGCAAACTCGATCCTCCGGTTTTTGTAAAGAAGACTGTACAACACAAGTAAAGCACCAAAAGACGAAAAAATTCCTCCTCATTGTTTCCCTGTGCGCTTATAAGAATTGTTATTTTCACTTTAATATTAGTCAATTCTGTGGCTTGAGCTCCGCCGAAGTACTTCTTTCACAAGTCATTTTTTCCTGGACACACTAATCGTGTCTCTAGCAAGTCTTGTTTACCGTTCTCCAATATGTGCATTCCAAAAATAAGAGCCATTTCTTCAGGAGTTGGTTCATATCCTTCTTCTTCACGCACTAGGAATCCTCCTTTTCTATCTTTTAAGTGTTTATACGTGTCATTCAATTTCTTGATATCAGCGATTGGTCTTCCCAACTCGTTTATAGTTATTTGGTTGTTGATGAACACCTGTAGTAAATTCCAAAAAGGATTTATCTCTAATAGACCCTGCTGTTTATCATTCAGCACTAATTTATTTTCACCAACAAAGAGTTCGCACAAGAGACCAAAGCCTGCCTTAAATGCAAAACGGCTGACCTCGTTTTTTATACCATGATTGCAGGCACAGTTAAGCTTTACTATTAAAAGTTAAACATCAACAAATGTGAAAAGAACTTCCTAAGCATCAATTAGGTCAGAATGCCATAATGACATAATGGTGCTAATTGTGTCATTTTTTTATTTATAAAAAGAATACATTCCCGAATTGATGTTAAGTACCATGTTTCATGTTCAGTAGTAAAGCAGATTGCGATTTAATTTCATTTTTTTGTTCTTAAAAAGACTCCAGTCACTTCAATGCCGTTTAAGATAGCTACTTCTTTTATCAAAAGATATGTTAAGTAGTAAAGCATATTGCGATTTAATGTTTGTGGATGCATCTATGTCTGATAATTCTATTATTGCAGGGTGCAGGATCATTTGGTACAAATCTAATCAACAATTTGGAGCAGCAAGGTGTTGGAAATCATATGCACACTCAGTAATCGATACAGCGGCTCAAGCTTTGTACTCGGATATTTTTTTGGTTTTCACAAGTGAAATCGCAAAAGGTTATATATGTGTCAGGAAATATCTCTAGTCAATGCAATCAACGAAGCACCTGGTCACTGCATTGGACGGAATTTCCTCTCATTCATAATTGTGAAGGTGTAGAATTGGATTTTCTCGTAACATCTCGTTGTGTTTATAAATAGTAATGTAAGCAACAGGTAAATGCTCTAGTGAAACTAGCGCGAAGAAATCATGCAACTAAGAAATGGTGTGTGTTTCCTTCTAAAGTAATTTCAGAGGAAACTACCTTTGCTGTCCAATTCACCCTTTCTAATGAATTTTGATTTCAGTATAAAATTAAAATGGTGAAATGTATTTTTTGCACTGCCTGTGTAGATGCAATATTTATATTGCACCAATGCAGAATGAAATTATCAAGTGAAATACCTAGTTAGCACAATATTTTCGTGATAATCCTTTCGAAAAAAATACTTTCTGTGCCAAGTTAATAAACAGTAAATACAGTTTACTGGAATACCTCTTTCGTTGTTGCTTGTTTTCTTCTTCCTGGAGCTTTGTACTGTTTTTTCCTTCTTCCGGGAGCTTTCTACTGTTGTTTCTTTGGAACCTCCTATGTGCCTCTTGTTATTCCTCATCAAACTAAATCAGAAATGAAGCTATAATTAGGGTTACAATGAGCAAGTATAGAAAATCTTAAGACATCCAAACGACAAAGAACAAAAAAGAACCTCGAGACAGCAGAACAATCACATAGAAAAGAGGGAAGAACAATCGAATTGAACTTATAAATTACCTGAAGATCTAAAATGTAAATTATTGATGAAAATAAAATATAAGCTGGAATCTTCTAGTGTAATAAATTTGGTTTCTGGCGGAGTTAGACAAATGGAGGGGGGAGGGTAAAGCATAGAGTAGGCGCTAAAATAATCTGCTTTTATAATTCTAGCATTCTGGGTGGAAGGTTAATAAATGAAATTAATGAACCCTTCATACTGATCTCCATTACACAAAGAGGCTTTAGTGTTATTGGGGTACTAAAGAAGAAAAAAAAAAAAACAAAAAAAAAAAACTCTTTGCAATATATGTCTTGCAACGCTCATTGCAGAACATTAAATGGGAATCACCTAAACCCTTGCATTAAATTGGCATCACGCATGAAAAAAAATATATTACTCGAAAAAATCATCAACGAGCATAAGATTTTTATAAAAAAATTAAAAGGTAAGAAGACTACAAAAAGATGAATCTATTTATAAAATCGAGAGCCGGGGCTATAAGCTAGTAATTCCAACTCCCAAAGTATACTACAAAAAACTTAATATATTGCAACACCAAATGGTTATGGCATAAACCCCTACTAGTGTCGCGATAACCTATGTAGCAAGAAGTCTGTTGCTGCAAGAAGAAATGATACTTTTTTGCCACACTCCTTTTATATTGTTGCTACAATTGTGTGGCAAAAGTTTCAATTTGCAGCAATAAATTATAGTTGCAGCTGAAAAGTACTGTTGCTAGAAATTTGCATTTGCAACACATATATTGAAGGTGTGGCAATATATGGTGTAGCAATAGCTAGACTTTCTTGTAGATCGGTCAATGACCAGTTTGCATAGGTTAGGGAAAAGCAAGCGTTATTCTCACTGTACGGCATATATATTCATGAATTCAGCATTTGGATGAGTAACAATTATGGCAAAAAGACAAACTTTTTTTCTTCTGTTGATCAAAAGAAAAGATCTATTGAGATTAAAAGAATATACAGGGAGTTCTACTAGAAGTAGATTGAAAGTTACAAAAAGAAAATAACGTAAAAAAAAAAAAACATCAAGTAAATTACAAAAAGATAGAATTTCAGTTATTCAAAACTGTATCCGAGAAGTTCACATGTATTTGTTGACCTGCTGCTGCTGCCCATGCTAAAACTGCGGACTTTGCAATCAAAATTAGATCATCATCTTCCCATGCTAAAACTGCAGACTATTTGGTGACAACCAGTCATGTAATCTTCCATTGCCATGTTAGGTGAAGATTTTGTTTTCCACCCCTTTTTATGTGAAAATTTCATATTTCTTCTGAATATTTAAAATTAAAACTTTCACTTGAATTTGAGTGAAAATTTTGCTTTCACCATTATGTTTTTGGAATATTCTGCCGCTTTCAACATATAGTAACTTGTTTGACCTAGTGAAAAAATAAAATTTCACTTGGGTTTTGGAATCACTTGAGAATACAAAATTACAAATATTCATGGATTTTTAAACTTCTTTGTATACAATTTTGTTCTCCAATGCAAAGAAGCACTATATCTGTTATATTTTATTTGTTTTTTCAATTTCCCATGCCAATGATTGGCTCTTATCTTGTGCATGGGTGCACAAGATAAAAAGCATCCATGCACAAGATAACATCCAATCATTGGCATTGGGAATGATAAAACACAATAAAAAAATAGTATGAGAGATAAGTGTATCATTTAATTTGAACAGTTCGGAATTTGAAGTATTCTACTATTGAATATTGACTACAGAAAGTTAGATATTCACCCATTGGAAAATGTAGGTCAATAACCGTATTTAAACCATTTAAATTCTTGGTCGATCAATAATTGCAACTAAAAACATACAATGTATCTATAAACCCGAATTAACCTAATGAAGAAAGGAAACATCACATGAACTAACATACTAGTTCATGTGAAGAAAAGAAACATCACATGAACTAACATAATTTGTTCATGTGAAGAATATAAACTGCACATCACATTAACTAACAATCTCCTCCTTAATGTGATGTTCTACAACTAATAATTCTCTAAAATTTCAAACTTGCCTTTGGGAAGTGCCTTGCTGAAGATAATATCTTTTTCTTTTATTCTCTTTACTCATCTCTTTCTTTTTATACTAAGTCCACATGTGACCTAATATATTAGAGATATAGGTTACACAACTTTTGGAGCAAAACAGAAACATCACATGAACTAACATACTAGTTCATGTGAAGAAAGGAAACATCACATGAACTAGTGTATGTTAGTTCATGTGAAGAATATAAACTGCACATCACATCACATTAACTAACAATCTCTCTTTTATTCTTTTACCTTCCATATTTTCACTACGCATAGAAAAGATTACAAAGATAAATATTAAATACGGATCCCGCAGAGACAACTACTCCCCCATCTTAAATTAAGAATTCGCTTTGACTTTGTCAAGATATTAAGGAAATCCTATAAAATATCATGACTAGCCCTTGACTAGCTTATTTAATGTTATATTATTACCAAAACTAAAATATTATCTTAAATTTGATAGTCTTATTATTTTATGAAATATTTTAAGAAAATAAAAGCAAATTTATCTAACAGTAAAGAAGCCGCTTAAGCGGAATAGCTTCTCACAAGGTCGTGCGGGATAAGACTGCTCGCTTTCCTATAGGAATTTTTTGAGGGTGTTTAGAAGTATGCTAGAGTGGGAGATTGGTCCTGGTGATCACACACCTTTAGGCTTTAGGGTATAACATGTGTAGTCCCTTTTTTATTCAAATATTTCTTACATTTCAGAAGTCTTTTTGATATGATTTTGACATTACCCGCTTACCTCTAAGAGTAGGAAGTTCTGAGGAAGTTTAAAAGCATGCTAACCGGCTACCGCACACCTTTAGGCTTTTGAGTAGAATATGTGTAGCACCATAATATGTGTGTATATTTAAGTACTAAGAGCAGTTCCTATGGAATGAACAAACATGAAAACTGAAATAGTTTGTTCAATTTTGCTCAAGTCAACAATAGTTTGTTCATTTTGCTCCCACTATGGAATGAACAAACATGAAAAATGGATGTTCAAATCAATATATTTGTTGATTTGAACATTGAGATGGACCACCCAGCACGCGCTTGATGATACGTAGGGCGATCGTGCCACGGACGCGGAGTTGGAAGGAATATCGCTGGAGTTGCAAGGAAGATCGCTAGAGTTGGAAAGAACAACGCCCCTCACATATTCTCTCTCCAAAATCTGGTTATTTTAATTATGGATTTTTTTTATAATTTATTTATTAGTTAAATAATATGTGGGACCAAACTCTTATTAGTTTGAGAAATTTATTCTTATGACCTTGAAAATTATGGATGTTACTCTTTTGGCCCCAGGGTTATTTAATAAAATTTGCAAATTATTCCGATATCCCTGGAATATTATAACCGGTGTGCATATTGTATGCACATAAAATCAGTGTGCATATTACCTGCACACTATAAAATATGAAGAAATTTTTTAAAAATTATGTACAGAAATCAGTGTGTATATTCCCTGCACATAAATTTAGTGTGCATATTGTTTGCACACCACAAAATATGAAGAAAATTTAAAAAATTATTTAGAGAATAAAAAAAATCATGAAATGAAAATTTGATAGTTGTATTTACGCTCGTTGTGTAACTCTTTCAAAAATATTTCCAAATATATAAAATTTGTCGAATTCTTACGTATGATTTGTGAGACATGTTATGTTTAAGTTGGTATGATGATTATACCCTTAAAGGATATAGTTTATCATTTGATAACATCATCAAACATCTTTATCCAAATGACCCTCATTCTTTTTTAAGGGTCATTTCAATAAAATGGGTTAATTTTTTTAAAATTAATTTTTAAGCCAAAGTCCATTTGAGTAAGAAAGAGTGAGGTGAGGGTCAAACACTTAATTCCCACTATTAGTTTATATAAATATAAAACGAAAATGCTATGTTGACCGACATTTGCTACCGAGCTTAATCCCGCAACAGATACAATGGTGGGACCCACATTCAAACTTCCTAATCCCAATGTTGAGAGCCTTTGTTTTTGTCCATCAGATCCCTTATCGGGGTGAATCTCGGGAGAGAGTGTCGGTAACTGTATCAGGATAGGTGAAGGGTTTATGTGAGTCCCGCAGGTTAAAGTGGGTCCCGCAATCTCTTTGTCTTGTGGGATCGTCGGGATTTCCCGTCGGTAGCTCAATCATTTCCGTTAATAAAATCACTAGTGAGACCCTACAATATCATACTTTATTTGTTCATTTTTCCTTGTTTCCCATAGTGGAGAATGCAACTTCTACATATTCTCATCTTCTAGCCATCTCTAGTTACTTCTACGGAGAATTAGGAAGGCCGAAAGCCACGGTATCACCAACAGATTTTTCCTTGTAAACCGTAGAAGCAGATTCAGAATCGGCAGTAGCAGCGATGTCTTCCTTACCAGAAACTCTATGGTTTGAGATACTTGTAAAGTTGCCGGTAAAAACAACATTTGTTTGCATGTGTGTGTGCAAGTTTATGCGTGATTTTATTTCACATACTAATTTTGCTAGATTGCACACGGCTCATGCCATCCATAAAAACACCCTAAAATTTCTTTTTAGTACCGCTGAACCGAGTAGATCAGCTCATACTCAATTTTCAGTATCAAAAACAATTTTTTCAGTAACTTATGATTCAGTATTGGTATCCACAAATATTATGGAGTATACTATTCTATCTGATGTCCCTTACAAAAAATCAGAGTTTGAAATCACCGTGTTGGGTTCATCACAAGGTCTGGTTTGCATGTTGTTTACATATATCCCTTCGGTTGATGAAGAAGAAAATATCCCTTCCCAACATTTCTTTTGTCTTTGGAAGCCCACTACAACAGAGTATATGAAGTTACCCGATTTGCAATCAGATTACAAGTACAACGATGGTTACGTCAGGGCTCGTAATTTCGGTTATGATCACAAGACTGATAATTTTAAACTGGTATTTTCTCAGCTCAAGTTCGATGAAGATGATGGTTCCATCTTCTGCATCTTCAACTTACGGCAAATGTCATGGAGCACTCAAATCGTCCCATATGTTATCATCCGTTCTTCCCGTAGTAGGGTGTTTCTTAATGGCTCTTTCCATTGGGAATCTAGAATTTATAACAAAGCCTCTAAGTTTGTTTTATCTTAGGATATAAATGAAGAGGTATTCAAAGAGATGAAACTACCAAAGATATCTTGGGGTCAAGGCCATGAGTTGAAGGGTATATGAGTAATGGATTTGCATCTTTGTGCAATTGTACTATCTGTACATGTTCCAATGAGTCTCGTTGATGTGTGGGTGATGCAAAAATATGGATCTGCAGATTCTTTGTGTAAGTTTCACACCATTACCCGTGAAACCATCGTGGATAATCCTCTTTTCAGAGGTTGGAATCACTGCTTTTACCCCCTAAGTGTGGCGTTAATTTTTAGAAGTGGTGAGATTTTATTCTGGATACCTGGGGAGGGTCTTTTATATGATCCCAAGCTTCAAAAAGTTACAAAAAAAGATACGGGAAATTGTCATTTTTTTAACAACAGGGAAAAGCAATTATTTGGAAACCATGGTTTCCCTAGGCTCTGGTACTTATGTTGTTAATAGATGTGAATTACATTAAAGAGAGGAAGCAAAGGATGAAACATAAGTGGATTGGCTTTGGGGGTGCGGATAATGGCGGCATAGTCAAATTTTCTTCTCCTTTTTACTGGGCTTAGAGCAACCACAGTCACGACCTAATTTGGGGACTATAGCCAAATTTGGTCCAGAACTCAGCCGCAGTGGAAGGGACTAAACCTATATATGGTCTGGAAAACTAGGGTTTGAAGCTCCTAGTTTTACGCTCAACATGGGGAAATATTATATCGTTCGCCAGGCTAAATTTTAGTCTTTTACCACTAAACCCAAATTTTTTTAGCTTTTAGTCTGGCTTTAAGTATTTAGCTGGTTCTTTCCATGTTTGTAGAATGAATGTTTTGTAATGTAGAAGGAAACTGTCGTCAGTACTATCAAATTTCGTTTGAAAATTGTTTTTAAGTGAAAACTTGAGTTATTCCGGACTTCGAAGTGAAATTTTCTATTTACATCTGTGTATGTTTATCTGGTGAAAAATAGGGTTTTCACCATCCACATAAAGTTTCTGTTTGGAAACTTCTCTTTCATCTTTGTGAATTTGTGAAGTTTCATTTCATTTTCCTATCAGTTCGCAAGTGTCCTCGGAATCCAAAGTCAGAATACACATTATCATGCGATGAACGATTTCGGGGAACATTTGTCTGTCGACTCTGTCCAATTTATTTATGGGTGTGTTTGTGTCTACACAGTTTATATATCGTCTACTTTGGCGGTATGTGAAGAATTTTTGTAACAGTGGTTCTTAACAAACCGAGAGAGGAAAACCAGGCAAAACCACCTCTCACAATTTATTTATTTTTTTGGGTAGGTTTTAGTGGGGGCCGTCCCTCGGGAGACGTGCAGGGGGAGGGTGTGTGAGGGGCGGGTTTTTTTCTCGGTTTTTTTTTCACGGTTCATTAATACTTTCTGTTTTTGTAATCAATTTTTTCACCTACGAGATTTCATTGGTGGAAGCCTCACTCTCCGAACCACGTTAAATTCTTTGTCTCCTCTCTTTATTTTCAGGGTCCTTCTGGACGGACCACGTTTTTGGACAACGCAAAAAAAAAGATTCTCTTTTTCTTTCACATTTTTTTGTGTGGGTCCCGGTGGGCCCACGGAAGATAGCAGGGTCCCGCTTTTCGGGTTGGGTTTGTGTCTGGTTGTTTTTGCGTGGTTTAAATTCTCGGTTCACCAAGAATTTTCGTTATTTTCAATTATTTTTCGAACCTTATTACACATCCAAAAATTCTTCACAGACTAAGAAAAAAACCGAGAGAAAAAACCGCCCCTCACAGCCCTCCCCCTGCACGTCTCTCGATGGGCGGGGCCCACTGGGACACGAAAAAAAAAAACTGTGAGAGGCGATTTTAGGAGTTTTTTTTTTTTAATCTTGGTATGTTAAGAACAATTGTTACACATCAATTCAACCGTGTTTTGTGCCTAAATATTTCACGACACATTTCTCAAGTCTCAAACTCAGCTACAATGCATTTTTGCTTCATTTCTTATCCCACCGTTAAGTTATCCCGGTTTCATACACCAACCTTTTTCCCCTCTATGTGTCATTCATATCCACCGCAGATTTCATCCTCACCCTACCCCACCAGGGAAAAAGAGGGGAACCTCTTTAAAAAAAGAGAAAATAAGAAGTTGACATAGGGGGGAACAAGGGGAAAAAAACCATATCTCACAGACCCTCCCCCTGCACGTCTCCCGGAAAAAATTCTTAATGAACCGTGCCCAAAAACAACTCTAAACCGCCTCTAACAAAATATCTTTCTACTGGGTCCCATGGCATTCAAATTGGGATCCACCACACCCTAAAAAAGGGTTTAATATTACCCTTTTAGGGGTATCTTTGGAATACCACGGTTTTAGAGTGGTTTTTTTTATCGGTTTGTTTAGAACCACTCGTCTCCCGGATTGGAACTGCCCCTGTATCCCAGCTGTAGCAGGGCTAGAGAGTAGAGGGTAGAGAAATAGTTGAATATGGTAAGGTGCTTCATGCTTGTGGTTGTGGGTGGGGTATAAACGTACTGGAAAGAGAATGTGTTTCTCACCGTAGTCGAGAAGATTTCTGAAATCTACTCGAGAAGACTTATTATTACGAAGGGTAAAATAGGTCTAGAGTCGAGGATTAATAGTAAAAAAAAAATAGGATAAAGCAAACATCTTTTCATACGGACCAGTAAGCATGGGGTTTTGGGTAGACTGGATAGAAAAGCAAACGTCTCATCTTGTTTCATCTTGTCATACGGACCAAATGAACCAACACTGGCTGCTAGGTAAAGACGTGTATTCTTCTATGGCTGTGCTAGACACACCGTGAAAAAATTTCGGTGATATCACCGGCAGGGATAAACCCTGGGACCCACTGAAGAAAAGGGGGTTGGTTTTCTTTAATGTTTATTTCTTATCAAAAATTATTAACGTACCACGGGATCAAACGATACTAAAATAACCAGACACAAACCAACACTAATAGCGGGACCCCCTACTGTCCTCCGCGGCCCCACCGGGACCCACGCAAAAAAAAAAGTGAGATAAAAAGGGAATATTGTTTTAGTGTTGTTGGAGGGGGTGGAGGGGGTGATATGTGTAGAACGACTGATTTTTTATTGGATAAAGAGTACACATTAACTAGTTGGAAGCCTAACAAGCTACAAAAATGTTTGGTGTACCGCACGGTGCAGTACCGTGATTTTGGTGTGAGAGGAAAAAGCACTAATGGGCTCCACCAAACACCCCACCCCTCCTGTTAATCACCCCAGGGCTTCCCTAAGCCGTTGGATCATTTCGTTGTGCAGATCACGGTACAAAATCGTTGTACGTGTATCATTGTTGAACAAGCTAAGCTCCAACAACATACTACTACATTAATTGAACAGGTTGTTGTGCTAACCTACCAGCAAGCCTCATGGGTAACCTAGCCGAGGGAGCCGAAGCGGATAGGGGGGCTGAGATTGTGTCACAAGGGGGGCAAACTAACACTATACCTTCCTTGTCAATTCCTGTAATATTACGCCATTGGGGGCTTGAATCTAGGACCTCCTGGAACGCATGAAACTTTAGGGAACGGGGATGACCAGCTGACAAGTTGGTTTTTAGTTTTTTATTTTCTGTGGGCCCTTTTTTTTCCTGTCTTGCGGTGATTCCACCGTGAAAAAATCACGGTGGATCTAGCATTTTCGATTATTCTATATCTATCTGAAGCGAATAGTCGAATAAGGGGATTTTGAGGGGGAAACAAAAAAAAAGGACCCAATGATAAATATTACAAAAAGTCTTGACCTGGGACCCACCATTTTTCCTAAAGGGTCCGTTCAATGCTTCTGGATCTGGGTTTTAGTTGTGGGACATAGTGATCTAACGACTTCGAAGCCGTTTTTGCGGGAAGGCATCCCCGCAAGCAAGGTCGCGCGAGATGGAAAGGTCGTGTGAAAAACCACCTTCCACCCATCCCAAGGGTTATATTTTCCAATCGCAGAATATATAATATTAAATTAATAATAATACTCTATATAAATACTCCCTCTCCGTCCAAGGTATAGAGGGAATATCCCTGGACACTCAGATACACACTATTATACATGATATGTTTACCAAAAATAGCGTCATGGATCGAGTATTGTGATGTCATATGATTTGGGTTCTTCCAAATATGTTTTGGTGGATTTTTTGTTTAGTCATGTAACTGTTGGATATTTTTTTAAATAAGATCAATCTTGAAGCAAATGTAAATCAGACCACAAGCCAACCTTCAGATCGTAATTATTAAAGATAAGAACACACCCCATATATGATTAATCTATAGACAGAATCGGATCATAAAAATCCATGTGAGAAGACTAGGGAAACAAGTAGTGAAAGTTCTTTTTTTAAAATAAATAAACAGGGTGATAGCATGCATAGCCTCGAAGGTTACATAACATGACACAAACCAAATACAACATGACCCGACTGTAACGAATCTCAGGTAATAGGATCTCCAGTAACATAATCTTTAGTAACCAATATCAAGCTTTTTCTGGTCGCGATATTTGACATTTACAGTAAATTATCTGGGTAGTTTTGGAATTCTAGGTGAAGGGAAGAGATGAAATCCATAAATCCCATCGATACGTAGGCGAAAAAACTCTTCTTCTCACCATTAAGATCGAGAAGAAGAGATTTTTCGGCTGCAAAGAAGTCTGGTCATTTTCACAATCTGCATAATATTTATTGCACTTTTTTTCTTCCAATAAAGGTAATATGGTCATTTTCGCATTCGGTAACATTTACTTTACTTATTTCCTATAAGGGTAGTATGGTCATTTTCACGGTCTCCATAATATTTATTGCACTTATTTCCAATAAGGGTAATATGGTCATTTTCACAGTCTGTAATATTTACTTTACATATTTTAAATAAGAATAGTCCGGTCATTTTCACGGTCTCCATAATATTTATTCCACTTATTTCCAACAAGGGTAATATGGTTATTTCCATAATTGGTAATATTTACTTTAATTATTTTCAATATAAGGGTAGTCTGGTCATTTTCACAGTCTCCATAATATTAATGGCACTTATTTCCAACAAGGGTAGAATAAATATTTCCATAATTTGTAATATTTACTTTACTTATTTTCAATATAAGGGTAGTATGGTCATTTTCACAGTCTCCATAATATTTATGGCACTTATTTCTAGTAGGGGTAATATGGTCATTTTCACAGTCTGTAATATTTACTTTACTTATTTCTGATAGGGGTAGTTTGGTCATTTTCACAGTCTGTAATATTTACTTTACTTATTTCTGATAGGGGTAGTTTGGTCATTTTCACAGTCTCCATAATATGTATTGCATTTATTTCCAATAAGGGTAATATGGTCATTTTCACAGTTTGTAACATTTACTTTACTTATTTCCGATAAGGGTAGTATGGTCATTTTCACTGTCTCCATATTATTTATGGCTCTTATTTCCAATAAGGGCAATTTGGCCATTTTCACAGACTGAAACATTTACTTTACGTATTTTCGATAAGGGTAGTATGGTCATTTTCACAGACTGCATAATATTTGTTGCACTTATTAACAACAAGGGTAATATGGTCATTTTCACAGTCTGTAACATTTACTTTACTTATTTTCGATAAGGGTAGTATGGTCATTTTCACTGTCTCCATAATATTTATGGCACTTATTTCCAATAAGGGCAATATGGTCATTAGCAAAGTCTGTAACATTTACTTTACTTATTTCCGATAAGGGTAGTATGGTTATTTTCACAATCTCCATAATATTTATTGCACTTTTTTTCTTCCTATAAAGGTAATATGGTCATTTTCGCAATCGGTAACATTTACTTGACTTATTTCTGGTAAGGGTAGTATGGTCATTTTCTCTGTCTCCATAATATTTATGGCACTTATTTCCAATAAGGGAAATATGATCATTTTCACAGTCTGTAACATTTACTTTACTTATTTTCGATATGGGTAGTATGGTCATTTTCACTGTCTGCATTATATTTATTGCACTTTTTTTTTCCTATAAAGGTAATATGGTCATTTTCGCAATCGGTAACATTTACTTTACTTATTTCTGATAAGGGTAGTATGGTCATTTTCACTGTCTCAACTCTGATATATTCGTCTTTAGTTCATCTGAACGAAACTCAGGTCTAATTCTAGTTATTCGAACCTGTGATGTTCAATTGTGATGTATTTCGTCTTCAGTTCATCCGAAAGAGAGACTCAGGTCTAACTCTGGTAATCTTTGAACTGTGATGCTCAATTTTGATATATTTCGTCCTCAGTTCATCCGAAAACGAGAAACTCATGTCTAACCCAAGTAATATTTGAACCTGTGATGTTCAATTCTGATATATATTTCGTCTCCAGTTCATCCGAAAGAGAAACTCATGTCTAACTCTAGTAATCTTTGAACCTGTGATGTTCAATTCTGATATATTTCATCTCCAGTTCATCCGAAAGAGATACTTAGGTCTAACTCTAGTAATCTTTGAACATGTGATGTTCAATTCTGATATATTTCATCTGCAGTTCATCCGAACGAGAAACTCAGGTCTAACTATGGTAATCTTTGAACCTGTGATGTTCATTTCTGATATATTTCTTCCTCAGTTTATCCGAAAACGAGAAACTCAGGTCTAACTCTGGTCATTATTGGCTCGGCTTCTGAACTTGCTTTAGCGGGCTATCTGAACTTCACAACTACGAAAGTGTCTTCCGGTACAACTCACAATGGGAGACAGAAGCATAGCATTTCTCGTTTTAGCAGAGACCTCAATAAGAACATCTATCACGAGTTCATTCTACAATGTGAACTATTTATCGTTTTAGCAGAGACCTCAATAAGAACAACTCACAATATGAACAACCATTATGAGTTCATTACACATTAAGAATATCTATCACGAGTTCATTCACAGTCTGTAAGAATTACTTTACTTATTTCCGATAAGGGTAGTATGGTCATTTTCACTGTCTCCATAATATTTATGGCACTTATTTCCAATAAGGGAAATATGGTCATTTTCAAAGTCTGTAACATTTACTTTACTTATTTCCGATAAGTGTAGTATGGTCATTTTCACAATCTGCCTAATATTTATTGCATTTTTTTTCCTATAAAGGTAATATGGTCATTTTCACAATCGGTAACATTTACTTGACTTATTTTTGATAAGGGTAGTATGGTCATTTTCACTGTCTCCATAATATTTATGGCACTTATTTCCAATAAGGGCAATATGGTCATTTTCATAGTCTTTAACATTTACTTTACTTATTTCCGTAAGGGTAGTATGGTCATTTTCATATTCTATAACGTTTACTTTAAGTATTTCCGATAAGGGTAGTATGGTCATTTTCACAGTCTGCATAATATTTGTTGCACTTATTAACAAGGGTAATATGGTCATTTTCATAATAATTATTGCACTTTTTAACAATAAGGGTAATATGGTCATTTTCATAGTTTAAAACATTTACTTTACTTATTTCCGATAAGGGTAGTATGGTCATTTTCACAGTCTGCATAATATTTGTTGCACTTATTAACAACAAGGGTAATATGGTCATTTTCGCAATCGATAACATTTACTTTATGTATTTCCGATAAGGGTAGTATGGTCATTTTCACAATCTGCATAATATTTGTTGCACTTATTAACAACAAGGGTAATATGGTCATTTTCACAGTCTGTAATATTTACTTTACTTATTTCCGATAAGGGTAGTATGGTCATTTTCACTGTCTCCATAATATTTATGGCACTTATTTTCAATAAGGGCAATATGGTCATTTTCACAGTCTGTAATATTTACAGTAAAACTTCGATAAATTAATAGTCTTGGGACTGCTGAATTCTATCAATTTAGCGAAGTATTAATTTATCGATAAATTAATAAGTTATTATTATATCGAGACATAGGAAATTTAATTTTAAATTTCTAAAGTAAGTGTGTAGTATCAAATATCCAGAGAGTTTATTCTCAATTCAAATTATTTTATGTCATATTATGTGTATAAATGTATATATTTTAATATTAAAATTAAAAAAATAAGAAGAAAACACAATAAAATCATTTTGGAACTTCTCAAGAGAGTTCAAATAATTAAAAATGAAGTCCAATGTTTGTAAATGTGAACAAAAAAGAAACAACGGTAGACTTGTGTTATAATAAGCACCATAATATATTATTATTACCCTGATTATTAATTTATATATTAGTTGGGCCCTATTGGAAACTTAATTTTTTTATTATCTTATAAATTTAGCGAGGTTATTAATTTAGCACACTGGCCCAAGTCGGGACTGACAAAAAATATTATCTTAGCGAAGTTATTAATTTATCGCGGATTAATTTAACGAAGTTCTACGGTACTTTACTTATTTCCGATAAGGGTAGTATGGTCATTTTCACGGTCTCCATAATATTTATTGCACTTTTTTTTTCCTATAAAGGTAATATGGTCATTTTCGAAATCGGTAACATTTACTTTACTTATTTCCGATAAGGGTATGATGAGTGCCAAATAGTGCATATTTCTATACCTTTTTATTGACATTTAATTCATCTTTTGCGCTTTAAAATCATATATTATCCCAAATTCTGTATTTTCTCTGTTTTCAAGAATAAATCTTTGCACTAATTATTTTGTGTTTTTAGGTACTAAATAAAGCTTGGAAGAATTAAGGAACCAAAAGAAGTGGAGAATTAGTGACAACGGAAGAGAAGACAACAAAGGCTCGCGCTAGAAGGCAGTGAAGAATGTCTTTTGCACCTCATCCGCGAGTGAAGAATATCGTTTGCACGACTCAAAACTAGAAGTGGGCTTTGAGATTTTGTCTTTGAAGAGGATATGGGCCTAGAAGTGATAAAAACCAAGATCCAAAACCCAAACCCATTTCCATTCTAAGCCGTTAGATTTGATGTGGCTTCTCAGCATCCAAGGCATATCCTCAGTGTGCATCAACATTCGCTACTCCCATCTCACACCCGAACACCTTTTGTCCATCCCCTTGTACGAGCAGCAAACAAACGCACCTTTTCTCGTTCTCTTCTTCTTACAAGCTCTGCAAAACCATCACTCCTTCTCTCCATCAATCACTTCCCGACCGCCTCTCATCTTAGCCATCTTCCCAGCCGCCATCAATCAACCTCCTAGTCTCCATCTATCTCTATCTTAGCTTCTTCTCCAAAACAGTAACCCTAGAAGCTAGGATTGAGAGAGATGAAGCTAGGGTTATCTTCAATGGAAAAAGCAAACATCAAATCAAGTTGCAGAGATGATTCAGAGTAGGGGTCTATCGGAAATCTCAATATGAGTGAGTGGGTATTTTTTAATTATCAAATTCATGAGATTGAGAAGAAATTGGTGTATAAATAGGGATGAGAATTGTATGTAAAACGCTTGCCCGGATTAGCCGGTAAACCAAGTAGTAGTTTATGTTTATGTTTATTTTCAGTATTATCATCATGTTCTAATTTCATAACTAGGGTTTAGATGAAACCCTGACTCTTTGTTATGTTATTCATACTGTTTATGTTACTCTTGAATGTTTAAATTGTTTTAAGATAGAATTGAATCTTTGTACGTCAACATTTTGCTTTCACAGTGTATGCCATGTATCCATTATAGTTAGAATCCCACTGTGTTGATTATGCTGCAACTCAAGCCATGAGAAGACAGTTAGTGCTTTGGAAAGATATCTTAATTGTGATTGAACTATCCATTGGTGAAACACCTTAGGTAAGTGGTAGACTTGACACTTCTCCCTTATCTGTTACAAGGACAAGAGTAGTGTAATTAGTTGAATACATCATGTGAGTTAGTGGTGGATTTGACAATCCTAGTATCCTCTTTATCATTGCTTTGCATTCTGTTTTACTATTTCTATCACTACCATCATCTTGTCGTATCGACAACAAAACCCCCCTATTGTGCTACTCTTGCTTGAATCAGTATAGTAAGAAAATAAGATTCAACGTTACACCCACCTTGTCCCTGAGGATCGACCTGTGCTTTCCCTGTGTAGGTATCGACACTGTGAACTTGCAGTTTAATATTGTAGGTATCTCAGGATGCATTGTGAGATTCACCTTGAAATTGCTGAGGCTTTGGCTGTGCTATCCAAACCTGCAAAGTTGATTTGTCCCCATTGCAAGTTGCACTGTACTATCATTACACTACACCATTTTAAGGGATTCGCAACCCAGAGTTGCAACGGCTTTAGAGACGTTGCAAAATTTTGGTTGCGAATTGCAACATCATTTTATTTCGCAACGGCGATTTGCCGTTTCAAATTTTTCAACCTCAATCAAGAGTTTGCGAATCGCAACTGCCCATTGTTCAAGCGTGCGAACCGCGTGCGTGGTCGGTAACACTATGACTTATAAACACGCCCAGTCAATGCGTGGTCAAGACTTCTTTTTTATTTTTCCACCCTAAATCACCAACCCAGGTATATCCTGCCTTAGCCATCCCCAACCCAGGTATATCCTGCCTTAACCATTTCTCTCTTCTTCTCATTTTATTTTCATTTTCTCCGCCAAGACTATGTCGGCTTCCTCTCTCTTCTTCTCTGCATCTGCATCTGCATCTACATCTCCATCTCCATCTGCTCAGTTGAGCTTCTCTTGATTTAGGGTTTACATCTCCATCTTCTTCTCTGCATCGAAATCTCCATCTTCATCTCCATCTCTGAACTCTATAATCGTGTAAGTAAAATCTCTGAGTTTTTATATTAGGGTTTCTGATTTTCGGGGTTCAGTTGTGAGTTTCTGTGTTCAGATTCAGAGACTTTGGTTTCTAGGGTTTATAGATTTTGATTTAAGTTTATCGAATCCATCGATTTTAGGGTTTAATATTTGATTTCAGTTTTTCGATTTCATTTGTGAATCTGTTGATTTCAGTTTTTCGATTTCTTCTCTTTGTTTCGGTTTTAGGGTTTATATATGAATCTAAAGGTATAAGTTTGATGTATTGTTCTATGTTAACTTTCTTAGGGTTTTTGATGTATTTTCAGTTTAGGGTTTAATTTACATTTTTGAGGTGTAAACTATAAACTAATCTTATGGTTTGTTGTTGTAATACATTTTCAGTTCATCAGAGTTTGAAGAAGAAGGAAGAACTAAGAACATTGAAGGTATAATTAGTTTGATGTATTTTCAATTTAGGGTTTAATTTGAAGGAAGAACTAAAAATTGCTTTTGGTTTGCTTAGTTTGTCTTATTAGTTAATCTAAGCTTGTCTTATTTGTTTGTTCTTAATCTTGCCTGTTAATCCATGTTAGGACAGAACTCTTGAAACTTAGTATTAGGTAGGCTTCTGCCTTATGGGTCACTACAAAGTGTTTGTTTTTACAAGAAAAACATGATACTTGAAGCAATCCACATCATCTCATAAAGTTCATACCTTGTCCTGTGACTTTGTTTAGAGAATGCACTGAATTATGGATTCTAGTTATGATATTGTCTCACTGAAAGGTATATATACTGTGGTTTTAAGTAATCCTCTAAGAATTTTAGGTCGTGGAACATATTTAACTCAGTGACTGTTGTTCAATGCTCCTTTCGCGTTAATTTTCTTGTAATTTTTAATATATATGCAACATGTTTAAGCCTAGAGCTTCTACTGAAAGATTTGGTTGTTCGTGAATAACAGTTTCAACTTGATAATCATCGTTCATGTTGATAATCATCGTTCCTGATACAATTATGTTTGATCATGTCAACTTGTGTGTCTTGTGGTTCACAAACCTGGCAGTTCTACTTCTAGGAAATATTGTCACTTGCAACTTGATTTATTAGTTTTACTCGAGGATTGTAATATGTTGTTCTACCAAATTTTAGAGTTTTTATGATCTTGATTTTTCTGGTAATTGAGGAAAGTAGGTATCTTTATAGACGTTTACAAGTGTGCTAAAGTTTGTCTTAGCTCTTGATGTCTTAATGAAGTTTATAAGGGAGATTGTCATCTTTCTAGAGAACTATTGCTTGATTTAAGTGAATCAAAAATGAGCTTTTTATGCGCACTGAAATATCGACCCTCGTGCAGTTTACAAGCGTATTAGAAGTTGAAACTGAAGTAAGTTTTAATTCAAATTCACTGTGCAGGTTATATTGTAGGACTGCGTATCCCTGGATTCAGTTGACGGATTACGAAGTTGAGGTTTGAAGAAGAAGGAAGAACTAAGAAGGTATATGTAGCAATCCCATAATTTATCCCTCCTTTATAAGTTAATCTAACCTTGATTAGTATTAATTGTGATGCTAGGGCAAAGAAATAGGTATCTAGTGGTCTTATGTCACCTCATTTGTTGAATTTTTACGAGAAAATCTTTTACAAGAAAATTTCATACGTTGTCATGTGACTTTTGGATCGATCTTAAGGCACTTAGGATAATGAACTGAAATAATGCGTTTCATGAAATTTGGTACTTAAAGAAATTTTGTATAATCTGTTAACTTATAAGTTTTTATAAGTTGTATGTTTCTGAACTTAAGAATCTTTATAAGTTTGTAAGAATCTTAGTGAGCATGATAAAAATGGTCCCAGCGGTGAATCGCAAAAGCTCATTGTAGCTCATTCTCTCTTTGTTGAGAGGATGTTTCTGTCGTTAACCTAAGGCCTTGGCAACCCTACCATTGGGACTCAGTTGAAGCTACATGTTAGAATTGAAGGGGATATGTCAACATGATATACACTTGAATTCTATCATGTAGCTTTAATTGTATAGGAAGTATATGTTTCTATGGTTTGGATAGCCAATTAGTTTTATTGTTTGGTTGTATTCATTTATAATTGAAGTAGATATATAAAGGGATGTATTGTTAAAGAAATTTTGTATAATCTG
Source organism: Papaver bracteatum (assembly GCA_023529315.1). Taxonomy (NCBI): domain Eukaryota; kingdom Viridiplantae; phylum Streptophyta; class Magnoliopsida; order Ranunculales; family Papaveraceae; genus Papaver; species Papaver bracteatum. The sequence continues at coordinate 73,689 of JAJJWX010001050.1, forward strand.
TTAACTTATAAGTTTTTATAAGTTGTATGTTTCCGAACTTAAGAATCTTTATAAGTTTGTAAGAATCTTAGTGAGCATGATAAAAATGGTCCCAGCGGTGAATCGCAAAAGCTCATTGTAGCTCATTCTCTCTTTGTTGAGAGGATGTTTCTCTCGTTAACCTAAGGCCTTCGGCAACCCTACCGGTGGGACTCAGTTGAAGCTACATGTTATAATTGAAGGGGATATGTCAACATGATATACACTTGAATTCTATCATGTAGCTTTAATTGTATAGGAAGTATATGTTTCTATGGTTTGGATAGCCAATTAGTTTTATTGTTTGGTTGTATTCATTTATAATTGAAGTAGATATATAAAGGGATGTATTGTTAAAGAAATTTTGTATAATCTGTTAACTTATAAGTTTTTATAAGTTGTATGTTTCTGAACTTAAGAATCTTTATAAGTTTGTAAGAATCTTAGTGAGCATGATACAAAATGGTCCCAGCGGTGAATCGCAAAAGCTCATTATAGCTCATTCTCTCTTTGTTGAGAGGATGTTTTTGTCGTTAACCTAAGGCCTTCGGCAACCCTACCGCTGGGACTCAGTTGAAGCTACATGTTAGAATTGAAGGGGATATGTCAACATGATATCTACATGAATTCTATCATGTAGCTTTAATTGTATAGGAAGTATATGTTTCTATGGTTTGGATAGCCAATTAGTTTTATTATTTGGTTGTATTCATTTATAATTGAAGTAGATATATAAAGGGATGTATTTTTTAGTTTCATCCATAGTTTTATTGTTTTATTTTTTGGTTGTAGATATCATGATGATTTTGTATTGATGTATCGTACATATACAGTCTAAATTTTAACATAGATACTGTTTTTAGGGTATGTCATCTATAGTTGATAAGGGATGGATAAAATTTCCTTGCAAGTCTGCTCAGTACATAGAAGGTGTTATGTCATTTATAGAGTTATTGTTACATTTGGCAGATAACATGTGAACTATTATCTGTTTCTTGTATGGGCTTATGCTACACCATGTTGATTATATTCGTTAAGTTGTTATGTTTTACTATTATCTGAAGATTTTTTCATTAAGTGTCATAATGAGCTTCAATTGGTTAGCTAATGTTGTTCTGTATCTTTGGTATTTGCAGAGCCAGGAGAGGATCCTTTTTGCAAGAGCAAAACTGAAAAGACGCAGCGATTAAGGAATCTGTTAAGGTAGTAACCTAAATTCCAGTTTGTATGTTCCATAAATATGCTCATCTTTGTCTTGTATATTCTTTGAAGGTTTGATGAGATATGGAGCACTCTTTATCCTATGAGTAAGTCAATTGCTTAAGAACAAAGAAATTGCTTCGCTCATAGGATAACGAGTGCACCAGCTCATTTAGAAATACTTCTTTTTTGAGCACCTAAATTCCAGTTTGTATGGGCTTAGATGACTTATATTGCTTATTGTAGTTTTGTTTGAGTTGCCGCAGCTAGGAAACGTGCTGATTATATTCTTTAAGTTGCTATGTTTTACTATTATGAATGGATTGAACTTTAGTTTCATGTTAAGGTAGTCTTTTAAGTTTAAATGACCTAATTTAGGAAGTTTTGTTTTGATATTTACTGATTCTCAGTAAGCAACATGATAACAGTCCTAGTGGTTATTCGCAAAAGCTACTTGCATCTCATTCTCTCTTCTTTGAGGGGATGTTTATGTCGCTAACTTACAGGGCTTCGGCAACCCTGTACCCACTAGGACTAAGTTATTTTATTTGGTTGATTGTAACTGAGATTTGGATTTTCAAATTTTTACACGAATATAGATTTTTGTTGAGTGCAATTATTAGGGAAACTTGCAAATACATATGTGAAAGTCCCCTGCGTAACCACGTATTGATCATGGGAGCATAGATATCATTTAGTTATTACAGTTGTAGTTACTACTTTGCCTTAAATGTTAATAACATAGATATCATTTAGGTATCAATGGTTGATAAAGGCTGGATGAAATGTGCGCGTACTTCTGTTCAATACTTAGAAGGTGTAAGATCATTTATAGAGTTTGTGCGTGAAAATGCTGGTGGCAGAAATAAGTTCTCTTGTCCTTGTAATAGTTGTAATAATGGTAAAGTACCTCTGTCTCTAGGTGAAATTGATTATCATTTGGTCAAGAATGGTATTCTGTTCACCTATACATTGTGGCTGAGACTTTCCTTGAGCAATATGCAAGACGCAGTCCACATAATCAGATGCTTATAGGATCTGCTGGGAATTTAGTAAGGTCTGATGTTATTGCTACTGTGTATGGTTTATAATTACTTCAAGTTGTGTCACGCTTTGCATATTTTATTTTCCCTTGGGTTCCATGTCTGTTTGGTGGTTTCATTACTTCTCCAATGGCGACACTCTGACATTGCGTTTTTTATGGCAGTCAAAGATGAAGCGCAAACTAGGTTGGTCCAATTTAGTTCAGCGTTGCTCGGAAGGCGGATAGTAACTTGAAGTAACAGGTTAGAATCTGTTGGGTTTTCTGGGAAATGGTATGTCATTCAAAAATGAAACAATGAACATAGAAACAAAGTAATTTATGTGTATGTTGACATAGTTTGTATCAAATACTCATACCTTCAATTGAAGAATTCTTTTTTCATGGAATGAATGTGTAAAAGTTTGTGGAATGCTGAATATGGGGAATTGGGTAACTGTAGGGGAAAATGGATTTTGACCAGGTCAATGAAGACTTGACCTTCTTTTTTTTGGTTGCGAAAAATTCGCAACGTCTTATTTTGGTTGCTAAATTAGAACCAGAACCAATAATATTATAGTTCCGGGTAGGGGTATTCCTGGAATTTTCAACATATTTGAAACAGACGAACTTGGTTGCGAATAAATAACGTCGCAACGGCACATTCCATTGAGAATCTCCGTTGCTGACCGTGAGTCGCAACGTAGCTTATGCCGTTTCAAAAAAATGCAACGTCGTGTTTTGCAACGCTTGTCTTCCGTTGCAACGCCAGTCAGCAACGTCCAGATTCCGTTGTGAATCCCTAGAAATAGTGTAGTGTTACCTGATGTTGCACTAGTTTCGATTATAATCTGCAGTTGTATGACAATCATCTGTGAAATATTTGTAGCACCAAGTGTGGTACTACCACTTTACTAAGTTCTGAGGCCAAAGACCATATCGGTGCAAGCATTCTTGCATAATAGACATTCACCTTTTTCCTGCCCCTGCAACATATCATTTGAGGTTCGGTATGTAGTAATGTGATTTCCTATTTGTTGTGTGTTTACATTTCTGGGTACTGAAACTCTTTCTGAGTAACCATGTACTTGGGAAGATGAAATATAAACCGAGAAAAAAAAGAAAAAGGAGCAACACAATCTGTTCAACTCCTTTACACTTGGTGCTTATGCGATTGACACACCAGCCTGCGTACGGAACTACTTGGTACCTGCAATATTGTTGATCAAAACCAAAAGAGGAAAATAAAAGGAAAGGAGCAAACCCGAGTATCGTGCTTACACCTGGTCCTGTACCTGCGGTATTTTTCTTGAACCTTGAATGTGAATCTTGTCACTGTCATAGCCAAATACCATGATTGCTTGATTGAACCAGTTGCTTTATGCAGTATTTTCCATCCCTGCAAACACATGGTATCGTAGTGAATGTTCTTGTAGTGTTTTGAGTAGCTTATTTTATGAAATGAATTGTATTTTCATTGTGCTCTTTTCACTCTCTGAACTAGTGTTTCATTCCCATAAGCATTGATTCCCAGATTTTCGCATTGCTACTTGTCCGACAGCCATAACATGTTGAGTGATGTTCTTAAACTGATTTCCATGAATGCTTGATAAACTAGCTACCTTGATGAGTATTATCCAACCCTGCGATGTAGAGCATATGTGTGCTTGATTCTGTGACACGTAAGATTCCTGATAGCTGAATTCTGTTTTACTGCATTAAGTTTGTGTCTATTTGAACCTGTGAATCTATGAATCTGTTTGTCATTCCTATAAGATTCATCTCTGGCCTGAGTTTGCTATTGTGGGCCTCTGAAACATGTTGAACGGTGCGTCCCTTAGGCTTTGATTGGAGTTCTGTGACCAAAAGCTGATTGTCTAGATAGTCTTCATCAAGACTGCCTTCCTGAAACCCATTCTAAGTTGTTGACACACCCTTCCAAGTTGAAACATTGGGTGATACCATGAACTGTCCCCGTACTCTCCAGGAAAACATGTATCCCAACAGAATAAGTCTGTAATCATGTGTTGTCTTACCTCAGACCAATAACCTTTTTTAAAATAAATGCAAGCATGATACAAATACTTCCTATATTTCGAGGGTTCGATTCTGAGAACCCATACAATCATGTAAGAGAGTTTGAACAAATTTTCCGGACTATGCAACCTGACCATATGTCCGAAGACTCTCTGAAATTGCATTTTTTTTACATTCAGGTTTGGGGTATTTGATGAGTGCCAAATAGTGCATATTTCTATACCCTTTTATTGGCATTTAATTCATCTTTTGCGCTTTAAAATCATATATTATCCCAAATTCTGTATTTTTTTTGTTTTCAAGAATAAATCTTTGCACTAATTAATTTTGTGTTTTTAGGTACTAAATAAAGCTTGGAAGAATTAAGGACCCAAAAGAGGTGGAGAATTAGTGACAACGGAAGAGAGACAACAAAGGCTCGCGCTGGAAGGCAGTGAAGAATGTCTTTTGCACCTCATCCGCGAGGGAAGAAGAATATCGTTTTCACGACTCAAAACTAGAAGTGGGCTTTGAGATTTTGTCTTTGTTATGTTCTAATTTCATAACTAGGGTTTAGATGAAACCCTGACTCTTGGTTATGTTATTCATATTGTTTATGTTACTCTTGAATGTTTAAATTGTTTTAAGATAAAATTGAATCTTAGTATGTCAACATTTTGCTTTCACAGTGTATGCCATGTATCCATTGTATTTAGAATCCCACTGTTTTGATTATGCTGCAACTCAAGCTTAACTAGACTGTTATTGATCCTTAGACTAATTGTGCCCTGGGAAGACAGTTAGTACTTAGGAAAGATACCTTAGTTGTGATTGAACTATCCATTAGTGAAACACCTTAGGTAAGTGGTAGACTTGACACTTCTCCCTTATCTGTTACAAGGACAAGAGTAGTGTAATTAGTTGAATACATAATGTGAGTTAGTGGTGGATTTGATAATCCTAGTATCCTCTTTATCATTGCTTTGCATTCTGTTTTACTATTTCAGTCACTACCATCATCTTGTCGTATCGACAAAAAGACCCCCCCTATTGTGTTACTCTTGCTTGAATCAGTATAGTAAGACCATAAGCTTCAACGTTACACCCACCTTGTCCCCGTGGATCGACTTGTGCTTTCCCTGTGTTGCATATCGACACTGTGCACTTGCAGTTTAATATTGTATGTATCTTTCTAGTCCTACCAGGGTAGTATGGTCATTTTCACTATCTCAATTCTTATATATTCGTCTTTAGTTCATCTGAACGAAACTCAGGTCTAATTCTAGTAATATTTGAACCTGTGATGTTCAGTTCTGATATATTTCGTCTGCAGTTCATCCGAACGAGAAACTCAGGTCTAACTATGGTAATCTTTGAACCTGTGATATTCAATTCTGATATATTTCTTCCTCAGTTCATCCGAAAATGAGAAACTCAGGTCTAACTCAGGTCATTATTGAACCTGTGATGTTCAATTCTGATATATTTCGTCCAGTTCATCTGAAAGAGAAACTCAGGTCTAACTCTAGTAATCTTTGATCCCGTGATGTTCAATTCTGATATATTTCGTCTTCAGTTCATCCGAACGAGAAACTCAGGTCTAACTATGGTAATCTTTGAACCTGTGATGTTCAATTCTGATATATTTCTTCCTCAGTTCATCTAAAAACGAGAAACTCAGGTCTAACTCAGGTCCTTATTGGCTCGGATTCTGAACTTGCTTTAGCGGGTTATCTGAACTTCGCAACTACAAAAGTGTCTTCCAGTACAACTCACAATGGGAGACAGAAGCATAACATTTCTCGTTTTAGCAGATACCTCAATAAGAACATGTATTACGAGTTCATTCTACAATGTGAACTATTTATCGTTTTAGCAGAGACCTCAATAAGAACAACTCACAATATGAACAACCATTATGAGTTCATTCCACAATAAGAACATCTATCACGAGTTCATTCACAGTCTGTAACATTTACTTTACGTATTTCCGATAAGGGTAGTATGGTCATTTTCACAGTCTGCATAATATTTGTTGCACTTATTAACAACAAGGGTAATATGGTCATTTTCAGAATCTGTAACATTTACTTTACTTATATCCGATAAGGGTAGTGTAGGTGTAAATTATCCACAGATACATGTGGCAACATCCTAGGCCCGGTGTACCCAAATACGAAGAGACGTGAAGTATAGAGCGAAGATTAACGGGCGCGAGATTTAAGGAGCCACGTGGATCGGGCGTAATGATGTCAGACAAGACTCGACCCAGACTTCTGATAAAGCTGACAAGATAAGGTGTGGCAGGTCAAACGAGGAGCTATGGTCAAACGGATAAGAAAGTATGGGTCACATCGGATAACCATAAGGGCGACAGTCAAGATATGCGACATCGTGTTAATAAATCACCTGAAGAGATCGGCCCGAACGAAGGATAGGCGAGGAGTGAGGATGCATCGGCCACATGAGACGACGTGAATTGGCCCGATCACAGAACTGATGAATAGATGTAACATGACCAACACCTTAATTTCGTTGTATGCAACTTCTCCTATAAATAGAGGGACTTGTATTCAAGGAGGGTAGGTTGTAATTTAAGATAGAGAGGGAGAGAAACTCGAGTGAACATTAAGAAGAAGTAAGTGAGTAGTAAGTTCATCTTGTAAGGAAATCCCACCAAGAGCAACACCTTTGTAACACTTCGAAGTAATAAGATTCATCCTTTCACCCCCGTGGACGTAGGTAATCATACCGAACCACGTATATCTTGTGTTCATTGTGGAGTGTTTACCTTCATTTGAGATGAGTAGTGCGTTTCTATCCTTTGGATGTAGTTTGTAGTAAAATGCATCTACATTCTGGCGCCAACTAAGGGGATCCGACTAAGATCTCCGGATACCTTGCCTTGAAAACCTTCAGAGACGATCAACAGCTGCTCAATACACGTTAACGTGTTGGAGTAGAAGCTACGATGAACTCTGCGGGCCGAAATGATGGTTATTTTAAGTCATTTACTGAGCATTTAAAGTGAGAACAATAGTAGTGTCTTCTTAACACCTTAAACAGTTTGATCAGCAGAGAAACTCCACGAGCTCACCAGCGACTAGCAGTTCGGGTTAGAAGCTACGTGAAGAATCTGTTGAAAGGACGACTGAATTGTTCTCGACAGTTGTATGATGGTTAGTGTTAAGCGAGTTGTTTCCCATCTGCGGTGTGAAGTTGGGTGCTCGGAGTCACTGAAAGTTCGCATTTTTGGATGTTTTATCGTGTGACAAACTGTCAAACCATGTAGAGTTTTGCCGGCGGTGTAGCATAAATCGTCGGAAAGGCCGTACTTTTCAAGCATGTAGAATTAGAACAGGAGGAAGTAAAGCTGATGCAATCATGATTTGGTTTTTGGGTTGCATGCCGTACTTTTTAAGCATCATGTGCATAAGTTCAATGATTTGGAGCATGTAGAATAAAGGACAAATTAACTTAAATGCATAGGTCGAGTACATAGAGCGATGTCGTACGGAGTGATAGCGAAGGGGAAGTGAGGTCAGCCACATATTTATCATAGGGACAAAATAGGGTATATGGATGGAACCCACATAATAACTGAAGTAGATCTTACACAGTGGCAGTAGTCGTACAGTAGAATTTTTTGCCCTTTTGTCTGAAATTTTTATTAGAAAATCAGGTCAAAGTAAGGGGTTCTTTTTCGTATTTGCTGACGTAGGGACGAGCGATACTCGGCGTATCACACGACGTGACCGATGGCTAGCACTTCAGGGATGATAAGGATATTGAGGAATCATACAGTTACTAGCAGCAGCATGCAGGCAGGGATAACGGGGCTGGGATAAGAAGACAGTCTACAACCACCGCCCGAGGAATCTCATGCAGCTGTGCGAGGAATGCATGTTGTAGACGAGGAGGTAGATTTGGGGCGAGACGATAACACCCTACCTCTGGACCAAGTTATATTGACTCAGAGAAGAGTTGACCAAGTCGATGGACTCACAGCTTCAGACACCAATGAAGATGAGGGAGCACTTGCAGCGCAAGATCAGAGACAAAGGACGAGGCGACAAGCTGAGTACCAGGAAGATTTGGGAAGGGAACAAGAGCGTCTTATGCAGATTCAACTGGGGCGAGCAGCAGCAAGTAACATCGGCCCTACAACTATTCAGGCGGGCGATCGTGTAACCAACCCGATACTACCACCACTACCCACATCTGCACCATTACAGCCTCGGCCACACCAACCCAATGGACATTCCAGTCATGAAAGTACGGACCCGACGTTGTTGGCCATTTTGGAGAGTCAGAGGAAACAAGAAGTGGCACTAAGGGAACTCCAGCAGCGGAATCTAGCCTTGGAGTATGAGAACTACCAGTTGAGAAACCAACGGACCAGATCAAGAGGGTCGTCCAGCCGAGGGACATCGGGTTATCGCGACCGATCCGGTCATTCACCACCCATGATAGGGCCGAGTAACCTTAATCATCCCGATCAGTCAGGTCAACCACCATTGCCTCCGGTACCCCCCACGCAGAGATATGGACCACCCGAGGATTCGTCCACTGACGAAGAAAGGCGAGGAAGGGACGAGCGACAAGATCGGACAATAGAATCCAAGCTTAAGGAGTTGGAAGCAAAGATCAAGGAACTCTCGGGCGGAAGCGAAGAGAATAAGTTGGCCGAGATTATGAGTGAAGCCGAGAAATCATCTTTCTCTCAAGAACTTGAACAAATTCCGTTCCCACCCAAGTGTGCTTTGCCTTCATTCCCTTCTAGATTTGATGGAACGGGCGATGCGATCGAGCATCTTAAGATGTACACCATGTCATTGATCCAATGGAGAAACAACCCGGTAGTTATGTGCAAATTCTTTCCAGCTAGTTTGGAGGGAGAGGCGCGAGATTGGTTTTATTCGCTCACACCTGGGTCGATTAACGGGTACGATGCGCTAGTCGATGCCTTCCTTGAGACCTACATGCATAACAGTCGACCTCGGCCAAGAATGAACAAGCTGTTTACTCTCGCCCGAAGATTCAGAGAGCCCTTGAGAACCCTGACCGACAGGTGGAGGAAACTGTGTATTGAAATTGGGAAGGTTCCGGTGGATCAAGCCATCTTTGGGTTTGAAAACGCGTTGGGGAGATCGGACCCCATCTGGATTTCCATGTTCTCCGAAAAACCAAAAACCTTAAAGGAGATGAGAAGAATGCAAGAACACTACATCGCCTTGGAAGAAATTCAGGCCTAATCAAGAGATAGAGGAGTACAAGAAGCCAGTGATGAAGTTGGTACTAAAGCTAAAACAGTCACAGACGACCATATCAGGCGACCAGAAAAGAGATCGGACCCGCCCCCGAGGAGAAGTGAGAAGATGGAATGGATGGCCAAAGGGAAGAAGCCAAGGCAGGAAGCCCGATCGTATACCCCTCTAAATGCTCCTTTGGAAGAGGTGTTTAAGGAAGTTGAGAAGACAAACGAGATCAATTACCCAGCATCGAGGGGGGTACAATTCCAAGAGACCCGAGATCATCCCGAATACTGTCACTACCATCAGTATAGGGGCCATTCCACCAACAATTGTCGAGAATTAAAAGATATTATTCAGCACCTCATCCGCGATGGATATTTGAGGCAGTATTTCCGACACCCCCCTCGGTCGGAAGCAGCACCCGATGCACAAGTTCATCAAGTCCGTATCGATAGGACGAGTCAGTTCGTGAGAACCATTTCACATTCGGCTATGCAAAACTACACCCTCGGCCCAGTAATCACTACCAGGATCCATAAAAGGGACCGTAATGGTAAGGAAATATGTAGTGTAGCCAAGGCCCTGCCTATGGAACCTTGAATGATGCTGCCCATTTCGTTCTCGGCTAAGGATGTCCCAGTAAACGGAAAGGCACACAGTGATCCACTGGTCATCACGTTATTGATTGAGAAGTGGGGAGTAAGAAGGATTCTCGTGGATAGCGGAACCTCAGTCGAGGTGATGTTTTACGATACGTTCAGAAGAATGAAACTCTCGGACGACATGCTCGTCCCCTTAACATATCACATCTACGACTTTAACGGCACAGTAACCATCCCAAAGGGCGAAGTAACTTTGAGAGTTTCAGACGGTGGTGGCTATTGATAGGTGTTGTAAAACACCTAACTTTATATCTAGTATTTATGCTTTCTTTGCTATTTATTTTGTAAAATATGTATCTTATGTGTGAATTTGAGTTGATTAGGTGCAATCGAGCCGTTTGGAACAAAAGAAGGAGAAACCATTCATTTGGAGCGTAAAATGCAAAAAGGATCAGTCCATGGGCGAAAGATACTTGGAACGTGCTGAGGTGCGCAAAGAAGAGGTGGACACTGAAATGACAGTTTCCCATAACTGACAGTCGAATGGAAAACTGGGTTCTCGGTTCTTTGGAACCGACAAGTCATGCATGAGTTGGTTACCCCTTAACCACTAAAGTGGGGTGTCAATATGAATGCCTTCTCCTTACACAAACCTAAAAATCAGAGAACCTTATCATTGGTTTTCTTTTTCCTACTTTACCTGAAATTGAGAATAGAGAAAAGAAGTGATGGCGGCTGTTGTAAGTTCAATGAAGTGAAATTGATGAACTCAGGGAGAAGAATCAATGGAGGTTGTTGTATACAATTGAGAGAGGAAATCGAGAAGAACTAGAAGATATTGGTGAAGATTAAGGAGTTGGGTGTTTTGAATCGGTTGCTGCCGTGAAGATTGAGTCGTCAAATTTGGTTTCTAGCAGAATTGCAGAGTTAGGGTTTGGTTGGTTGTTTTGATGAGATCTGAAGAATTGAAAGGGAATTCAGGAAATGGGTTTCTGCATTTGATGATGATTGTTTGCTCTAATAGAAGAAGTATTCACTACTGTTGAGTAGAAGAATGAGATTTAGAGCTCGAATCAGTTCAGAGTTCATGGTGAATTGCTGTAATTCAGCTGGAGATGAAGAGTTCATGGGTTGAAGTGGAGGTAGTGAAGTAGTGTTTGAAGTTGCAGGTGCAACTGGTGATGGCTGGTTCTTGTTATGGCTTATTCTGATGCTGTTGTGAATTATAATTGCAAGTGGTCATGAGATTCAAGTTGCAGCTCAGAAGGAGTGCTGCTGGTATTGAAGTTATGCAGAGAAGGTGGTGGTACTAGGTCTTTGGAGTTGATACTAATGAAGATGTTATGAGTTTCAAGGCTAGCATGGAAGTTGTGTTGGTGGTACTGGAGGTGCTTGAACTTGTGTGTGATGGTTTGAGTAGTCACAGGAAGGATTGAGATGCAAGAGCAAGTTGAGAATGTGCTGATATTGTGTTGGATTTGAGCAGTTAAGTATGGGAGGATGAATTGGAAGTGACTAGGATTGAGGTAGAGCTGTGGCTGGCGACAAATAAAGTTGCAGTTGGAGTTGCTGTTGTGCAACTCAGATTTGAGACCAAGGATGAAATGGCAGTGGTAGAAAACCAAATGGCAATGATGGAGAAGCTGGAATTTAGAGATGTTCAACCAATAAGAAATGGAGCCGAAGCAAGTACAACCATGATGCTGTTGCAGGTGAGGGAGTTGTAGAGAAGGGTCTGGAGGTGATGTGGTATGTTTTGCATAAGGGGTATTAGAGGAATGAGTGTCGCATGGTATGAAGCTGCAGCTGGAATTAACATGGTAATTGGTGTTGTTACTTTGCAACAGGGATGGTTGTAATGGAAGTGAAGGCTTGGGATAGTCAGAGCACTCATGAACTGGAATGAGCAGCAGAGTTGAGCTGGTGACATGAATTTGGGGTTGTGCAGCGATTATGTAGCCGCGACGGTGCGGTGTGCAGTGACTGAAGCGTAATGATGTTGTGAAGTGTGACAGGGCATGGAGATGTGACTTAGAATTTGAGCTGCAGTTTAAGTTGGATGCAGTGATGCTTGTTGTTTGAGGTTGAGTTGCTAAACACGAAGAGCTGCAATTTGAAATGGTTGCTATTGCTGTGACTAAATTCGACAGAAGATGATTCAAATAAGAACTGGATATTATAGGGAAAGTATTGGTGGTGAACTAAAAGCTGTTGCTGGTGTAGCTCAAGTTGTAGCTGCAACTGGTAGTTGTTGGTTGCCAAGAGATGGCAATGGCAATGGATAGCGTAGCTGGGAGCTTGCTGTAGAGATACTACAGGTGAAGTAATAGTGGCAGGGGCAATAGCGCTCGAGTTATGCAACTGAGTTTGAACAGCTGTAATTGGAAGCTCCAGGTAGTGGACTGAGTTGGTGCTTAAAGGTTGGAGCTGCGGCTAAGTAGTTGGTTTGAGTAATGGCATAGCAGGGAACAAAACAGCCAACAAGATATAGCAGAAATAGTGCGAAAACGGAGCTAAAATGGTGAATCGGTGGTACTAGCCCGGGATGCCGAATTTCAGAGGTTAAAGCGTCGATCACAATATTTCAGTGAATCGCGAGGGGGGTATGAGTCGGATATGGAAGTTGGCGGACGGATATATGAGCTACGAGTCGCGCTTTTGGGTGCGTTTTCGCAAGAACAAGGAATTGGTTTAGGTGGTATTTTGTGAATGTTTGAATTGCAGAGAAATCGAGTTGAGATTCTGGGAGTGTTCACTTGCCTGGTGAGGTCTCCCAATGCTTCAGGTGATTGGAGAAAATTTTCCGGTGACAAATTCTAGCGCCGGATTCCGGCCATATTCCGGCAAGAAACACAGTTTTCCGGTGAGCTCTTTTTGGTCATATTCTCTCATGGGTATTTCGCATATGTGCTTTGGTGGACTTCTTGCTATTGGACCGTGGGCTTTGAAGACCTAATTTGGAAAGTTGGAAAGCTATAAAAGGAGGAGTTTCTATTCTTTTGAGGGGATTACATATTTTCTACTGGGTTTTTGGAGGAGAGCATCGACTAGGGTTTGCTTTCATTTACTTTTTATGTTCTTCATTTTATTTTTAATAATAATTATGTTGAGCTCAAAAACCATGAGTAGCTAAATTCTTAATTTTGGTTATGGGATAATAAGTAGATTTCACAAATAGTATTGGAATCAATGAAGTAGCTTTGTCTCAATATTTTACTATTTATGATTCATTGTTTATATTGAATATGATTTGATTGTTTGATTGGTTGAGTCCGGAATCAATCCGATTTGCATTCATATCTAGAGATATATTAGGGTTTTCAATACGAAAACGTTGTTCATCCCTGATTCTAAGTAGCATAAATATGGGTAGTGCTTGTAGAGATATATCCTACTAGTCACATATGAATCATAACTTGGGTTAAATTTATTTAGTGCTTTTACACATTTCGATTGCCTTGATTAGTCTTATTCCATATAGCTTATTGCTTCTAGGGAGTTAAATCTAATTTGCTTTTACACTTTAGGTTGCTTTCTAGGAAGAATTCACATATGCATCTTTTAATGTGGTTGTGATGAAATCAGGGAATTAGCGGGGTATTCTTGCGATCAAGGTATTCTAGGACTTTTAGTAAATGAGAGATTAATTATCAATTCTAGTCATTGATGAAAATATTTGTTTGTGAATGAAACTATCCCGTGACCAATACTTTCTCCATATTGATTATTTTCATACTTTATTGCTTTCAAATTATTTTTATTGCTTTGATAAAACAACATCCCCCTTGGTTACTAAGAAACTGGAAATTTTTATAACAACAAAGGCCTCTCTGTGGATACGAACTCTTTCTTATCGCATACTACTTTATTTTAGTGAAGCAAGAAAGTGAAATTATTTCTGCGTCGGCTGACAACCGACCAGCTATCTCGACACGCTAATTACCTTTTGTGTGGTGGACGTCGCCCCACCTTATGAGGCAATTATCGGGCGTCCCTGGATCGTGGGGATTAAGGGAGTAGCGTCGGCATACCATCATAGGTTAAGGTTCCCAACTTGCAAGGGAATAGCAGAAGTTGTAGGAGACTCCCAGGCGGCACGACAGTGCATGAAAGTCGATGTAGAAATTAATGAAGAACGGCGAGCTCGGCAAAGGCAAGAGAAGAACAAAGCAAAGGAGGTTCAAACGGCAAGAGAGTTGGAAGAGGTTATTTCACAAGTGGTCTTGGCATATGAGACTCAAGAACAAGACCCTCTATAGCAATTAAAAGAAGCATCCCCAGCTCGGGAGACCAAATCAAACTTCTCAACAGTTGAGCAACCCGGGAAGTAAACTTGGGAACGATAGAAGAACCCAAGGTCGTAAGGATCGGAGCGTTACTATCGGACGAACAAGCAAGTCAACTCACGATGTTATTAAAAGAAAATTTGGATGCATTCGCCTGGGAAGTGCGCGATTTGGAGGGTATTGACCCGAAGCTTTGTTGTCACCACTTAAAGATTGATCCAAGGTTCAAGCCGGTTAGACAAAAAATGAGGCGTATCGCGCCAGAATTACAAGCGGCAGTCGAGGTCGAGCTGAAGAAGTTACAAGAATCCGGAATAATAAGGAAATCTCACTACCCGCAGTGGATATCCAACATGGTCGTGGTTCCAAAAAAGAAAGGAGAGGTCAGAATATGTATCGATTTCAGCGACTTGAACAAGGCATGCCCGAAGGACAGTTTCCCACTCCCCAGTATAGATCAGCTAGTAGAATCGATAGTCGGATATGAAGCGATGACCTTAATGGATGGATACATAGGCTACAACCAAATACCGTTGGCACACGAGGACCAGGAACATACCTCCTTCTTCACGCCAAGAGGACTGTATTGTTACACCAAGATGCCATTCGGACTTAAAAATGCGGGGGCTACATATCAGAGATTGGTAGGCGACATGTTTGAAGACAAGATTCACGATACCATAGAAGTTTATGTGGACGACATGTTAGTTAAGAGTCGCCGAGATAAAAACCACGTCCGAGACCTTCGAGAGATCTTTCAAACAATGAGGAAGCACAAGATGAAAATTAACCCCGCCAAGTGCGAATTTTGGGTTACGTCAGGGAAATTCTTGGGGTACATCATCACCACTATGGGAATAGAAGCGGATCCTGAGAAGGTACGGGCAGTCCTTGAAATTCCATCTCCCGCGATAGTAAAAGATGTGCAGAAGTTAAACGGTTGCATAGCGGCATTGAGACGATTTGTATCGCGATCATCTGACAAATGCAAGGCTTTTTTACGACATTTTGAAGAAAGGAGAAAAATTCCAGTGGATGGATGCCAGTGAGGAGGCCTTTCAAAAGATCAAACTACACCTAGCTAGTCTCCCGGTCCTTCAGAGGCCCGAGCCGTCATAAATCCTCACCCTGTATTTAGGAGCGACACCCTATTCCATTAGCGTAGTATTAGTGAAATCGGAGGAAAGTACGGAGAAGCCAGTATATTACATTAGTAAAACACTAAGTCCGGCCGAGAGAAACTATACGAGAATGGAACAGATGGTGCTCGCACTATCCTTCGCCGCCTCAAAGCTCCGAACGTATTTTCAAACCCATCGAATACGAGTGCTCACCAAATCGCCTATCGAATCAGTCTTGGATAGCGCAGGGCGATCGGGGAGGATCTCCAAATGGGGAGCCATAATCAAACAATATGACGTGGTATATGAGACAAGAACCGCGATCAAAGGGCAGGTAGTGGCCGACTTCTTGGCAGATTTCCCCCTCAGTGATGAGGACGAGGTAGAGGATATACCGGGGATGGTAGAAGAACAAGAGGATCCTGAATACCTACTAGCCGCTAATAGTCCAACACGATGGGAGATATTTGTCGATGGGGCAGCAAACAAAGAAGGATCGGGCCTCGGGCTAGTATTCACCACACCTAAAGGGAGGAAGATCGTGCATTCATTCAGATTAGAGTTCAAGGCAACAAACAACGTCACTGAGTATGAAGCGGTGATCCATGCCTTGCGAATAATGGTGGAGATGGGACTACAGGAAGCCCGCTTGACTAGTGACTCACAATTAGTGATCCGAAAAATTATGGGCCAATACGCTACGCACGATCCTGTGCTACAAAAATATTGGGAGCTCACCCAATTTTACATCAAGCAAATACCCAACATCAGATTCCGCCACATTTGTCGAAAAGATAACAGACACTCAGACACTCTATCGTACATCGCCTCACAGTTAGTAGACCCGAGCATCGAGGGCATACGTGTTATGAGGCTTCTTATGCCGTCCATCCCAGAAACACCCGAAGTACGAATCGATGTGGCTGTTAACACAGCCGAGAGATACAAAGAAGGCGACTGGAGAAAACTGATACATCGATACCTAGACACAGGCGAGCTGCCCAAGGGTCGGACCGAGATAAACAAAATCAAAAGCAAGTCAGGCGCCTACGAGTTAAGAGAAGGGATATTATATCGCAAATCCTACCTAGGACCACTCCTACGATGTTTGAGTAAATAAGAGGGCCATATAATCCTACACGAGCTACATTATGGGGCGGATGGAAACCATAGCTCGGGCAGAAGCTTGTCGGTTAAAGCAAAAACAATGGGCTACTTTTGGATGTACATGAACGATGATGCAAATCAGATGGCGAAAGCTTGTGAAGAATGCCAGCATTTTGGGAAGAAAATTCATGCTCCAGAAGTACCTTTAAACCCAATTTTAAGCCCGTGGCCATTTGCAAAGTGGGGCGTTGACATTGTCGGACCATTATATATGGGAACAGGGAAAAGGAAGTATTTGATCGTGGCTACTGATTACTTTACCAAATGGGTAGAGGCGGCACCGCTAAGGCACATTCGGGACAAAGATGTCTTTAAATTTATTTGGGAACATATCATCTGCCGTTTTGGGGTCCCATCGGCCATCGTCTCTGATAATGGGAAACAACTGCAGGGAAAAAACATTGATCTTCTGTTCAACACTTACAACATCAGGAAGAGCAAAGCTACCCCGATTTACCCTCAGTGTAATGGGCAGGCCGAGATCACCAACAAGACTATCGCCGATAACATGAAGAAAAAACTAGATGGGGAATATAGCAATTGGTGTGAGGAGCTATATAATGTCCTATGGGCATACAGAACCACACGACGAGAAGATACGGGATTCTCTCCATTCATGCTTACCTACGGAACCAAGGAAATCCTACCAACAGAAGGCATGATCCCTACCACAAGGACAGAAGCTTGGAGGCAAAACGTGTCATCCGATCTAATCTTGGCTAAACTCGACGACTTGGAAGAAACAAGAGAAATGGCGTTACAAAAAATGGAAAATTATCAAAGGAGGTTACAATGGGAATACAACAAGCGCGTCCGACCAAGAGAATTTAATCCCGGGCAGCAGGTGTTGAAATTTCTGGCTGAATGGGAACGCGACAAAAGAGGCGGAAAACTAGCACCAAAGTGGGGCGGACCATATATAATCGAATCTAAGGCGGACGAGGGATCATATCGACTACTGCGACTCAACGAAACAAGAGAGCTCAAACCATGGAATATCCGATTCCTAAAACTCTACCATCCTTGACGAGCGATGCGGAAAAACGGTAAGCAAACGTGTCTTCTATCTCTGTGAAACCGTGAGGGGTATGGGATAGGGCATGAGCGACTAATGGTCATTCGTACTCGGGGCAATGCCAGTGTGGAAGTGCCGAGGTGACTTACACTCGAATGGTCATTCGTACTCAGGGCAAAGCCATTGTGGAAGTGCCGAGGTGACTTACACTCGAATGGGCATTCGTACTCGGGGCAATGCTAGTGTGGAAGTGCCGAGGTGCCTTACAATCGCCTGGCTATTCGAACTCGGGGCAGTGGCAGTGTGAAAGTGCCGAGGTAGCCTAAGGGTTCTGGTGGTTGGAAACCAGTTCCAAAGGTTGTTTAGATGCGAGGTCTACTCATCTAGGTGGCCTACTTACATCTGAAAGGTCACCCCCATCGCAAGTGGGCGTGTCCACTTGCCCGAGATCGGTTGATCGATAACCACTCGGGATTGTCGGGCCTAGAACTAGGATGACTGGTACCCTTCCACTGAATCCAAAGAGATAGTGATGAGATACCCCAATCAGGACATGGCATAGGGCCCGATGACCCTCTTTGTTGGGTGTGTTCGACAGAAATGGTTAGAATACTGACTCACTTGAACAATGATTGCAGGAATAACATGTGAAACAAAGGAGAACTCGATTGTGTCGTGCGTCTATTAAGAAAATATGGAAAGCGTCATGTGACCATGCGAAACGAAGCGTCTAACGAAAGTAAAACAAACAACATCGGTGACGCAGCACCCCCATTAAAATAAACAAGCAATGTAGCGGAAATTAAAAATGGGAGAAGTGTTCAGAGCGATTTACAACCCGATGGAAGGGGCAACATAGTGACGAAGCACCACAAAAATAAAGTTTAAGCCTTGGGAAGAGCCGCGCCAGCCTTCCTCTGCGCGACCTCGAGCCGCTTCTTCTCTACCCAGTCCATAATGCCCGACTGAACCTTCTGGTCTAACTCCTCTGCATGGGCGACGCGTTCATCCTCGAGTTGTTGGGTAATCTGGGAAGCGTTTTCCTCGGCTTCAGCTAACTTGGATCCCAAATCCACCTCGGCATGTTTCAATCGACGAACCTCCAGATCCAGCTCCCGAGAGCGTTTTTGCTCGGCTACAAAATCACAAAGATATAGTGCTATTCATCGGGCACGACTTAACATTTTTGCAAGAATAAGGCGCAATTTAGATCTAAGGAACGGCCTCAACACATCGTCTAAGATACCTGAAAGGGCGGGAAACACCGACTGAAGCGACTCTATCGACTTGGACAACTCATCCTCGGCCTTGGACAACTTCATGGTTAACTCATTATAGTGTTGCTCGTTGAACTTGGTAGGATCGGAAAGATACCTACTATTGTGTATACTGCAAGTGCACAGTGTCGAAAAGCAACACAGGGCAAGCACAGGTCGAACCACAGAGACTTGGAGAGTGTAGAAGTTGATTCTAAATCCTTACTTAGAACTGATTCAGAGAGTAACCAAAAGGGGTTTGATTTTGTCGATACGACGAGATATTGGCAAAGACTTAAATAGAAAGTAATTTGAATTAAAGTAAGCAATTAAATCAAGGTGTAAATACTGAGAATATGGATACTAGGGTATTCAAATCCACCACTAACTTATGATATGCATT
This sequence comes from Papaver bracteatum, assembly GCA_023529315.1. Classification (NCBI taxonomy): domain Eukaryota; kingdom Viridiplantae; phylum Streptophyta; class Magnoliopsida; order Ranunculales; family Papaveraceae; genus Papaver; species Papaver bracteatum. Next base: position 93,049 of record JAJJWX010001050.1, read on the forward strand.
CAACTTGTAATATTATTCTTGTCCTTACAGCAGATTCAAGTCTACCGTATATTTAAGGTGTTTCTCCAATGTATAATTTAATCACAACTAAAGTATTTCTCCAAAGCATTAACTGTCTAATTAAAGCACAACTAATCTGAGGATCAATATTTGGTTAAGCATGAGTTGTATCATAATCAACATAGAGATATTCTAACTACAATGGATACATGGCATACATTGTGAGAGCAAGATGTTGACAAACTTGGATTAAATTATAGGGAAAATGGGGAATATTCCCCAAAATCGACTGTCATCTTGGGGATATGCCCCAGGATTCCAGTTTTTGGTAATATGCCCCAAAGTAACGGTTTCCGTCAAGGAACCGTTAAATAGACAATTTATCGTAAATGTGTCTTAACTTTCTCTCTAATTTTTTCGAGATTTTTTCGTCTGAATATGTTCCTAAACCTTGTGAAGGTGTTAATATATCGTATATCTGTCTTTTAATTCGCATATGTGATCCCAAGTGTGTGCAAATATTGACTACTTAACGGTTTTGGATGGAATTTTGGACGGCTGGGGCATATTCCCGAAAATTGGAATCCTGGGACATATCCCCAAGATGACAGTTGATTTTGGGGCATATCCCCAATAATCCCTAAATTATAACTTTAAACAATTCTAAACTTTCAAGAACAATATACAAGATATGAATACATACCAATGAGTTGCGGCTTCATTTAAACCCTAGAAAATGAAATTAGAACATGAAGAACATTACAACAAAATTGAAATTTGATAAACTAACATGAACAAGCTATTCTTGGATGAGTTTTCAACACAACAACCCTCTCTATTTATACACAAAAAATTATCTCACACTTGGGATCCGAATTTCTTTTAGCAACCACTCAACAATTAAACAAAACATGTTTTCTTAATTGATGGATATAATGGAATACAATGGGGGTGAGGTGGATGTTTTGGAAAGAATCCAATGGGGGTGAGGTGGATGTTTTGGAAAGAATCCAATGGGGGTGAGGTGGAAATGGATTTGGGTCTTGGGTTTTGGATCATGGGTTTTGGATCATGGGTTGTTTAATCCCATGAATTTGTAAACAGGTTGCCACTGATGCGCGAGCGGGTTGCAACGCTTCCAACTTTCTGCTCTTTTGTCTTCTCAATTCTTCCAAGCTTTATTTAGTACTTAAAAAGCAAAAATTAATTAATACAAATATTTATTCTTGAAAATGGTAAAAATGCAGAATTTGGGATAATATATGACTTTGAAACGCGAAAGATGAGTTAAGTGCCAATGAAAAGGTGTATGAATATGCAATATTTGGCACTCATCAGAACTCGTTACTGGGGCAATACTTCTTATGCTCATTCCAATCGTCCATTAAACGATTACGCGACACTTGGAGCACTGCAAGCTGCGATCTACTCCACTCTAAATCGCCCCTTACTTTATCGAATTCACTCACTCGGCCCAGCAAATCGCTATTAACTCGCTCCACCACATCTTTATCTTTCAATATTCGTCGGTGGTCCTCGTGAAGGTCTCGATTCTGCAATTGTAGAGCGTCTACCATTTGCTCCAAACTCGTGGCTAATGCAGCTTTTTCAGCAGCAAGGCGCTGAGAAGATCCCAAGTGAGCCCGTAAATTGTCCATCTCGGCAGGATCATAATCAAACCGGCGATGTCGTTCTAACTCGTCCTCAAATCTTGCAATTTCCTCAGTTTGGCGGTCTATTTTGTCATCTTTGTTTGCCATTCGCTGACGAAGATTCTCCACTAGACCCTTCTCAATATCCCATTTTCTCTTCATAATCCTAAACTCCTAAGTAGCATCTATACCTATACTAGATACCTCGGCTAGGAAGAAGGAGACCCGACTCAGGATACTGGCACGATAAACTCAATCAACACAAGTTAAGAATGATCATATACCTTGAGCATCGGCAAGTTGGATCTCCAGCTCGTTCGCGCGACCCTTCTCATTCTGAAGTTGAAGTTGGAGAGACTCTATCAACTGCTTATCTCGAAGGCGATTGGTGGCATCCAAGCGTACCTGGTTTATAATCTAACACAAGCAAACGAGTTTACATCATAAGCGACACTAAGAACAGAAATCAGAAGCGGGGCATTACCATACAGAAACGAGTCGCTCACCACAGTGTCAAGTGTCGGGGCGATGTCGCCATAAAGGGGCACAGCATTCAACATCTATTCATCAGTATACTTCCCAAAGTCGGAGGAAGTAAGCGCACCCAAGGAGTTCATGATCGGGCCAAAGTCAGTGAAGGAAGTTTCAGCACTAGAAGACGATCCCTCAGTAATCCGGGGCACATAAGGAAGCTCTACCGGTACATCAGTAACAACCTTCTCTACAACGGGCGTCTCCAAGGGCTCCTGCTGGTCGCCCATACCTTGTTCATTGCCTTTGTCACCCGAGACATTCTCTTCAAACAGCTCATCTTCATCGGAAAGGTCAATGATTGGGCCCGTTTTCGGCGAGGGCTTAGCAATTTGCTTACCTCTGGTAGGATTACGCCTAAGCGGATTGGGGTCAACATCACCCGCATCATCATCATCGCGTCTTGGGTGTTTCTGCACAAGTGTCTCGTCAGAACATGTGAAGGCAAAAAACAGGGGCAAGTACATGTACTTATAAGAAAATAATTATGTTTGTTACCTTCCCTGGTCTTCCTCAACCCTTGTGCCAGCACCTCTCTTCCTAGATCCGACAGTCTTGGTGGAACCGACCTGAAATTTTCAAACAACAATAAATGACCAATTGACGCCCGAAGCTAACAAGATAGAAATCAAGAAAAGCGCATACCTTATCGGCCTTGTCATCATTAACCACCCAGAAAGAATAGGGCTCGGCGGGGAAAGTAGGCGACGGAAAGTCACCATGAAGAATTGGACCTCGAACAAGAAGTGGAAATCGGGGATAAATAGGATCATTAGAATGACGGGGTCGCCTGTTGCAGGGTTGGCCGATAGGATCGGCATCTAGCATCATCCTTTCAACACCCTCGGGCATAGTTTTGACCCGATGAGGACTAGCAGCAAAACCGGCAAGCTCGCCCAAGTTTGAAGTACCGGCTCGATAGTTGACAAGAAAATTGTCAACGGTATACTCGGGAGCATCCTTGGGCTTGTAGGTCGACCACTCGGCAACATAACCATGACCCTCGCGACGATCCCTCCACTCGTTCATAATTCAAAAAGTATTACCAGTCCATTGAGCCAAAGCACGAGAAGGCTTGATCTGAGAAAGGATTTCGTAATAAAAAGGGCTATCAGGGTTGTACAGGGGAAGACGAAGGCTTAGCTCCAGTTGACCCAAGGTAATGACCACACAATCAGCCGATTGCTCGTGCCTCTTCATGTCGGTCTTCTTCAAGGTACCATTTTGGCCCGAGAGAAGGGTCACTTCGTAATTCTGAAGATCGTACTTATCCTTCAACTGCTCAACAAACTCTTCATCAGAGAGATCTTTCACCCTTTTCTTGGACCTGCACGAAATAGAAGAAGAGCTATCAGCAAAAATAGATTTTATCGCGCGATCATCATACCTAGAAGGGATTTCAAGAAAAAACAGATAAGCAAGGGAAGGAGTATCAAACTCGGAAAAAACATCGTCAACAGACCTTTTCTCAGTCATGGAAGGAGAAGAAGCCACTAATGAAGATAATGCAAAGCTCGGTTTTCAACAAAAAAAAAAAGATGAGGCGACAACAGCTACTGTAACAATCGGGGAGGAGGAGATAAAGGAAGAAAAAAGAAAGCTAGGGTTTTTTAAGCGCAAAGTAACGAAGAAATCTTGAAGAAGAGATTGCAATGGCAAAAGACTGAGAGATAAGTGGTGAAGAAGAAGAAAAAGAAAAAGGAGCGGGCTATTTAAGGAGAATAAGTTGTAACCGATGCCAACGGTTACAGGTAATAAAGTGGAGATAGTGGGACACTGCATGGCGGGATCTGCGGCATGGACGAGGACGTGGCGGTTGAAACGACTTTTTTCCACTCGTGTCTGCTACACGAGCGAAAGAAGGGGCATAAATGTAGGTGTAAATTATCCACAGATACAGGTGGCAACATCCTAGGCCCGGTGTACCCAAATATGAAGAGACGTGAAGTATAGAGCGAAGATTAACGGGCGCGAGATTTAAGGAGCCACGTGGATCGGGCGTAATGATGTCGGAGAAGACTCGACCCAGACTTCTGATAAAGCTGACAAGATAAGGTGTGGCGGGTCAAACGAGGAGCTATGGTCAAACGGATAAGAAAGTACGGGTCACATCGGATAACCATAAGGGCGACAGTCAAGATAGGCGACATCGTGTTAATAAATCACCTGAAGAGATCGGCCCGAACGAAGGATAGGCGAGGAGTCAAGATGCATCGGCCACATGAGACGACGTGAATCGGCCCGATCACAGAACTGTTGAATAGATGTAACATGACAAACACCTTAATTTCACTGTATGCAACTTCTCCTATAAATAGAGGGACTTGTATTCAAGGAGGGTAGGTTGTAATTTAAGAGAGAGGGGGAGAGAAACTCGAGTGAACATTAAGAAGAAGTAAGTGAGTAGTAAGTTCATCTTGTAAGGAAATCCCACCAAGAGCAACACCTTTGTAACACTTCGAAGTAATAAGATTCATCCTTTCACCCCAGTGGACGTAGGTAATCATACTGAACCACTTATATCTTGTGTTCATTGTGGAGTGTTTACCTTCATTTGAGATGAGTAGTGCGTTTCTATCCTTTGGATGTAGTTTGTAGTAAAATGCATCTACAGTTAGTATGGTCATTTTCACTATCTCCATAATATTTATGGCTCTTATTTCCAATAAGGGCAATTTGGTCATTTTCATAGTCTGAAACATTTACTTTACGTATTTCCGATAAGGGTAGTATGGTCATTTTCACAATCTGCATAATATTTATTGCACTTTTTTTTTCCTATAAAGGTAATATGGTTATTTTCATTGTCTATAACGTTTACTTTACGTATTTCCGATAAGGGTAGTATGGTCATTTTCATAGTCTGCATAATATTTGTTGCACTTATTAACAACAAGGGTAATATGGTCATTTTCACAGTCTGTAACATTTACTTTACTTATTTCCGATAAGGGTAGTTTGGTCATTTTCACTGTCTCCATAATATTTATGGCACTTATTTCCAATAAGGGCAATATGGTCATTTTCAAAGTCTGAAACATTTACTTTAGGTATTTCCGATAAGGGTAGTATGGTCATTTTCACAATCTGCATAATATTTGTTGCACTTATTAACAACAAGCATAATATGGTCATTTTCACATTCTGTAAGAATTACTTTACTTATTTCCGATAAGGGTAGTATGGTCATTTTCGCAGCCTCCATAATATTTATGGCACTTATTTCCAATAATGGTAGTATGGTCATTTTTACATTCTGTAATATTTACTTAAATTATTTTCCATAAGGGTAGTCTGGTCATTTTCGCAGTCTCCATAATATTTATGGTACTTATTTCCAGTAAGGGTAATATGGTCATTTTCCCAGTATCCATAATATTTATTGCACTTTTTAACAATAAGGGTAATATGGTCATTTTCATAGTCTCCATAATATTTATTGCACTTTTTAATAATAAGGGTAATATGGTCATTTTCATACTCTATAACGTTTACTTTACGTATTTCCGATAAGGGTAGTATGGTCAACCCAAGTCCGCCCAACGTTCGGGTTGGGAATGGGTTGGGTGGGTTTACCCAACCCAAGTCCCACCCCTAATTGATAAGGGTCAACCCGCGGATCGAGTTTCAAGGGTAAAACCCATAGAATTTTATCCAGAGTCCGACCCTCTCTAATCAAACTGTAAGTGCCAAGTGTGTGTTGCCGCTTTGCATGAGCCAATGAGAGAAAGTTACTTTTGCTTGGCCGAAGTAAGTAGCCAGTAGGTTTGCCAAGTTGTATGATCGTGTTATACCAATCTCTAGGAAAAGATATCGTAGCGCCTCCAGTGGTAATTGACGGTTGAGATATGAAGACTATTGCTCTTCCCAGCCCAAACAAAACCAAAGAAAGAAGCAGTTCTTTCAGTTTCTCAATCAGTTTTTCCAAAATAGAGCCAGACAAAATTTTGATTTGTTGCTATCGAGCAAAGTTCTAAGAGATAAGCAGGCTTTGCATAATCAAAATATGGAGGGAGAACATATGTTCGCTGGTGGTAATCAAGATGATCCGAAATTTCCTAGACCAAGCCATCCCATACATCAGGTAATACTTAATACTTACTGCAATTCAATGGTTTTTATTTATTGTGGAGAAATTGGGGTTATGGGTATTGATATTAACTAAGGGTTATGTGGTATTGTGGAGATCTACTAGGGTGAAGTAGCAAAAGAGGTTTCCAGTAGGGGTTCTGCAAAAGAGATGTCTGGAGATGAAAGTGAAAGAAATGTAGTAGTTAGGGGTGAAGAGCAGCAGCAGCAGAGAGAACGTGGATTCCTGCAAAATGGCCAGCTTGTGGGTGTTAATGATGGGTGGGTAGTGTATGTCTTGCATCCCACTCGAGGTCGATTTGTAGTCAATGAAGGTGTTGTTTTGGTGGGAGATCAATGGATTGTTTGCGGTGGTGCACGTCATGGATTCTTCGCAACCCCTGTTCCTGAAGAGGCTAGAGGTCAGATCCATATGAATGATTCTCTCCCTATCCCTGTTGATGCAGTCATCTTCCCCAATTTGTTCATGTTTGCACCGGAGATTCGGCAAATGGCTGTTGATGTTGTGGAGATAGCCAGAGCAGGTGTTGGAGAGGTAACGCATCCGCAAGAGGTACCATTTGATGAGCCATTGCCAGCACCTGGTGCTAGAGCACTTGTCAGTCCCAGGGGAGAAGACATGGTGCATGCATCTCAAAAGGAGCCAGTTGCTGATACCTCCAATCCTGCAGAGAAAGCTACAAGTGCATCTGGAGATGCTGGAATTGTCTGACCAGATATGCTTCAAAACATTGCTCAGAGGGATGTGAGAGTGATGTTGAAACACAAAGACACAAATTATAGATAAATTGGTGATGATCTCTTGATGTAATACTCCTAAGTAATTAGACATAGTGGTGTTGAATGGTTTTACATTTGTTTTTTTGGTTTTTATCTCAAAAAATTCAAGAATGCTGACAGAATTAGTTTCTAAAGATTTTGTGCTTTGCTTTTCTAGGTATGCCAATAGGAAGAATTCATAAATTTTACAAGATGAATTTTGTAGAATTGGTACCAATTCCAGAAGGAATAATTGGTAGAGTTAACTTGATAGGGATAAAAGTTTAGTTTAGGAAAGCAACTCCTGGTAGGGAAGAGAATTTCTCTTCCGCTGCTATTAACGAACCGAGGTTTTACAGACTAATTTTTACTTATTGTACACACTTAAAAACAAGTCGGAAACATGTTATAATCGATTGTGTACCCGGGATTCTCCATTTCCAGCAAACTCATGTACATAGATTCACAAAATGTTACGTTTGATTCTCTTAGCTTTGAAAATAGGTGTTAAGAGTTAAGTGTCATCTTCCCAACCTTTAAATATCTATACCCATTAGTCATGAAGATATAGTTCGAGTGATTGATGATTGTACACTGAATGAAACATTGATGATATTGGGTTTAAGGGTTTAATATACGAGTGTTTTTGGTTGGTGATTGTTAAAAGTCTTAACACTACACCAGTATAATCTCAAACCATAGAGTTTCAGGAAAGCAAGACAACGCTGCTACCGAAACTCCTCTCGATTTGAGTACCAAGGGTACCCATATTATTCCAAGTGCAAAATTATGTTTTCACCTATAGATTGGTATTAGCCAAAGTGAAAAATTCCCTTTTCACCTATTTTTGGATTGGGAACTTGTATATTGCAATGCACTTCCATTGTGAGAGAAGAACTATTTTTTTATCACACTTGACTGGAGACTGGACTTGATAGTTCAAACACTTGACTGGAGATTGGACTAGGTATTTTTTTAGACTCGCCCCAAAAAAAATGCAGACCCATGCTTAGTTAATAGTAGCGTTACTGTCCAACCTTTGTTAAGACGGAGTATTATTAAGACGTCTGTTATTCTGGTCCCATTTTTCCAAATCCACATTCAGAGTATTGTTAAGACGGACGGAGTACACTCCAAGCCCCAACAAAATTTTTGCCAACTTAGTGTCTTCTAGGTCAACTCTTCCACCCAATTCACGGAGTATAATCCTGCACAAAATAATGAGGCCGAGTTAATCATCAGACTCACTGTTGTATATAAGCTATAAATGTTTTACTATCTTTCTACATGTACTTACCTCGACACTTTAATTGTTGTATAATTGAACTGCAAACCTCCTATGATAAGCCTTAACAATATCTTCGTCTATGAAACGGTCCAGAGAAACTTCCTTTATCAAACACAGGATGAAGCATAATGCATACACTCCACAATCACCGAAACTAAACCAATAAAAATAAAAGTGTCATATTCAGATTACCAACTGCACCGTCTAGGGCGTAGAACGCGGATCTAACAAGATCTCAAAGAACTCACCTCGAGCTTTGTTTAGGGACCGCTTGATCAAAGTCTGCGTAGTTGCAATTCCATTATCCATCCTCAAGGGTTGTCCTCAAAACATCGCAGATTGCGGTGACCTTGGATGGGTTCCCAGCTGTCCTGGTGGATCTTTTTCGATTGTGATGATCGTAAAGGGAATCGTAGATACGAATATTCCGTTTTCTCAAGAGGATTTCAATTGCTACCCAATGACTGCCGTTCACCAGCACCGGAGCGTAGAAAACATCCACGTCGGACCATGGTTTACCATCCATGCCATATTCCCCCATGACGTGCAATCTTGTGTAATAGATGCATTCCCTTTCATTGGTCTTCGAATTCAGTTTTCGATTTCTAGCGCATCGCTGTTTTTCAGCACGAATTTTAACAGAGCGTGAGAAACCCCACATTACAAGCCATCATAGACATGTATAACTGCACGTGTATTTATTATCTAATTGTGATAAATTTCTTAGTTATTACCATATAGAACTTACAGCAAAATAACTGCCAACGGTGGTCCACCGAGTTTTCTTCGTGAATCCAGGGTATTTGCGCATCGAGTGTAGTACACAATTAATAATCTGCAACAGGTCTCATAATAGATAAGTTGAAGAGTAAAAAATAAAATATTATGAACATAAACTATAACATGAACTGGGTGACAGTATATATGAAACGCAGACCCCAGATAGGATTTAAATCAACCGAGTAATATATGAAACCATGACCAAATCAATCAACTGAGAACATGTGGTTGGAATCCCGAAGCCCTGCACAATTCTCAGTTCTGAATGAGCCAGGTGTTTGGAATCCTAACCACCAAGTCTTATAGAATTACTTGATAGATATCATTTTAAAAACAAGCCACATCAACCTAGCATGTTATAAAAAAAACATCAAAACAAGTAAAAAAATAAAATATTATGAACATAAACAATATCATAAAACAATCTACTTACAACGTTCGATAACCAGTGGGTCCGTGGTTGTAATTCTTCTCCTAGTAACTTCACATATTCATACCACTCTATATATCCATCCCATTTAGACTCCTCTTCCGGAGAGTTCTTAGGACGTGGGTCATTTGCCTTCTTGTTTTCCTTTGGCTCCACATTTTCCCTGCGCATTTTGATGATCTTGAGACAATGACTTTCGAATTAAACACGGTGAATAAGAAATGGAAACTTGCATTTGCCATATGTAAACATTCAATTTCCTTTTATTTTTCTTTGAGATACCTGGATCCTCGATCTTCTCCCCAGCATAGTCATTTCTAAGCCATCCTTTGTACGTGAGGTGTGCATACGGTGATGAGATATGACGTCCTGCCTTTATGATTCTATGCCTTTTTAAGTTAGGTATGTCAGGGTATTTGTCTTCATTGTTACATTGCCACAGAATTTCTACATCCTCATCCACTGGAGATTTAGATGTTTCATCACCTTTACGATCCGCCTCACTTGACACTTTTAAAATTGCTTCAGTATTAATGACTGATTCATAATCACACTGCCACAGAATTTCAACATCCGCATCCACTGGAGATTTAGATGTTTCATCCCCTTTAAAATCCTCCTCACTAGGCACATTAAAGATATTTTTTACAGAGCCCATGGGCAACGCACCTTCAGCATTTGGATAGAGACCACCATCATCACCTTCTTCTTCTTCTTCTTCTTCTTCTTCTTCTTCTTCTTCTTCTTCTTATTATTCTTCTTCTTCTTTGTTTACCAATCTAGCCCCTTCCATAGGTGTGGAATTCGATGTGGTAGCAACCCTATCTCCCTCACATGATGTCTCTCCCCCATTTCTCTCTCAGCTGTAGCCAAATACTCGCGTATAAAACTAGCTAACATATCTGTTGACTGGGACTATGTAGCTTCGTACACAGTATCTTGTGCCTGTCTTGTGCCAACCTCCCGTGTAACTTCCTTCGCCATTCCAGACCAAGAGGATTCACATACCCTACTAGATTTTTTTGAAAGATCAGATGGTTCCAAAGCATCCTCCAACACCTCCTTGTTATCTACTACGCCCATCAATCTAAGGTACCATTATACAGCTTGTACTCATCATAATCCACAATTAGCCCTTCTCTCAAGGATACAAGTTCACTGTATTTCGGTGTTTTGGTGAAAGATACACGTTCCATGACGGTGGGCCATCGACCGATTGTATGTTTCAACACAACCCGTCCATATAAACCCCTAATTGCAAGAATGCTTGACAATTCCCAAGCCTGAAATAGCAGTAATAGTAAGAATTAAAACTATACAAACTAAATCTCCCATGCATACAAGATGAATAAGTCCACTTTAACAAATACATAGAACTATTGTCAACTTACCGTCAGAGCATGTGACAGTCCAAACAACCTGTAGTGAGGAAAGCCCAACCCACCACTTTTCTTTGGTTCCTTGTCTTTCTCGACAACACTGGCTTTCTTAGTTTTCTTTCCATCCTCCACCTTCAGAGCTGATCGAAAGTGGAGGATGGTTCTTTTGAGAGTAACATGGCCCCATGAGAACTTTTTTAAGGTATCCAAGTTATCCACCAAATGGAAATATACACCGTTTATTGCATCTCCATGCTGTAAGCCCAAAAGCAAAATGTGGACAAAAACGAGAAGTGCCAACTTAGCATTCTCATCTTTAGTGCAGGTGGTCAAATCACATGTTTCTAAGCGCGTCAGGGCTTCAATTACGGTTACCTTTTTTTTCCCAGGGAAATGATTTTTCATGGTTGGTGAATCCACGATAGATTTTGGGAGTGGGTTAATTACATCTTCACTTCCTGCCGATATCAACTTGAAATTAAGTCATGTAGAAAGTGCGAATTCTTTCATCCCAAACCTCAAGATATGGCCTCCAACCCCAAAGTTCATACAAAATGGATCACCATCATCTTGTTTCACAATTTCTCGTGAGAGTAGATAATGCAAAATTGCACTACTGTTTTTGGTATCAGGCATATCCAGAAAGTGGCCAACTGCCGTTGAAGCAAATACTATGCAAGCCTTATCACTCAAACGACCCCTGATGGTGGACATTAGTAGCATGCCTGAGTGTTTTGTTACTTTCGGGTAGTTGTCTCGATACTTTTGTAGGTGAACAAACTTGCTATACACATAAGATGCTTCAAGTCAGTTTCTTCCGAGGATATGCAGCAACTACAATATTTCGAAAGGGCGGAGGATACTTTGACATGGATATTCTCAAACCATCTCAAAATTTCAATGCCGGTCTAGTTATAAAACCCAAATATTAATGAACCTAAAAGACTAAAACTAAAAAACAAACTTACTATGGTTCGGTTACTGATGCAGCAGCTGTCTCTAACGATTCTTTGGACCTGATATCATCTTGGATGTCAATATCTGCTGCACCTCCCGCTGTAGTAGCAGACATCTTTTCCTAACACCGCGGATAAGCAATCACTTTACCATTATATCAATTCAATCTCTACACGATATAACATTCAATCTCAATCCGATCAAAAGTTTCAGTAGGTTTGTTTTGATAACTATACATAATTTTTGCAAAGAATTAAACAGGGTTAAATGTCAAGGAATAAAAATCTGTATTTAAGATGTATGGTTTTATATGGTCAGTATCTGAAATGATAAACAGTTTTCTTTTTTTCAAGATGATGGACTTAACCATGGTTTAGACAAAACAAAGTAAATTCAGCGACAAACACACAAATAAGGGTAAAACAAAGAAATAATTAGTAATTTATTATTTACAAAATTGAAATAACCATGAAAAACCCACGGAATTGTGTCTCCAATTCTAAAATAAACACACAAATAAGTATAAAACAACGAAATAACTAGTACTTTATTACTTCCAGAATTGAAATAACCATGATAAATCCATGGATTCAGATATTGGGCGAGTGTTAAAAGAAGTTTAAGGAAAAGATTTTACCAGTGCCGAAAACCCAAAACCCTAGACACAATCCAAACAAGAAGCAAAAGTTAGGAAAACATACAAAATAATCTGAAATTAGAGTTGCGGTCGCGGTAGGCATGGAATTTAGCTTATGTTTAATGAAGAATTAGGTGGTGGTACTGCATTGCACCAAAAGAACTAGGGTTTGAAGCTTTCTACCGGAGCCGGATACTCGCCCAATATTTGAAGAGAGAGAAACAAAATGGTAAAATGCTGTACTTTCATTATCTATAGGAACATTGAACCGCGACATACGTGTGACGGATTGTTTGGGACACATTTGGAATTCGCTAATTAGATAATATCCGGCTCCGGTATTTTGCAAAGTTCGTGGTATTTTACATAAGTATTTGGAAGCCGTGGTATGGAGCATAAATATACCCGGCTTCGTGCCTTCCAAACATAATTTTACCCTATTGAAGATTTGGACCAATAGAAATCATGGGATTTTGAAATCTTTTCGGTACTTTTTGTCGCACATAAATTTCGCGCCAGTGGTGTGTACCTTTCCACCAACATTTAATATTCTAAATCTAAACTTTATTTGTAGTTTTCTCTACCTTTCCCCGTCTCTTCTTTTCTTTCTCATGAAACCCTACCGGAAAAATACCTCAATCTTCTAATAAGAATCGTGAGTTACATGGTTTTGACACTTTTTATATTGAATTTGTTGCACATGGAAGGTCAGTAAGTGATGAATACGCCACATATATGTATCAATCTTTTTTCCTAACCCTAATTTCTTTTTCCTGCCTCTTCCCCCTCACATTTTCTTTTTCACTATTAGTATTTTGATTACTTTTCTTTTCTTTTTCATTATTTATATTATAGGAGGTAGTACATGGAAAGATAAGTTTGATTTATTTTTTAATTTTATTCATCACCATCACAGTTTCTTTTTTATTGTTCATGTTTAATTCATGTTTTGATAAGCTGATGATTTTTTTTTTATTCCACTCAATCTGTTTGTTGCATTTGTCAACTTTATGGGTTTTGAGTTTGGATTTTTTATCATGCAATTGTAGCTTGCACGGTTGTCCCCTGATCTGAGTAGAACTCCTTTCTTCTTTGTATATTCAATGAATTTTAGCTTGAATCAAACTATTGATGCATTTGTCATCTTTGTATATTCAATGAATTAGAAGAACATAATTTTGGGTCTCTGTAACTGATGCGTTTCGTAAGTGCAACAAATTATCCAAGATATTTCCCACTAAATTAACTAGTAATATAGTGGTAGTGAGGATCGTTGCCACAAAGAGCTGTGTAATTGATAAATTATTTGGATCAATAAAATAAAGTAAATAACTAAAAGGTGATCGGATTGATTAACTAAAACATAATAAGAAGAAAAGATGATTAAGAATACATTCGCCGTTACCAAGCGTTAACAGAGCTAGTATATTATATATTTTTCCTGAGGACCATTCATCACCCACCGTAGAAGAACAACTAGATCCTTGTTATCCCCTAAACTCTTTCTATCAGTCGATACAGAAGTTCTCAACTAGCAAATTCTATTCATCTGAACCACCAAGAAGTAGATCGCTCAAGGTGTAACTGACCGAATGCTTCAAGCTTTGTGAATTTAGGTTGATCCAAATAGTTGAACTCTTAGATCAAGGTCCACTTGATAGTGTTGTCTTCACTGGCGATTGCTCCACAGAATCCCTCTTAAGGTCTTACGGTTTCTACTTATGTAGGGAGGTATTCGACTATTACTTATCTCCTAGCTTATACTAGATTTAGAAATATTAATAAATACATTTAGTATGTATCCCAAATCAATCTAAGAATCACTTATAAACATTAGATATGGTAAAGACAAGCGATGAGATGATACAAACTCCAAATAGATTTATATAACTAATAAATCATGTCGAGATTGGGGTATACCCATTTTATTCCCATCCAAACTTGTGTGCTAAGGGGTGTCTAAAAGGTGTTAAAAGACCAAATTTACCATACTAAAAAACCATGCCGACTAAAACATATTAAAAAAAAATTCAAAATCTTACTTCAAAACTCTAACTATACATGATAAAAAAAAAAAAAAAACACGAAAAATCAAAATGGATCGAAAGTCGGCAAGGTTTTTTTTGTCGACCTTGCCGACTAAAATATAGTCGGCAGGTTATAAGGTTGAATATCGTTCCGAATTTTCATCTCTGAAATTAGCATTTACAGGGTCAGTACGGTATTCATTCTTATAGTCGGCAGGTTATGAAACTAATACCTTGTCATGTAATCATGCATTTGTAACACCTTTCTCTGTATGTCAAAAATCCTATAGTCGGCATGGTATTTTTTATCGACCTTGCCGACTATAAGATGGCCGACAAGGTAAGAAATCAACAAGATGCCGATTAGTGAAGCATTTACAACATTATCCTGTATGTCAAAAATAATAAAGTCGGCATCTTCTTCATTCGTCGACCTTGCCGGTCAAAGCTAGTCGGCATGTTCTTCATTCGTCGACCTTTCCGGCCAAAGTTAGTCAGCATCTTCTTCATTCGTCGACCCTGCCGACTTTTCATAGTTCCAGAACTGAAAGTGTTGATTTCTTCTTTAATTTTGAGTATGATTTCATACCCAGCTTTGCATTCATCTTTTTAGAAGTGTTTGGGTAGTATGCTTTCATTTCCATTGAAAAAAATATTCTCGAAAGAAAAAAAATTCATCAAAAATCTTCCCACATGAGTTCAATAAAAAAAAATAAAAAAAAATGCATAACTTAAATTCATAATTTCAAAAGTTTTAATCTAAACTCAATTAATTAAGCTAATTAGTTTTTTATTGTTAATTAAACAAGGGTATATTAGCCATTTTGAAAATATATGGTTAAGGGGTGACCTCTTTTACTTCAAAATGACCCTATTTTGTCTTATTGGGTATACCCCAATCAAGCCAGGTAATAAATCTTCAGGCTTAAAATATTGAATTCATCCTTAATCAACAAAGGTTTAGCTACTCATATTGCAAATAAGAAGAAGATGGTGGTTTCCTCAAAAGGGTAAACCCTAGGTTTAGATGTAGAATTAAGGTATTAGAAGTAGAGATATTTTTTGGAAAGCCTTATATGCCTTCTTTTATATCTCTCAATGCTTGGCCTTCAAGTCTCCTTCCTTTCTAGGGTTTAGAATCCTTTCCTAACCATGTTTCCTTGTTTAGAAGTCAAAATATGTCAAAAACACGTCCCTTGGGTTTTCCACAGTCGACAAGGTCGATCTCCAATGAACCTTGCCGACTTATGACCAAAATAACTCAGAAACTCTGTTCCAGAACTTGATACTGCCAGCATGGTCGATTACCAAGTGAACCTTGCTGACTTAGAGACAAAAACATACATAATATTTGTCCAAAATAGTGTTACTTACGACATGGTTGACAACTGTGCCGGAATGGTTGTGTTGTAGTGTTGTGTTGTAGTGTTGTGTTGTAGATCAATTTTCTTTCGTTTCAGCTATTTTTCCCATAACTTCTTCGTCTTAATTCAGAATGACCTAATTCTTTTTTTTAGATGGTATTGAGAACTTCTGAATTTGAATGAGTTAAATTTG
The DNA here is from genome assembly GCA_023529315.1 of Papaver bracteatum. Lineage (NCBI taxonomy): Eukaryota > Viridiplantae > Streptophyta > Magnoliopsida > Ranunculales > Papaveraceae > Papaver > Papaver bracteatum. The sequence continues at coordinate 109,135 of JAJJWX010001050.1, forward strand.
GTATTTGGCCCATCTTCATCATTAATACTTCACTTTCAGCACGTTGTAGCTCCATTTTTGGTTGATTCACCCATTATGACATATAATCAAGAAAGTAATCATAATAACAAGTAATATCCAAGAGTTATATCTAAAAAAGAGTATGGATTTGGAACTCTTAACATATAAATTAAGCAGTAATCACTTATCAAATTCCCCCACACTTAGCTTATTTTGCTTGTCCTAAAGCAAACTAACTTAAATTAATCATAAATACAACAACTCCCTTTCGTCTAGGAAATGATTGTACTTAGCATGTACAACAATCCTTTAAACCTCTATGTGTCTCTAGTGGACTAGTTATGGACTTGTGAGGGTTTATAAGAGGCATACCCACAAAACCTATACTTCATTTCTTCTCAATATAGCCTCTGCAATAACAGTACTGAAACTATTATCCATCTCCTGGTTGAATGCACCTTTGCTAGAACTGTATGGAATGCTTTAAATGTGAATATTTTAGATGTTATGCATAATATTAATTCTCTACATGACTGGATTATTTCTTGGTTTTATTCAAACATTGATGAGGGGGATATCTTTGTTCCATTGTCAGACTCCATTGTAATCAGATATATGTGTGCAGTTTGGTACATATAGAAGGATAGATGCAGCTGGATTTTCCAGTCTGTAAAACCTAATCTCCACATTACTCTTACAAGAATTTATAATCTTATAAACCAATGTGAATTTGCTATTGTTTCTCCTAGTGTGGCTAGGAACAGGTGTATTCTTCCAAAGGTTTGGTTTCCACCTGATGAAGTCTATATAAAAGTCAACATTGATGCTTCTTATGTTTATGAAACCAAAATGGGTAGCATTGGCCTAATTATGCGTAATCATTCAGGATATGCTCTAGTTGTGCAAGGGATCTCCTTAGAGGAAGAAGTGGAAGCTGAGGTTGGAGCATAACATTTTGAATGTAAGGCACTGATCAAAGCTATAGAATGGGTAGAAGAACAAGGATTCAATAAAGTTATTTTTGAAACTGACTGTGGAAATTTGGTGAAATTAATTCACAAAGAAGATCCTCAAGTGCATTGGTTCAACCATCATTTATATATTTCAGTTAAACACAAGTTTTTAAATAATATTTTTTGGTTCTGCAAGCTAGTTAATAGGTTAAGTAATAGTGTGGCTCATGAGCTAGCTAGAATTGAAGCCAATAGTTTCTTTTATGTTTCAAATTTTCCTCCTGATGTTTCCAAATGTATTGAGGATGATTATGTACTCAATGTTATAAACTAATCAATAAAAATTTATTTTAGTATCAAAAAAATAATAATCTTATCTACCTATGGAGAATCTAGGAACGACATTAAACAATTTCCTTAGTTGTCATACTTCATTAGATATGGGAGGAATTACCCTGATTAGAATCCAATTGTTGTACACGAGTTTGCATTCAGGCGTACTAAAATTCATATATAAGTAAGAAGTGCTCTAATCAGACAGTCTCATAATGGACATCAATATTCGGAATCAACAAACCACAATCACATGTGAATATATTAAGAAGATGGATACGGAGATAACTGTTTTGCGAATGTTGAATAAGGTGAACGGTATTTCCATAATATCTATATGAACGTCAATTCCAAGATGGATTGAGGTACTGGTCTGAATCCTAATTCTAGTATCAACTCAGCTGGTATATACAAGGGCCCCAACGGTCGAATGATTAACTGAATAATTTTATTTTTTTATTCTTTTATTTCATCAATTTTATTTTTGAATCAACAATATGACTAGATCTTGTAGATCCAAGCGCATGTTCCTTGTCAGCTGATTACATGGTAGTTCCCATGGATCTTACATTCCAGCTTACTTAGGCAACGGAGATTGGAATAACACACATATATTGATATCCAAGTGTCAATTTTTTTTATGAAGGTAATTGGACTAGAAGAAAAATAATAAAATAATTGGTGTTGACCTCAATCGCTCTACTTCATCCTAGTGGTGACAACAAGGCGATACTAGTGCCCCATCAAATCATTTAGAGGAACATAAAGTTTGCAAAAATAAAAACAGAAAGTGATATGGTGACGGTAGTTGCAGGAATTCCTACAATACATCCCTTATAAGAATTCATGATAATCAACACATCTTTAAGATCAACAATTACACTTTTATTAATGGACTTATGAAGTTTTACAAGAAATGAAATCAAGAATACAACCAATGTTCTAGACTTTATCTCTCCTCAAAGCTTTCTCACTACTCTAAAAATATCTTCCTCCATTTCTTTAAGCATGTTCGGCTCTTTATATAGGGTATTACATAGTGGATGATAGCTAAGATGTCCTTTATTTTTGGATCTGGATTTCGGTATTCTCGCAAGCATATAAATGTTATATTCGCAATATTCTTAAATATCGCAAGGTCCTCACATCTTTCTCGTGTTTATAATGACGTCGTTTGTCACGTCACTTCTATAACCAATCTGCGATATTCACAAGGGTATTGTTGTTGACTACTTCGCAAGAGTATTATTGTTATGATATTCTGATCCTACATCTTGCCTCTTCTCATGTCTTCTCTGCGAAGGGGAGAATAACATGAGAAATTGTACTTCATAATGCCGCAACCGTTCATCTTTCCTTATTCTTCTATACTGACACGATTCTGCACGTATTTTTTCTTCCATCCATTTCTTAACACGTCTTTTTCAACTGCAATTTCTCAACCATTCACGTATATTCTTCGCATTAAATGTGTTTATCTTCTCGAGAACTCTTCTCTCTATATATATTCTTCTCATTCTTCTCATCCCTTATTTTTTACTTTTCTTCTCATCTTTTCTGCAATTTTTCTTCACCGTTCTTCCGTAAATTCCGCTCCTGCTGCTGTAAATTTTCTCGTTTATACTTCTTTCGATCTTTAATTTCTTCTTCATTCCCATACTTAAAATTCCTCCAAGCGGTCGTAAATATGAAGCTTCTTTTGAAGAAACTCAGAAGATTCTCAAAGAGAAGGGTTTTACATTATCCACCATTCCCAATCAAGGAGCTAAATCCATTCTTTCCACTAAACTATTTTCTGGTCATCATTGTGATGATAAAGAAATCATAGTTTCACTTGGTCAGATTCTCGCTGGCCTTCCCATTCCTCTTTATGATCCTAATCTTCCTTTGTTTTATGAAATTCTTGCTCATGCGAACTTCTCGCGAGTAGTCTACCAATTAAGTGGGGACTGCATTCGTTTAATTCTTGAATTCGCCAACCGTGGTGCTGGTAAAGGATCTCTTTATCCAAAAGAAGTTAGGGATTTAGAAATTCTCCCTGAAAAATACACAATAAATAGCTTCTTTGAGAAATATGAAATAATAAACATGAAGAATGATAAAACTCGCTGGGGTGCTCGCTTAAAGAGAAAATAAAATATTGCGAACGATAAGCTTCTTATGCATGACATAGATTGGCATTCTGGTAAAATTAATATCCCGCGTCATTCTAAAGATGATAAATGGTGCATCTTTCCGCTGATTTTTAAGGGGCCTTATATCTCTGGTTCTCATGTTTTACCTGAGAATCTCGCTTCTTATCAACCTTTGGTATTCAACTGGCCCGAAAAAGAGACAGAGGTATTTCTTCAAGTCTTGCTTAACTCATAATATTTCATATATTGTTACTCTATTGTTTTCTAACTCTTGCAAAAAATTTAGATTAAAAAGTTGAGGGCAAGCTACAACAAGACTGGGAAAGCTAGCACTTTGTCAGCCCTACGCTCAATCACGGATGAAGTAAGAAATACTTTATTTTCATTATTTTTAACAATATTGTTGCCTCTGTTTCTTATCTTCATTCGTGTGCGAAGGTTGGCATTGTATTTGTTGAAGAAGTGGGAACTAAGGTTGCGAAGACCAAGGGAAAAGGTAAAGGTGTTCTTCGCAAGGAGAAATCAGTTGCCTCATCTTCAAAGAAGAGAAAAATTCGTTTTCTCTCTCCTTCGAATTTTCATTCTGATGAAAGCTCTAAGGATAATGATGATGATGTTGATAATTCTTTCACACGGGGAAATCCTCCATCTGAATCTTTGATGGCACAATTGTCTAGCATCTTCTCTGATTCCATGCAAGGGATTGGGAATGATCATCTTACCAACACATGCAAAGCTCTTGCGAATATCTGTGATGCCCCTTTATTGGAGGGTGACGATTCTCTTCGTGGAGTCTCCAGATCAGTGACCCCTAGCTTTCTGAATTCGCTTGGTATTTTGGTATGCCTTCATTTCTCTATTTATTCAAAATTACGATTCAAAATTATACTCTATCTTGACAATTTTTCATCTTCTTTCGCAGACTGGAAAGGTTTCTTTCGATGTTTCCTCAGATTTGGAAAAAATAAGTGAGGTTCTTAAAAAGAAGAATCTTCAACTTCGCAAGAGAAACGAAGAACTGGAGGCAAAAGATGTTGGTCTTCATGAAAATAGTAGACAATTAGAAATTGATTCTTCCACTCAAAAGAACCAAATATCTAGTCTTCAAGATGCCAATCAGCAACTCTATGGTATGGGGTTTTTCCTTTATTTTGTTTTCTCATTATCTTCCCTTATCTTGATTTATCATTTTCGCAGACGTTTATGGTCTTTCTGATGAAGCTACCATTCTTCGTTCTTTTCCCGACTCTATGGATAATGATACCCTCCTTGAGCACCTTAATAATCCTTTAAATAGTTTTTCAAATGACTAGATTAAATCTCTTTCCACAAATGAACTCATACTCAAACTTCGCCTCTTAGAAATTGACCATAGATCCAGTTTGGGCTTAGCCAATAAATTTAAGCGTTTCTATCTTAATTCTAAAGAGAAAATCAATAATTTAAGAGCCAAGAACAGTGGTCTCATAGATGATAAAGATCGCAGCGCTAGCCAAGGTGCTCAAACTCTAGCGAAATTTCATGAAACTCTTCTTGGGGTTCAAATTGAACAAGATGAGGCTAATCACAAAAATGTTGTGCTTAGCTAAAGAGAAAATAAACTTCGCTCCCGTCTTCTCATAAATAATGACGATGAATTCACTTGGGCTGTGAAAGTTTTAGATTACGCCAAAAATAATCTAGGTGTAAATGTTAGTCTCCAAACTGAGTACGCGGCCTTGGTTAGGGATATGATTTCTGACAGAGAAGGTTGTTAACTGTATTTCCTTATTAATCATTTGTATTTTATAAACTTTCACCGAGTTATTGATTCATTGTTATATGTTCGCAAGAGTTGAGGAGAGATTTCGCAGAAGAATTGAAGAACTCGAGGCTGAAAAGGGGAAGCTCGCAAAGGATCTTTATTCTCGCAATGATAAATGTTCTAGGCTGAAGAGTCAATTAAAGATCACTGTTGCGAATTTTAAGAATGATGTTATTCTTTTTCGCAACCAAACTATTAAGATGGTTTGTGATGATAATAACATTCTTCATTCTACATATCCTTGCCTCTTGGAAGAAATTCCAAAGAACATTCATAATCTGGACATCTCTGATAGTGAAGCTAGCGAGTATGAAGAAGAAGAAGAAGGAGAATCTGACGAAGATGTTGAGGAATCAAGCAAGAAATAATTTTGCTTCCTTCTTTAACTTTTTTGTAACATCTGTATATTTGTTCTTTAATCCTTTATTCTTGTAATCTATCGATGTGAACTCCTTCAATTTCCAATACAAGTTCTGTTTCTTTTGTTTCTTCCTGCATGTGTTAGAAAAGCAACTCTTTTTTGCAATATGGTTAACCAATATAAAATTATTAATCTTTCATTTTATGCGTAAATCTATCATATGGAGGCAAATAACATGTTCTCATTCTATTCATTCCCATACTTTCCTCTGTTATTTGTGTCCAAATGAAAGATTAAGAAATGTTATCTTATAATAGTAAAATTGTTGCAAAATCTTTTGGTACGTTTATGCCTCAATTTCGCAGTCATTTCTGCATAATCTCACAATCATATATTGTAAGACCGTATTCTTTCTTGTTCTCTGATATGGTCTTATTTTTCCTTCCTAAGTAAAGGTATTATTTTGCCACCTCTTTTCATTGCGACAAAATCGCAGGACGTCCTTGCACTTTCATGCAAAAACCCCTTGATCTCGCCTTAACTTTTTTCTCTTGTCATTTTTGTTGCGAAAATATGACAGGCCTAAATATTCTTACGAAAATGAAGCCTCGTGACATTGCCGTCTTGCGACGAAATCGCAGGACGTCCTTATACTTTTTCTTTTGTATTATTTCCTCTTCAGGATTGTAGCACAAATATGATAAGCCTTGATACTCCCATGAGTAAAAATCCTCATGACATTTGCATCTTAAGACACTTATCAGCTCCCTAATGGAGGGTTCCGCCCTTATCTTCCCCCTGGTTTCCCCTTCAAGGAAACGTACCTCTACCATACAAGGTTGGATTCTCCTATCTAATCTTAAAAACAACCAGTTGTTTTAGCAGCCTCTTATCCCTTTTTCCTATATGTCTTATGGTTACAAAGACTGCACCCTAAGTTGGGTTTTCTTCAGGCCGAGTGCAGCATAAGCCAAGACTTGCCAAAAATGGCCAAGTACTCTCCATATGCCCCAGGCACTCTTGGCTCAACCATGTACCTCGGCGCCTTGATCAGATTCTTCACTCTTTATGAGAGACCTTCTCACCTTAGTCTCCCAACCTAAGTCACATGCTTAAGCTGAGAATCCAAGGCGCCTCTCCTAGATGGGCTTTATTGACCCCAAATCTCCATGACTCAGGTTCCAGGGACGGTATAACCTTTTACATGAGTCATGCAATAGGTACCCCCATCTATGACGCACTTTAGGTCTTACATTTGCCTCTTGCAAAATTTTGATTTCGCGAACTAGGGTGTACGCCATAATAGGTTCGCCCCTTTCTGATTGTTCTTTTTGCATTTCAGCTCTATTGTAATTTCTCAATCTCATATTTGTCATTCAATAAAATATATTTTTTGAAATTTTTTGCAACAAATCAGTCATATATCGTTCTTTCTACTCTCAATTTTATTTTCATTTCACATTTTAAGTTTCTTACCTTTGCTGCTTTCTGCCTCTATAATTTTGATATTTTCTGTTATTTTCTTACCTTCTGCGATATCTTCGCCATTTCTAATTTTCAACAAGCATTGACTTCGCAAGGTTTCTTCTTCTCTCTGTTTTATTGCATCTATCATCAGTCTTTCACTTCTTTGTCTTTCTCTGACGTTATATTTCCAATTCTCCTTCTCTGCACTTCGTTCTTCGAATGATTCTACGTCAATTTCATAACACTTCTTTCCTTCAATCCAATCCCCTTTTATGATGCCAACTCCACGGGGATGAGGGAACTTGATGCACTGATGAAATGTCGATGCTACGCCTAGAATCCCATACAACCAAGGTCAACCAATTAAAGCGTTGTATGGTGACTCCACATCGACAACACAGAACATAATTTCAGAAGATAGTCCTTTCAATGGAATTCGCATAGTGACCTCCCCTTTAGGCTTATTGTCAGTACCATTAAAGCCATAGATTTTATAGGTTAAAGGTACCAAATTTTTATCTTTCCCTCCCATAGTTTTATAAGCATGATAGAACATGATATCCACCGAGCTTCAAGTATCAATCAGAATTCTGTTGATTGCCCATGAATTCCCAACCTCATCATCATCATCATCATCATTGCTAGGCTTTGGGTTGATCTCTAGTCTCACCACCAATGGGTTTTCATGTATTTCTCCTCCTTCGGGAACTTCTTCGGTTGTGAATGAAATAACCCGCTTTTGCCATTCTTTTAGCGGAAAATTTTTCGCGATGTTCATTATTTCTCTTCCATCAGCATCTCTTGCGAAAACCTTGCTCAGAATGTTATCGTAAAAGTCTTCAATCGTTTTGTACGAATGTACAATAGAGTGACAAAACAGATTCTTTGCTTTTTCTCCAACTTCTATTACAAATGTTCTTTATTTTGTTGTGTTTGGTCTGCGAGTGTCTGGTGGAGGTGGTAATGGTTGAGTTTGAGGTTGGCCTATTAGAAAATGATTTAATTTTCCTTGATCTATCATTCTGAGGATGATTCTCTTTATATTTATGCAATCATTTGTTGAATGTCCATGAAAATGGTGATAAGAACAAAATTCATGACTCATGTGGTTTGGAGGTGGTTCATTCCCCATATTCCATGGTGAGGGTATGTTTTCTATTAGGATTACAGCTTCCCATATTTTGTCCACACTAGCATTCAAAGGTGGAATTTTAATTTCTTCCCATATTATCTTATGACTTCCCTGTCCTTTATGATAGTTTTGCTTTTGACCCCCATAAGTTTCTCGTGGTTGATCAAGACTTTGAATTTTGTTATTTCCTCCACGGTTATAAAAGTAAAAATCTCTTTCATACTTTTCTTGATCACGACTTCCCATAGCTATCAGCTTCTGTTGATTATCACCCATCATCTTCTCTTGTTGTACTTGCGAAGTGCTCGCCACTGTGTTTATCAATTTGGGTAATAGGCTTGCATTCGCTGCTTTTGAACTTGTGTTCGCAACTGGGTATGATTCCATCTCATTTTGTTTTTTCTCAAGAGCAATATACTCTTCCTGGAACTCTCGCAGCTCAGTCATTGTGATCGTATTCTTAATTCTGAAAATTTGAATGTACAGCAAATTGGTTGCGAACATTGCGTTAATGAATGATAAAATGAGATATCTCTCATCTACATGGCCAGCCATTTCACTACACATTGTCTTCCACCTCATGGTTAGATTCTTCAAACTTTCGCCAATTCTTTGCGTTAACCCAAATATATCTTCAATGCCAGGTCGCGAGAAATTGTTACTTATATACGCCCCTAAGAACGTAGTCTGTAAATAGTTGAAAGATGTTATGGTATTCCTTGGAAAACCTTTGAACCAATTTAATGCCTCTCCTGTTAGACTTGATGTGAAATACTTGCATAACACAACATCATGGTTTTCCCATTGTAACATACATCTCACATAAGCTTTGATGTGTTGAATTGCACAAGTTGTTCCGTCAAAAATGCTAGTTAAAGAGGGCAGATTGCACTTTGGGGGTATTCCTCCTAATTGTACTTCTTGTGTGAATGGAGTTTTCGCAGCTTCTTCTATGGCTTCATCCAACTGTATCCTACCTCCTTCTCTTCTGTTATTTAGCATTCCTCTCATCTCCGCCAATTCTCTTAAGATTTGTTCATTTACACCAGGAGCTAATTCCATTGGTCTTTTTAATTCTGCTTCTCTTCTCATGCGTTCATGCCTGTTTTAGTTTTCTTCTTCATTATTTTCTTCTTGTATTTCCCTGCGATCTCCTCTTTCATCTCTTTCATGAATTCGCACATGATTATATCTCTCATTTTCTCCTCTGCGATTTTGTTCATTCCTCCTCAATTCTCTTTGTCGCCTTTCAGCTCTCATTTGTACTCTATCATATTCTTCATTGATATTACCACTATTGCGATTATGTTCACGCCTTCTTTCTCGATTATCATGATTGTTTTGGCGTATTTCCTCTTTGAGCTCTTGTTTTTCCACTTCTGCTCTCAGTCTTTCCCTTTCGCAAGCTAGGCGTGCTTGTTCAGCATAATGTCTCTCGATTTCATCTTCGATTACTTGTTGATTTCTTTGAATTTGTCTCCCATGTAATATTCTCCTTCCTTCTTACTGATTTTCTTCGCCATCTTGATTATTTCGTTCCTGACGTTGCATGTACCCCTGATTTCTGTTGTTTTGTCCATTTTGGAGAATTTCTCCATGTGGAATGTAACGATCTTCAGTTATTTCTCTTCTTTCACGACGTTCTTCGTCTGGATTTTGTACTTCCTCTCGAGTATCTTCATTAGCATTTTCTACAGGAGAATTTCGTCTTATTTCTCCTCTAATTAATCTTGAACTTGATCTTGTAGTGCTTCTTGACCTTCTATTATGTAGTCTCATGTTTTCCATCCTCAACTCATGATTTTGCCTTGTCAGATTTGCACGTTCTTCTGCTTCTAGTCTTATTTCTTCATGTATTCTTTGCCTTAATGCCTCTAATGCTTCATTCTCTTCATTTCCATGAATTATTCCTCCAACTGCTTCTCGGTCTCTCTATACTTGTCTATCGTTTCTTAATTGTTGTGCTTCATCTGCTGAATCTTATTGCCAAGTGTGTACACTCACTCTGTCATAATCCATAATTCTATTTTGTACTGATGGACGTTGAATTAGTCGTTGAACTTGATTTTCTCCATTGTTTCTTGTGTTCATTCTTGAAGATTCCTCAATTTCATTTCTCCCTTTACCAACAAGTCTCTTACTCCTTCTAATAGTTGTTGGTTGTTCTGAAGTATTCCTTCTTCTCGCTATTTTTTCAATCTTAATGAGTAGTTGAAATTTATATAAAATTCTTTACCAATTACTCCAAATTCTTTCAAATCACAATATCAATCTTCACTCTAAAACAATCCTTCAATTCCCTGTTTCTAGCGCCATTATGTAGTTGAAGGAATTTATACAATACATCCCTCGTAAGAATTCATGATAATCAACACATCTTTAAGATCAACAATTACACTTTTATTAATTGACTTATGAAGTTTTACAAGAAATTAAATCAAGAATACAACCACTGTTCTAGACTTTGTCTCTCCTCAAAGCTTTCTCACTACTCTAAAAAGATCTTCCTCCCTTTCTTTAAGCCTGTTCGGCTCTTTATATAGGGTATTACATAGTGGATGACAGCTAAACTGGCTTGCGGTATTCTCGCAAGCATACAAATGTTATATTCGCAACACTCCTAAACATCGCAAGGTACTCACATCTTTCTCGTGTTTATACTGACGTCGTTTGTCACGTCACTTCTATAACCAATCTGTGATATTTGCAAGGGTATTGTTGTTGATGATTTCGCAAGAGTATTATTATTGCGATATTCTGATCCTACAGTTTTCGAGATACATGACAACTATCATGTTATTTCTAACACCTGAGCTCTCTCCTTTTATGATTGACTCTTTAGATGGGTCTCTCAACTCCTACAACTAAGATGCTTTCATCCACTTAGATTGGTTAGTGCTATCCTAAATTAGCACAAGTTTCCAGATTTTGGAGTTTATCATGAATATTTTTAAAGTTTTTTTTTACCTACACAAAGGTAAACTAACTAAAGGCTAAAAACTTTGTATGCTAAATACTCCCCCACACTTAAACTTTACATTGTCTTCAATGTAAATTTAGTCATTCAAAGTGGGAAATTCCTAAAATGATATGCAAACTAATTAGAAAAATAAAAGCAAAAGATAGAAATAAAAAACCAATGAGTTACCTCCCATGCAACACTTAGTTTAACGTCCTCAGTCTGACCTTAGTAACAACTGCACCCAATGATTAGCACAACATATAAATAATAAAATTTGCATTTTATGAACGTTTCCCCCGCACTTAGTCCTTTCTACACTCGGAAGTGAATAGAGAACATAATATATGAGAACTTCAAAAGTTTCCTCTCGGTGAACCTGCACAATGCTAGAATCAAATACAACAAGTGGTGGATACTTAGAAGAAAAATAAACCGTTAAAACTTTGGAAGCACACAACACCAATCCTAAGTGAGGTATTTTCTTAAAAGTTTGTTTAACAACTCTTTTATAAGCTACTTCGATTAGAAGAAAATAATTAATATATATAGAATTATGTAAAGGATTAGATAAACCTTGTACGAGATCCCCATCGTTCTTAATTAACTTCAATGAATTATTTACCTCATGTGTATGGCACTACACCAAATCGACGGTTTTGAACATATATAAATGTTGCCATGAATTTTTGAGACACATACAAATGTCTCAATTTTGACGTAGGAACGTTTTGAGATGAATTTAAAGACGCTTATTAACGTCTCTTAATTACATTTTGTGACGTTTGTATCGTCTCATAAATGTTTACCCACAGTTTAGTAAGTGAACCAAATTTCCATTTTAAGCGACGCAAAAAAAAAGCGACTGTTATATGCATCTCAAATAAAAATCAGATTTAAAAAAAAAAATTATTTCAAAATTTCATGCACCTACACATTTGGTTTCCTGCACCATAATAAGGTATCTAGCCACTCCATTCCAAAATAAATATATGAAACCATTATTCAATCCATTCTATTATCATATATGGAATTGCAGCATCACATATGGATCCATCCATACAATCAATCGATACAATTACAGATGTAAGATGACTGAAATTTAACAAAATAAACTATATATAACAAGTATGTCTCTACAATTAGGGATCAAAATTGAGCATGTTTTGGGTTTCTTGTCCAATCAATGTCACCGGACCTCATCATGCACGCATAGTCAGTAGATACATTTTCTACAAGAATTTAAGAAATAAGAAATTATCTACAACTTGTTCACTCAAATCATATAATGCTTATCCAACTGTCTTCTTGATTTCCTTATAATGGCACCTGATGTAAATGGGAACATCTCTAGAAGTTAGTTTACATACCAAAGGACCAGAACAAAACAGGACAAGATCAAATGGGAAAAGTTTCCAGACATATACCTTGACTGGAACATCTTGTTCTGATCTTTCCACTTTTCTTTAGTCCACACCACCTAACATAAAGCTTTCCTTTTCTTCTTCTGAAGATTTTCCAAGTCAGTCTGCAAAGAGAGACAACAAAAACAATGAAAAATGTTAGGTACCTGGTACTATATACAGTTTTCAGTTGTGGAAACATACATGAAAGCTATACCCCAATGATGTGAAATAGGTATATTAAAATCTTGATTCATATTCAAAAATTTTGAATTTCAATGGTTGAAGCACATCGAATGGATGAATCTAGAGCTCTACAACTTAAAATGAAATCCGATAAACACCCAAGTTTAAGAAAGAGTTGAATTTCTATGTGATTAAAAAACAAAATCAGATTAAGAATATACCTTTTAGCTTCACTAACATGAATTAAAAACCACCTAAAACATGGAAAAGACATGATGAAGTTGTGCATAAAAGCAGCATCTCACAAACTTGCATTAACATTCATTTTAAAACACTAGCAGAAAAACAATTGTACTCAATGATGATTATTTTCAATGATGTTGTAGTAAAAGGTTCGTTGAGACTTGTGAAGGAAGATTTTTTTAGAATTAATTTTTATAAATAAAAATAACAAACTCAATTAAAAAGTTGCTGGGAAATTATGGAGAGGCTGGGGCTAGGATTCCATCATTGGTCGATATTAGTGATTTAATAAAACAATAATTATGCAACTCAACATTCAAATTGATTCTAATAGTATTGCCTAGACATGTAGATTTTCAAAAGAATGGATGTTAATCCAAGCATAGAATATCAAAACACTAAAGCAAGCATATTCTATCAAAATAAAATACACATAACTAATCAAAATCATATAATCAAATTTTAGTTCAATGCAAAAATCATAATAGAGTTGTTATAATGAATTAAAAGTATAAATGTATCACTTTTACCAAAACAACGGCCTCCTCCATCGCCCCAAGGATTGGGTTTAGCTTCTCATCATGTTGGAAACACGCTCAAAAGTTGATTTCATTGCTCAAAGTGTTTACAAAGATGAAATATAGGGAAAATGGTTAAAACCGGGTGTTTGCAACGCTTATAATTGTTGAAAAACACTGTTACAAAGAACGATAGCAATTATGCGTCACTGCAGCTGTAGTAATACGACCGTAATGTCTCTGTCATTTTCACTGTAGCATGAACGGCTGTCTGAAGTGTTCTTATGTTCTTCGTGTTCTTCACAGCAGCAGCAGAAAAATATTCTATGCAACTCGATCAAACCTCTCTGTTGTTCTTCTAAACTGTCCTCAATTCTCCATAACCCTTAAATGAGACCCAATCTCCCTTTTTATAGTCATCAGCACCTCAATATCTCTGAGTAAATGCGAATATCTTCGGAATATTGCTTCTTTATTTCACGTATCTGTTGTTTGATAATTACGGAAATACTTCCCTTTTTTTTAATCTCATCCATGATGTTTTTTCTGGCAAACATGCTCCTACACGTTCCTTCCTCTTCTCAGATAGCATCAAACACGCTGCAACTCACATGAAAATTACCCAAAATAACTCAGAAAAGAACCGAAAATATCTTCTTTCTCTGTTTCGTGTGATTGCACGTTTCTTTCCTTTTTATCGAAACTAAAAGCATTACCGGCCCTGTTTTGATATACAAGATCAATACCAACCAATATCCAAGACCATATCTCCAAATATCTCGACTAAAATCAATCCAGCAGATTCGTTGTTTCTGAAATTTCAAACAACATTTTCCCCGCCATTTTCTATTTGTACGTGAGGTAGAAAGATAGACCCTATCTAGAGTAGGGGTGCGAATATCCTGTGGGAGACCCTTAGTAATTGAGGTGCCCCTTATCCGAATTGGGGGTCCATTTAGCAAATGTCCTCCGGGGGTCCAAATAACACTTTTCGAGCAACTTTTTCCACACAAGTGTATTTCTCCGAAAACACCTACACAAACATAAAAAAACCATAATAAGTACAAAATCAAGCACTAACAACAGAGACACTGAGGACAATTCAGACACAAAAATGTGTTTATCAAATACCCCCAAACTTATTATTTGCTAGTCCTCGAGCAAATCTAATCTAGAAAATAAAATTCTAACTCACTAGGTGGCCCCAGTGACCGATTTAATCTCGGGAGGGTTTACCAGAGGTGTACCCACAAAACCATTACTCCAGACCCTAGCTATCTATGCAGAACCTTGGAAGGCACTAAAGAATCTCATTGGTTGGCATACAATCATTGACTATAGGAGGAAGTACCCTAATGCGAAATTCCAATTGCTGTACACGAATTTGCACTCAAGCATAATAAAATTCATATATAAGTGACAAAGCTCTACTCAGATAGTTTCACTATGGACATCATAACCGGAGTCAAACCAATCACATGAAGAGATCAAGAAGATAGATATAGAGAAAAACGTAGATGGTTTTAAGGTGAACGGTGTTTTCCATATCTGTCTGAAGGCCTCTGGACTGAGATACCGGTCTGACTAATATCAACATAACTGGCATATACAAGGGAACTAGTGGTCTACTTTATTGAATTTATTCCGTTTGGTCTGATGGTCTGGTCTCAATTTCTTCTTTCTTTTTTTTTCACTAAGTGTCAAGTTTTCAAAGCTGAAATTTCCAAAAACAGGGCTCTCAAAAGAAGAGTCTTCGAGCTCCCCGCCTTCACAAGAAGAACTAATTGGTTTGTCACTAATCAAATGACCTAGAGTGTTTGTTTTCCAAGCCCGTTCTCTAATGACCTCGGGCATACACTAGAAAAAATATCCCAAAAGGAAGGGAGGTTCTATGCAAACACAACCAAGGCTGACTCCACCACAACAAACCTACTGATTTCTAGCAAACAAAAAGCATGATGACTCCACTTAGATTGTTTCTAGACCAGCTTCTATTCTTTTGAAAAGGAATTCGTTACAATTTGAGCAAACCTCTCTGGAATCAATCCGAGTTAAAGTAAGTTAAATAGAGACGAGGGAAGCTGCGTTGAGATCTCGTCTTTATTTGATACCCAAGGACTCACCGGAATTACAAGGCGGTGCATTCAACTTTCAGAAAACATCATGAACTTCAAAGTATGCTCAAAAGAGTAACCAATATTTTTCGAACGACTTTCCTATTAAGATCGTTACCTTATCGGTCTTGTTCTATTCCAAATTTTAAGGCTTAGGTTCGCGTTAAGTATCGTTTTCCTAAGGCGGGCAAGAAGATAACGGTGATGAAATCCGAACCCTTATCTTGTATGGCCAGTCATTGCCCTTTACTAGGAAATTAAAGCAGCCGTTTTCAATTCCTTAGCATATATGCAAACGAAGGAATATAGTAAACCCGCTGACAGGGGATTCGCGGGTATTTCGATAAACTTATCTCCCATACCAGACGAGGGATGAACCGTTGTAGTCGACTCGGGCCAAGACTCCTATGTCATGTACGAAACCGAGGGGCCGAGGCGATATCGTAATCGCCGTCCTTCTCTACAGACAATTTATATTTAATTTTACCCTTCCTTAGGGTTTAAAAATAAAAAAATGTCCAAGTCCAAAGTCTAAAAGTCCAAAAAGTAAAGTCCAAAATAAAAAGAAAATTACAAAAATAAAGAATATCCTAATACAATTTCTAAAAGTTAAAAAAAATAATCTAAAATCTAAAAACAAAATCTAATAAAATTTTTTTTTTTTTTTTTTTTGTATCTCAATCACTCTATTTCACCCTAGCAATGGTGACAACTTGAATCGTGTGCCCCACCAAATCACTTGAAAGAAAAAAAAAAAAAGGTGAATAGGACTCAACGAGATATGGCGAAACTATCATGTTATTTCTAACACTTGAGCTCTGTGCTTTTATGAATATACTCTATAGATGTTTCCATCTATTCAGATTGGTTCCTCAACTCCTACAACCAAGATGTTCCCATCCACTTAGATTGGTTAGTGCCAACCTTAATAAACATAAATTTCTAGGCTCAGGAGTTTATTTATTTGCAACTAAAACCTAACAAAAAGTTTCTTCTCCACCCCCAACTTAAATCTAATATTGTCCTCAATGTTCTAAAGATTAAATTAAAAACATGAACAAGGAGAAACTGTTACCACTTGATGGATGGAAAAAGAAATAAGGAAGGATATTACTGTAAGCATGAACGTGGGTGCCTCCCAGGAAATGCTTAATTTAAAGTCTTTAGCTAGACATCAAATTCCTCAAAAAGGACTGTCACCTTCCAAAGTCATATACCAATAGTCGAAAAAATTGTGGGTCCATAAGATAAAATAGAGTTAACACAAATATGAGACAACTGCACTGGTTCAGAAAAGTGAAAAGAAGGAGTACGTCCTCATCTAAGGTTTCTGTCAAGACCACTGGGTTTATCTGGGCCGCATAATTGAGCTTCAAATGTGTGTCTCGATAAATAGATTCATTCGAAAAATGGGTCTCTAATATCTGGATTACCTCTTGGACAGTATCTGGAGGATCGGGTTACGGAGTCTGAATAGACTCAAGTAATATCTCAGGATCGATTCCCAAGTTAGGGACTCTAATTAGGGATATGTGACAATCACAAGAACAATCATTACCCCCAAACTTAGGGTTTTCATTCCTCATAGACAAATCTCTAACTATTGCTTGAATTTCTGGATCTTCAGTGTCCTTAAAATACTCAAGAGATTCTTCTTGTGCTCTACCCCCAAACTTAGGGTCATCATTACTATTAGAAAGACCCAACAATATTGCCTGGATTTCTGGGACCATAGAGTCTTTAAAATATTCAAGGGCTTCTTCTAAAGATTGATCACACATCTGGTCTAAGAGAATGGTTTCCTCAAATTCATCTAAAGAATCTCCCAGTAGAGATCCTGAACTAAATCCTGAACTAAAGTGCTAATCATATTCACTTCTTCTAAATCATCATTCTCAGAAGGTTGTATAGTAACATTAAAGACATTTAGTTCAGTGGTCATATTACCAAAGGATATGTTCATAAGCCCGATCCTACAGTTGATGACAGCGTTAGCTGTGGCTAAAAATGGGTGACCTAAAATCACTGGGATTTGAGCACTTGAGTCCTGAACAGGCTGCATATCTAGAACAACAAAATCCACTGGATAAATAAACTTATCAACCTCAATCAAAACATCCTCTATGACACCACGATGGACTTTGACAGACCTATCAGCTAATTATAGTGTCATTTTAGTCGGTTTCAACTTTCCAAGACCTAGCTGGGTGTATACATGATACGGGAGTAAGTTAACACTAGCTCATAAGTCAAGTAAAGATTTATCGACCATGTTATTACCAATCGCACAAGGTATGATGGGGCATCCAGGGTCCTTATACTTATGGGGTGTTTGGTTCAGAAGAATGGAACTTAATTGGCCAGCCAAAAAGGCTTTCTTTTGGACATTAAGCTTACGCTTTCGTGTACAAAGATCTTTAAGGAACTTGGCATAAGCAGGCATCTGCATAATTGCTTCTAGCAATGGAATGTTAATGTTCACCTGCTTAAATGTCTCCATTATCTCGTTGAAAGTCGACTCCTTCTTTGTTGGGGCTAACAACTGTGGATATGGGGCTCTAGGCACAAAGATAGTTCTATCAGGAATTTCTTGGGATTCCTTAGAAATTGTTTCAGTTTCCTCAGCTACGGGTTCCTCTTGGGAAGTAGAAGGTGGAACTACAGTATGTCCACTAGGCATGGCTACCTTATTGTCTACATTTTTACCGCTCCTAAGGGTTATTATAGAGTTCACATGGTTTGATGATTTCTCACCAGCTAAATATATTTGATGGACTCCTCTAGGATTGGGCTGTGGTTGAATAGGGAACTTGCCTTTTTCTCTCAAAGTCTCATTTATCTGACTAACTTGGTTTTTTAACTCGGAAATAGCCTGAGAGTTAGCCTGGACCATCTTTTTATTTTTATCTAGACCTTGAGCAACCGATTGCTGAAATTCTATAGTGTTTCGAGTTAACAAGGCGAGAGACTCTTCTAAACTTGTGATTTTCTTATCTGAAGGAATCTGTAACTGTGTTGGTCCTGAAAGATT
Organism: Papaver bracteatum; assembly: GCA_023529315.1. NCBI lineage: Eukaryota > Viridiplantae > Streptophyta > Magnoliopsida > Ranunculales > Papaveraceae > Papaver > Papaver bracteatum. The sequence continues at coordinate 127,774 of JAJJWX010001050.1, forward strand.
CTTAGCATAGCTAAAACCCGGGGGAATAAACTGAGAGTTACTAGACTGACCTTGACTCTGGCCCTTAGACCAAGAAAGGTTTGGATGGTTTTCCAACCAGGGTTATGGGTTTCTGAATATGGGTCAAACTTCTGATGGTTCTCAAATCTAGTGTTATTATAAAGAGCATAGGTTTGTTCTTCAGTAGTCTGTCTTTCCCAAAAAGGCTCTACTCTACCACTAGTTCGACTCAATTTTAAAACTTCTAACCTTTTAGCTATGGATGCTATTTTGGCATCTAATTCAAAAGATCCTTCAACCCTATTAACAGGTCCTCTACCTAGAAGAATGGTTTTCTTGGGCTCCCTACTATTTTCCCATTGGTAGGTCTTTTCGGCGATTTCATTCAAAAATGTCATCGCTTCATCAACAGTTTGTTGTTGAATAATCTAAACCCTCATAGAGGATCTGAACTAGCCTAACATTTTCTAAACCATGGTGAGGACATTGAGATATTAAGTCATTGAACCTTTCCAAATACTTATATAAAGATTCTCCCTCTTATTGAGAAAAAGTACAGATTTGTGTCCAAATAGACGATGTTTTGTGCCTAGGGAAAAACTTCTGTAAAAAGGCAGCTGTAAGTTGGTCATAGGTTTCAATTGACTCAGAAGGAAAACTATATAGCCAAGATTTTGCTTTATCTCTTATGGAAAAAGGGAATAACCTAAGTTTCAAAGCATCATTATCTAGGTTTTTAATTTTCAGAGTACTACAAACTTCCTCGAATTCCCTAATATGAAAATAGAGGTTTTCACTTTCTTTCCCTAAAAATATTGGGAGCATATGTAGGGTCCCAGGTTTCAGTTCATAATTTGCCTCAGTTTCAGTTAACTTGATACATGACGGACGAGAGGTCCTAGTTGGATTTAACAAAGCTTTCAAAGTTTCCATTTATGGCACTACCAAAGGACTAGGAGTACTTTCTTCACTAAGTGTCAAGTTTTCAAAGCTAAAATTTCTGAAAACAGGGCTCTCAAAAGAAGAGTCTTCGAGCTCCCCGCCTTCACAAGAAGAAGTACTAGGTTTGTCACTAATCAAACGACCTAGAGTGTTTCTTTTCCAAGCCCGTTCTCTAATAACCTCGGGCATACACTAGAAAAAAAAATCCGAAAAGGAAGGGAAGTTCTATGCAAACACAAACAAGGCTGACTCCACCACAGCAAACCTACTGATTTCTAGCAAACAAAAAGCATGATGGCCCACTTAGATTATTTCTAGACCAACTTCTATTCTTTCGAAAAGGAATTCGTTACAATCTGAGCAAACCTCTCTGGAATCAATCCGAGTTAAAGTAAGTTAAATAGAGACGAGGGAAGATGCGTGGAGCTTTGATACCCAAGGCCTCACCGGTATTACAAGGCGGCGCATTCAATTTTCAGAAACCATCATGAACTTCAAAGTATGCTTAAAAGAGTAACCAATATTTTTCGAACGACTTTCCTATTAAGCTCGTTACCGTCTCGTTCTATTCCAAATTTTAAGGCTTAGGTTCACGTTAAGTATCGTTTTCCTAATGCGGGCAAGAAGAGAATGGTGATGAAATCCAAACCGTTATCTTGTATGGCCAGTGCTTGCCCTTTACTGGGAAATTAAAGCAGCAGTTTTCAATTCCTCAGCATATATGCAAACAAAGGAATACAGTAAACCCACTGACAGGGGATTCGCGGGTGTTTCGATAAACTTACCTCCCGTACCAGACGGGGGATGAACCGTTATAGTCGACTCGGGCCAAGAATCCTATGTCATGTACGAACTTGAGGGGCCGAGGCGATATCGTAATCGCCGTCCTTCTCTGCAGACAATTTATATTTAATTTTACCCTACCTTAGGGTTTAAAAATAAAAGAATGTCCAAGTCCAAAGTCTAAAAGTCCAAAAATTAAAGTCCAAAAGAAAAAGAAAATTACAAAAATAAAGAATATCCTAATAAAATTTCTAAAAGTTAAAAAAAAAATCTAATAAAAATCTCTCTCTTTTTTTTTTTTGATTTTTTTCTTTGTTCTTTTCGCTTTGTCTTTTGACTCCAAATCTTTAAGTGGTCACCAAAATCTTTGGCAACTCCTTTTTCTTTCGCTCTGAAATCCAAGAATTTGTAATAAAAAGACAAATACCCAAAAATGTAATATAGAACAACTAAAATAAAAACCTAAAAAAATTAAAAAAATTAAAAACTCTAGCCTAAAGACAAGTCCGCGTCGGCGGCGCCAAAAATTGATGATTATTTTCAATGGTGTTGTAGTAAAAGGTTCGTTGAGACTTGTGAAGGAAGATTTTTTTAGACTTAATTTTTATAAATAAAAATAACAAACTCAATTAAAAAGTTGCTGGGAAATTATGGAGAGGCTGGGGCTAGGATTCCACCATTGGTCGATATTAGTGATTTAATAAAACAATAATTATGCAACTCAACATTCAAATTGATTCTAATAGTATTGCCTAGACATGTAGATTTTCAAAAGAATAGATGTTATTCCAAGCATAGAATATCAAAGCACTAAAGCAAGCATATTCTATCAAGAGAAAATACACCTAACTAATCAAAATCATATAATCAAAAAAATCATAATAGAGTTGTTATAATTAATTAAAAGTAGAAATGTATCACTTTTACCGAAACAACGGCTTCCTCCATCGCCCCAAGGATTGGGTTTAGCTTCTCATCATGTTGGAAACACGCTCAAAAGTTGATTTCATTGCTCAAAGTGTTTACAAAGATGAAATATAAGGAAAATGGTTAAAACCGGGTGTTTGCAACGCTTATAATTGTTGAAAAACACTATTACAAAGAACGATAGCAATTATGCGTCACTGCAGCTGTAGCAATATGACCCTAATGTCTCTGTCGTTTTCACAGTAGCATGAACGATTGTCTGAAGTGGTCTTATGTTCTTCACATCAGCAGCAGAAAAATATTCTCTGCAACTCGATCAAACCTCTATGTTGTTCTTCTAAATTGTCCCCAATTCACCATAACCCTTAAATGAGACCCAATCTCCCTTTTTATAGTCATTAACACCTCAAAATCTCTGAGTAAATGTGAATATCTTCAGAATATTGCTTCTTTATTTCACGTATTTGTTGTTTGATAATCACAGAAATACTTCCCTTTTTTTATCTCCTCCATGCTGTTTTTTCTGGCAAACATGCTCCTACACGTTCATTCATCTTCTCAGATAGCATCAAACACGCTGCAACTCACATGAAAATTACCCAAAATAACTCAGAAAAGAACCGAGAATATATTCTTTCTCTGTTTCGTGTGATTGCATGTTTCATTCCTTTTTTTATCAAAACTAAAAGCATTACCGGCCCTGTTTTGATGTACAAGATCAATACCAACCAATATCCAAGACCATATCTCCAAAAATCTCGACTAAAATCAATCCAGCAGATTCGTTGTTTCTGAAATTTCAAACAACATTTTTCCCGCCATTTTCCATTTGTACGTGAGGAAGAAAGGTAGCCCCTATCCAGAGTAGGAGTGCGAATATCCTGTGGGAGCCCCTTAGTAATTGAGGTGCCCCTTATTCGAATTGGGGGTCCATTTAGCAAATGTCCTCCGAGGGCCTAAATAACACTTTTCGAGCAACTTTTTCCACACAAGTGTATTTCTCCGAAAACACCTACACAAACATAAAAACACCATAATAAGTACAAAATCAAGTACTAACAACAGAGACACTGAGGACAATTCAGACACAAAAATGTGTCTATCACTCAACACTTCACAACTGCAAGAACATGTTAAAGATCAAACACCTCTATCATACTCATGAACCTTATTCTCTAAACCAAATATCAAACACTTTATAGCAACAAGCAAAACTCACAAATCCATAGTGAAATGGAAATTAGTTCTACTAAATATCAAGCAAAACTCACAGAACCTTATTCTCTAACTCAACACTCAACACTTCTACAACTGCAAAAACACTAAATATCAAGTACATAACCCTCAAAAGGAAATCAGTTCACAAAAACATAAATCAAACACACAACTTGCAAAATATGCTTAGAGGTAATACCTGAATCTTCAAGGATTTTACTTCAATTTTCTTATGCGAATTTCAAAAACAAAAATTAGAAATCAATTTTTGTAGGGTTTTCAATCAAAATTCGAATTATGTAAAAAGGATCTTTCCTACCTGAGGATAGAGATTCCTAAGGTTTCTACTTCTTCAATTGAATCTGCTTCTGATCAGTCTTTTTATGCGAATTTCAAAAACAAAAATTAGAAATCAAAATTTTAGGGTTTATCAATCAAATTTCGATTTATGTAAAATAGATCTTTCTTACCGGAGGATAAAAATTCCTAGGGTTTCTACTTCTTCAATTGAATCTTCTTCTGAGAGTTTCAATCTAAAAGCAAAAATCAGTTTACAAAATCAACGATTTTGATTCGTAAATTAGGGTTTTTCATATGAGTTTTTAGGCTTAGAAAATCATAAATCAATAAAAGATTTTGGTTTAATTTCTGGTTTCGGTTTGATTTTAGGTTTCTCTAGAATTGTCTAACTCAATTTCACTCATTTTTTTATCTGGTTTTTTTGAGCGAAGAAAAGTCGAGAAGAGTTAAGTTCGAGAAGAGAGTAAAAACAAGTGAGAGAGAAAGAATTCGACTGAGTTGTTTTAAGGACCAGACTTTTATTAATATTAAATATTGTCTAAATTTCAAAACAACCCAAAATAAAGGTGAGAACTAAAATAAATGGTGGGAATAAATGTAAATCATGTTTCAAAATGATTTGGTGTGAGACAAAGATTTGGAGGAGAAATTTGAGGGGGGAAAAATGTTGGGGGGAAATTTAAGAGGGAAAATAATGTGAGAGATTTAGAAAATTGGAAAGGGAGAGAATTTTGGGGGAAAGTTTGGAGTTTTGGAGGGGAAATAAAATGGAATTATAATGAAAAAGAAATGATAAATTTGATATTAAAGTTATTAAATTTTGTAGAGACACATTTTAAGACACTTGTAAGAGTAGTTGAAAAATCAGAATTAAAGCTACTCATATTTTTTATTTGAGACTCTTATATGAGTGGAAGCAGTAAAGATATGTATATGTGTCTCGAACCCAAAAATCGATATGTCTTAAATCGGGCTATATGGTGTAGTGTGGTGGTCATCTATCTAACTTTTCGAAAGCCATCCTTTATCAGTTTCTGCTTCAATTAAAATCTCAGCATCGTTATAATCCTTGGAAATCTCAATTTGGTCTTCCACAAAATCAATTAATTTAGTTCTTTCTCAATCATTATCTCATTATCAACCCCGTCATTGGATTCAGAATCTTCTCTAAAAAATTATAGTTCATTGGTGCACATCCTTGGAAATTTTGTATGAGTCTCCGATAAAAGGAATAATTAGGTTTACTGCTTGCAAATCATCTGGCCTAAAAATATTGTAATTCAGACATTCATTATAATGTTGATATGCGTTTGAGTATGTTACACAATTTATAACAATGGTTAGGTCATACACAATGCTTCTCCTTTTGAATATGCAGATGATCTTTATTATGATCCGGAAATGGAATAGCATGATCAATATTACATTTACTCTCCAAAGGTCACTCATCTTCAAAATATCCGTTGTCGTTCTTAGGAATTTCAAAAATGTTTTAGATTTGAGGCCAAACATCTTCCTCATAACTATTCTTACCGAGTTGAGCAATTTGTATTTTTAATTTCTCCATATTCCTTTGAATTTCTTGGTGTAATTCTTCCCAATCATGATGTTGATGTTCAGCCATCATTTGGATCAGTTGGTCAAGATGTTCTTCAAAACTTATATTTTCACTCACCACAAGATTTATAGACCGAGTTTACCATTTTTGATTAGGTGAATGATCATAAAAACGACCTGGAGTTATGTTGGATATATTGTAGTAAAATTCTTGGCACATCATTTTCCATGCTTGGTTGTTCATTGAGTGGTCCCAACATGGATATATGAGTTTTAAATGAAGAATCAAATGATCCAGCTTCTACTCACCTTTAGGAGATAAACGATTAAAAGTATAACCATCCTCCCATCCTTGTGATTGTTCACTCACATACTCGTCATAAGGTTGTTGATATACCAAAAAGTTTCATAGGATATTGATTATAGCCAAAATATTGGTTTTGATTATACCCTTGGTATGGTTGGTAGTTGTCATTACATTTGAGATTGGAAACTATATTGATTACCACTGTCATATGAGTGATCTAATGCACCGTACATTCTATTTCCATAAGGAAACATTACGACTCATAAGAACAAAAGAAAAAAGATCTAAACAAAAATCTAAAAACAAAATAATAGTGATACTTACAACATGTTTACAGAATTTACATCCCGCTTTTGACGATAATTGAACACTTTCAACTAGTTGTCAACACCACAAAAACCTAAAACCTGAAAACACCAAAAGGAAAACGTAAAAATATCTCAAACTACGAAAAACAAGCTAAAACAAATAACAAATTAATTAGTAAATGTTCCCCAGAAGCGATGCCAAAATTTGATGCGTGTCGTAAGTGCAACAAATTACTCAAGATATTTCCTACTAATTAACTAGTAATATAGCGGTAGTAAGGATGGTTCCCACAAAGAGATGTGTAATTGATGGTTATTTGAATCAGTAAAATTAAGTAAATAACTAAAGGGGGATAGGATTGATTAACTATAACACAATTGAAAATAATAAAAATAAAAGACTATCAAGAATTGATTCGTCGTTACCAATCGTTAACCGAGTTAGTATACTTCGTGAGAACCATTCATCACCAACCATAGAATAACAGCTGGACCAGTGTTATCCCCAAAACTCCTTCTATAACTGGATACAAGATTTCTCGACTACTAGATTTTATTCGTCTGAACCACCAAGTAGTAGATCACTCAAGGTGTAGCCTAATTGAACGCTTTAAGCTTTCTGAATTTAGGCTGATCCTAGTAGTTAAACTATCAGATCAAGGTCCACTTGCTGGACGCAATTTCTCCACAAAATCCCTCTACAAGGTCTTGTGATTTCTACTTGTATAAAGAGGTATATTCGACTATTACTTATTTCCTAACTTCTACCAGCTTTAGAACAATCAAAAATCAATCTAGTATGTATCCCAAATCAATCTAAGAATCACTCATTAACATTGGATATAATAAAGCCAAGCGATGAGATGATAAAAACTTCAAATAGATTTGTATAACTAATAAAGCTTCACGCTTTGAACATTAAATTCATCCTTAATCAACAAAGGTTTAGCTACTCATATCACAAAGAATAAAAAGATGATAGTTTCCCCTTAAAGGGGTAAACCCTAGGTTTAGATGTAAAATTGTAGTATGAGAAGTAGAAATATTTTGTGGAAAGCCTTAAGTGTCTTCTTTTATATCTCTCAATGGTTAACCTTCAAACCTCTTTCCTTTTTAGGGTTTAAAATCCTTTCCTAACCATATTTCCTTATTTTATAAGTCAAAATATGTCAAAACACATCCCCTGGGTTTGCCACAGTCGGTATGGTCGATCTCCAGTGAACTGTGCCAACTTAGGACCAAAATAACTCAGAAACTCTGTCCCAAAACTTGCTACTGCTGGCATGGTCGATTCCCAAGTGAACCATGCCGACTTAGGGACAAAAACATACATAAAATTTGTCTGAAATAGTATTACTTTTGGCATGGTTGTGCCATAAATCGTTTTCTTTCGCTTAAGTTGTTTTGTCCATAACTTCTTTGTCCAAACTCGGAATGACCTCATTCTTTTTGCGTTAACTTCGTATTCTTGTTTTATTCAAGATGGTATTCAGAACTTCTGGATTTGAATGGGTTGAATTCAGTCTTTAACCCATCTTGATCATTAATACTTCACTTCCTTGCCCATTTAAGCACTTTGTAGGTCCTCTTTTGGATGATTCACCTAATACGACACATAAACTAGAAAGTAATCACAATAACAAGTAATATGCAATAATTATACCTAAAAAAGAATGGATTTGACGTTATAAACATGTAAATTAAGCACTTATCAGTAATTATGATTACTTATGCTTTTATGTTAACCGAAATAAGTGTCACGAAAATGATTGTGTATCACAGTTGATAGCAAGATGAAATCCCATCTTATGATTACTTACGCTTTTATGTTAACTGAAATAAGTGTCATGAAAATGATTGTGTATCACAGTTGATAGCAAGATGAAATCCCATCTTAAACACAATGAATTATAATATGGTTGAGGATATAAATAAATAATATATATAGTGCTTTGGCTTTAGCAAAATATTTAATCAAAAAAAGGCCACAAACAATACAACTGGAGATGAACATTTTTCCTTTAAACTTAACTAAAAATTGGAACTAGGATATCTTATTTGGGTTGACACCTGGAAAATACCCGAGGCTCATGAATCATGACAGACCGAGAATTCCCTATGGGCACCAGCTCCTTTCTCAGGTATAGGATTCCAAACCCGAGAGACACTTCATGAAGAGAAAAGAGAACGAAAGAAAACTAAAAAACTAAAATTAACAATCTTGGTAAAGGGGCGTCATGAATCGGTAGAGGGGAGTCAAACTAATAAGACAAAAAAGGTCATTAGAAGTAAAATCAAGTGCCCCTTATCAATGAAAAATATGTAAATGACTAATTAGCCCTTATTGTTAATAATCAAGATTAGTGTTAATTATCAAGATTATTTTTGATAATCAAGATTAGTGTATTATAACTCTAAAATCAGATTTTTAGAGTTATAAAAAAAAAAAATTGAGGAGAAGAAAACTTATGTGATATTTGTGAAACCCTAGATTTTGATTCACTCAACCAAAATGAGTGATTCCAGTTGCAAATTTGAGGTGGGTGAATCTCTATATGATAGAGAAAACAAGTACTAGTTCCATTAGCTTTTTGTTGCTTAAAATTCTCTAAAGTATGTAAAAAAATCAAAATTTTAAAAATTTTGAAGAACATACGGTTGGTAATTAATGGTTACCAACCGTATATGTGAGATACGGTTGGTAACAGACTACCAAACCAACCGTGAATTGGTTCAATTTGGGAAAACCCGTAAATAATACCGATTTACGGTTGGTAATTAATGGTTACCAACCGATATGTGAGATACTGGTTGGTAACCAGCTATTAAACCAACCGTGAATCGTTCAATTTGGGAAAACCGTAAATAATACCGATTACGGTTGGTAAAATTTATTCTATTACAAACCGTAGGTTAATTACGGTTGGTAACTTTAATATCATCCTCAACCGTATGTAGATACGGTTGGTAACTAACTCGAAAATATGAGCCGATCGAAAAAACTAACATGCACGGGACAAAATACGGTTCAGTGAATCGTTTAAATTACCAACCAGATCGACCAAAATTCTTTAACCAAGAACATACGGTTAGTATTTGATATTTATTTAATTGTTACGAACCGTAAAGCATAGATACGGTTCGTAACATAACCAATTCTAACCGTATAAAGAAAAAATGCAAAGATTCTAAAATTTGATTTTTAACCTAAAACTCCAATTTTTGATGGAGAATACACTTCAATTGAACACAACAAAAATACTAAATGGGTTTTCGAATATAGACTTCAATCAACAATTATTAATGTTGCGAATCCCCGATTAATCACGATGAAATTTTCGATCGATTTTAATGGAGCTTATGGTTAGAATGGAAATGGAGGAGAAGAGAAGATGAAGAAGAAGATGAAAAAAAACTGATTTGATTTTTTTTGAATTATTAGGCTTAAAAAAAATTGATTTGATTTTGGTTGATTTAAGGTGAAAAGGGTAATCTAGTCAATCTACACCCCTATAGGACACCCCCTAACCAATATGAGGGTCATTGCTATCACACTTGACGCCCCTCTACCGATTCATGACGCCCCTTTACCGATTCATGACGCCCCTTTACCAAGCTTGAAAATTAATGAATCAACGACACGTCAGGAAGAATCATCCAAAAAATAATAAAACAGAAAAGAAGAACCATACGATTGGTTTATGTCAAAAAAAGAAGAAGAAGAAGAGGGGAGGGGTGCGCAATGTACACATACTGAAACAACAACAGGCGTAGGATAAGAAAAACACAAAAACACTCTCTTTCTCTGCGACTCTCCTTCTCCATTGCACCTTTCCTCTTTCGTTTCTCTTCACAGAGATACAGACACATTCATTTACCTCTGTGTGGTTTTTTTTAATTGGTGGTGAAGAATTTGAAGATCTATTTCTTATAATTTGATTCTTCTTGGGGTTATTCTCGTCTCTATCTTGTAAGTTTTTTTTCTCTTCTCTCTGTTTTTCTTGATTAATACTTGGGTTTTTATTTTTCTCATTTTTAGATCTTTCATATCTAGCTAAGGTTGATTTTATTTTGGGTTTTTTTTTTTTTATGAGAATTGATGATTATTTCACATGCATTTAGTGTTTAGAGAAAAGGGTTTTGTGGTTAATCAATTTTATTCTCTTTTATTTGCCAAAAAATGGATTTTTTTAATGTTGTGTTGAGTACATACATGAGTGATATGGGGGATACAAAATTATATTTGTTAAGAGAAGGACTGAAGGAGAAATTACTAGATTAGATTAAAAAAAGAAAAAGAAAAAAAAAAGGATGCACCTTCCATTTTTTACTACATACATAGGTCTGTTAATCATTTGTTGGTTATATTTCGCTTTATCAGATGTGGTTAACATTCTATTTTTTGCTGAATTTATCATGGGAATTATCTGACTTTTGTGATGAATGTTCTTGTTATGTTAGGACTATGTCTGCATTATATACTGGGAATGCTTGTTAGGTTGAGATTTGTTATTTTCATTTGCGGCCAACAGCAGCTGCTTTGTTTTTTTAGGTGTTATGGCCATGTTTCTTCGATTAAGTTTTTAGAATGTAAAACTACATGTGGCGAATGGTTTAATGCAAAGCTAGTCGCCTTTTAAAGCATGCTTTTGTGGGTTAAATTAAAAAAAAAAAAAGGATGCACCTTACATTTTTTACTACATACATAGGTCTGTTAATCATTTGTTGGTTATATTTCGCTTTATCAGATGTGGTTAACATTCTATTTTTTGCTGAATTTATCATGGGAATTATCTGACTTTTGTGATGAATGTTCTTGTTATGTTAGGACTATGTCTGCATTATATACTGGGAATGCTTGTTAGGTTGAGATTTGTTATTTTCATTTGCGGCCAACAGCAGCTGCTTTGTTTTTTTAGGTGTTATGGCCATGTTTCTTCGATTAAGTTTTTAGAATGTAAAACTACATGTGGCGAATGGTTTAATGCAAAGCTAGTCGCCTTTTAAAGCATGCTTTTGTGGGTTAAATTAGCATCCTGTTTGAACCAACCATGTGATGCTTGTGGATATGATCTAAGTGTAACTATGAGAGAGTGGTATGGAGAGAACTGCTGCTTTCTTGATTGGAGAATTGGGCTTACATATGTAAGTAACTATTTGGTGGAGTTTATGATTAATTAAGTGATCACCTTAAAAGGAATAGTTTGGCAAAAACTTGCTGTGGGAGGTATTAAATAATATTGTCGTGTTGTCTCCATGTAATATGTGAGTAAAAGTGAGGTTCTACTTCCTACACATTATATTCTTGCTTTATTGGTCATCAATTGTGTGCGAAACCCTAGGCACTAACAGCTGCTCGACCGATTTTCAGAAAGCTTCCTTAACTATCAGCATATGGTTGGCATGCATGTGCTCTCTGTTCGCTTTCCATTCACAGTGGATCAAATCATTATCACATTATGACCTCCCTTTCTTATGAATGCATCTCTTGTTCATCATTCTTATTCTAAATCTCACTCATGCATGTTTATCATATTCGATACCAGGAAAATGGATGGACCAGGTGGCAAAGGTGGCACAGCGGATTCATTTTTATCAAATTATAAACTTGGAAAGACACTTGGCATTGGTTCCTTTGGGAAGGTGAAAATTGCAGAGCATGCACTAACAGGGCATAAGGTTGCGATCAAAATCCTGAACCGCCGTAAGATAAAGAACATGGATATGGAAGAAAAAGGTGCTGTCATCAATCTTAGCACTTCTTTCATGTGTTTCTTGACTTACGAAAGCCACAACTCAGATATCCCCTTTCTGTTTTTGAACTATTGTTGTCTTCATCTTTCTAATCATTGTATCCAAACATATGGCTTATTTGGTTTGCGCAAAACAAAGGAGCCATGTGGTTGATTCTAATCGACTGATGTGTTTCATTTCATGCAGTGAGGCGAGAAATCAAAATATTGAGATTATTCATGCACCCTCATATCATACGACTTTATGAGGTTATAGAAACACAAACCGATATATATGTTGTGATGGAGTATGTGAAGTCTGGAGAGCTTTTCGATTATATTGTAGAAAAGGGTAGGTTGCAGGAAGATGAAGCTCGCAATTTTTTCCAGCAGGTATTTATGTCTCTTATTTTTAGTTTTCTCCGGGTACGTATATTATTGACTGTTGAGTAATGAAGTTGCTTTCTTATATCATCTTTTGTCTGTAAACAGATTATTTCCGGTGTTGAATATTGCCATAGAAACATGGTGGTTCATCGGGATCTTAAGCCTGAAAATTTGCTTTTGGATTCGAAAGGTAACGTCAAGATTGCTGATTTCGGATTGAGCAATATTATGCGGGATGGTCATTTTCTGAAGACAAGCTGTGGAAGCCCAAATTATGCTGCTCCTGAGGTATTGCGTTAAACCTAGAAACTGTATATGGTACTTAGGCTGGGACTCTGGTTGCTTTGGTTTAAGTTTCAAATTGTGATCAGTCAAATTTTGTAGGTAATTTCGGGAAGACTGTATGCTGGGCCCGAGGTAGACATTTGGAGCTGTGGTGTTATCTTGTATGCGCTTCTTTGTGGTACCCTTCCTTTTGACGATGAAAACATTCCTAACCTATTCAAGAAAATTAAGGTAGTTTTTACTTTCTGTTCGCTTTCTTTTGGGTCAATTTGGTTCAATGTGAGTGTATATATAGTACGGAAGCATCATATTGTAAGAAAGAGTAAAATCGATTTTTGCTGATGTTGTCGTCCTGAAGATTAAAATCGTTATTTGCTGATGTTGTCGTTCTGATGATCTGTCTTTCCATCCCACTGGATTTAGTTACACATTGTCCTCAAATAGGTTTGAATAGTTGAATAGTACGGAAGCATCATATAGTAAGAAAGAGTAAAATCGAAAATCGTTATTTGCTGATGTTGTCGTTCTGATGATCTGTCTTTCCATCCCACTGGATTTAGTTACACATTGTCCTCAAATAGGTTTGAATAGTTGATACCAAAATACTCTACAGGGGGGAATCTATACTCTACCGAGCCATTTATCACCTGGAGCAAGGGATTTGATCCCAAGGATGCTTGTCGTTGACCCTATGAAACGGATGACCATTCCGGAGATCCGTCAGCATGCGTGGTTTCAAGCTCATCTTCCTCGTTATTTGGCTGTTCCCCCACCTGATACGATGCAGCAGGCCAAAAAGGTATAACAAGTAGAAAAGTTTGCTGGATCCTAGGTTTTTTATACTACTTTTCCCTTTTTTTGACTTGTAGAGGCATTTCTAGCGATGTCCATTTTCCTTTTATATGGCAATATTTGCTTACGATGATTCATAGCACAAATCAAGCAATACATTTTATCCTCTCTCCATTGCAGATTGACGAGGACATACTTCAAGAAGTACTTAAGATGGGATTTGACAGAAATCAATTGGTTGAATCTCTTCGCAACAGAGTACAGAATGAGGTATCAAGTTCCTGAAATGTTGACGGCTATTGTTAATTCCTTAATGTATTTATTACTGGCCTAACTTGTTAATCACTACAGGGGACTGTTGCGTACTATTTGTTATTGGACAACCGGTTCCGCACTACCAGTGGCTATCTTGGAGCTGAGTTTCAGGAATCTATGGTGGGTTCATCTGGCGAAGTTATAAAATGTTGCTTGTTCTGTCTTTGCTTTTCATTCCTGAATGTGCCTTCTTCTGTCATTGATTATTATTGTGCCCCGTGAGGAATATTATTATGCACTTTCAATCTGGTCTTCAGTATCATTAATGAATGTTAAATGCATTTTATTGATTTAAAAATGGATAAAAACCGATTTTGGTTTCCTAGAACCCTATGTTCTGCTTCTGTTGTAGAGCCTTCAATTGTTGGGTTAAGTTTCCTGCACATTTTATCGCGCATATTATGCTATCAGATTCTCTATATTCCAATAGCACTTTCTTGATTGAAAAATCTTTTAATTTATTTTCTTATGGGTATCTCTCCAGGACTCTGGTTTCACACGTACTCATGCAGCTGATGCTGCTAGTTCACCCATTGCACAACGAAGTCCAGGGTATTTGGAGCAGCAAGGAATTGGGTTAAGAACTCAGTTTCCAGTTGAGAGGAAATGGGCTCTTGGACTTCAGGTTCACTTTTTATCTTTCTTATTGAGTTCGATTTTCATTCTTAATTTTCTTGCAGCAATTTAAGCCGATTCATCATTTGATTGGAAGAAAAGAGAAAAGAGCTCACTATTGATAAGCATTATTTGGTTAATTTGGCAGTCTCGAGCTCATCCTCGTGAAATAATGACAGAAGTTCTCAAAGCTCTACAACAACTCAATGTGGGTTGGAAAAAGATTGGGCACTATAACATGAAGTGCAGGTGGTCCCCTGGACATCATGGAGGCATGGTAGACAATTTGATTCATGTTGATCATTACTTTGGGGATGAATCGTCCATTGTTGAGAGTGATGACATTAGCTTACAAAATGTCGTCAAGTTTGAAGTGCAGGTACTATAATCTTCTTGCTAGTCTTCCTTCAAGCCGTCATAGAATTTTGCTTGTACATCATGGTTTGACCAAATGCTTCTCAAATGTGTTAATAATGTTTTAGTAAATGATACTGCAATATCTTAGGATTGCTGTCAGAAAATGGAAAGGTAACTTTCGATATTCATTAGCATTTGACATAGTGTATTCTGTTTCATTAACAGCTCTACAAGACTCGTGATGATAAGTACCTACTCGATCTACAGAGGATCAGTGGGCCGCAGTTTCTATTCCTTGATCTTTGTGCTGCTTTCCTTGCACAGTTGAGAGTCCTTTGACATTAAGGATCACGCATAGAAAGAGAGAAATATCTCATCCTGAAGCTCCTTGGACACTTATTAATAAAACTTTAGTTTAATGTTGTATATACACAAAGTCTAGCGGTGTTGCTCTGTTTGCAGGACCGGCCCTGGGTACAAGCGACCAATAGTGTTGCTTCGGGCCCCTATTTTTTTAGGTCCCCCAATTTTTTTCCTTTTTTGATCCTGTATGTTTCTAAATCTTTTAATGGTACGTATTATGTTTCTTCTGAGTTTATTGTTCTTCAAGGTAGAAAATTCAGGTGAAGTTATCTCTCTCGGTGAGGTTTTTCTTCTGAGATCCATTAATGTGTTCATGATTGGAAATATGGTGATAAATAACTTTATGGCCTCACTTTATTAGTAAGGAGGCTGGTGATCCAAGAGCTGAATCTTGTGAGAATGATTTACTTTTCCTGTTATGCTGTTCTCATAAAAATCAGGACCACTATTCTTCCTGCAACCGAGCATTTAATTAGAAACTTTAAAATTATTGCACTTAAACCAGTTATCAGTTGCATTATTAATTGGTTCATTGCGAGAAAGTAGGCTTATAATGGTCTTCTGCATTTAGATTCTAATCTCCGATATCATCAAAACTATAAATAGTGATGTATTACACAGTTCATGCCAAGTCTCCCCTTCTTGAAAACCGTTTAAGCAACGAGGTGGCATATAGGAGAAAGGTCGTCAAGAGAGCTCCAAAGCGATAATTCTCCGTCCTTGCTGGAGGAGGAAGACGGCGACAATGAAGAAGAAGGTGATGGGCCTATATCTACCAAGGTCTCTGCAGGGCTTTGCTCCTGCTTATTTTCCATCTGAACTGCTTCTACAATTTGAAGTTCTTGTTTTTCATCACTTTTCTTCTCTTCCTTGTTATGCTCACAAGTAGTACCACTTGCTAAGTTGCTACTGATAAACCTAAAACCTTCCATCTCTACCTTCTTGATCACCAAATTCTGAACCAAGCCTCAACTTTAAGCACTCAGGTATACCATTGAAAGCATAAAGTGAAGCAGAAGATATCCTTTCATATTTCATTCTTATCATGGCTGCTCTAAGCATCTCAGGCTGATTTCTATCACCTTCAATATCATCATTGTTTTCATGTTCTATTGGCTCTGTGATATCTTCTGCTATCTCAAAAGGATAATAACAATTAGGCAACGATGATGACCCCGCTGCCGCAACATCTATAAATTGAAAATCCATAACAACATCATTATCATCTTGAAACTGATCGTCTATAAACATCTGTTCTTGATCTTGTCCGACAAGTTTTTCTTCCTTTTCTCCTTCTCCTTCCAAGTAATAGTTACTAGCACTATCAGTACTTAAATGATCACTAGAAAAACCTGTAGGACTGCCCCACTTGTACTCCATACCCATATCTCCAACTACTGGATCTTGGTATTCTCCATTTAAACTTAACTCATCAAAACTTAACATATTCATATAATCACTATAAGCGGTAGTAGCAGCAGCAGTTGTATAACTTTCGGGTTCATCGAAGAATTCGGTCAGCGGGGTTTCATGTGCTAGTTCATCTGTTTCGTCAAGTTGTTGTTGGTGGTGGGGGTGTTGTTGTTGCTGATGATTAGAGATTGAACTAGAAGAGTTGAGATTGTTTCTGCTGGACTTGAGTTTGTGAAGAAGAAGGTTAGATATCTTTGAAGGAAGAGCTGGTGTTAAAGGAGCAGAAGAAGAAGAAGAATTAAAAGAAGGCCAAAAGTTTGTTCGAGTATTCGAACCACGTAGTAAACATGCAGCTTCATCGTAAGCTCTAGCTGCTTCTTCAGCTGTATCAAAAGTACCTAACCAAACCCTAATCTTTTGTATAGTATCTTTGATTTCAGCTACCCAACGTCCTGATGGTCTTTGCCGAACACCAACAAATCGTTTACGGCCTCGTTTTTCTCCGTTTAATGCTGCTACTTCTTTTACTATCTCATCGAGCTCCTTGGTATTATCATTACTACACTGATGCTCTTGAGTACCGTCTTCTGATTCCTCTGTTGTCTTTCTTTTCCTCGCCATGTCTTTCTTTCTCGAAGAAGAAGGTTAATTAATTATGCTCGGCTTAATAGTTATATTTGATCTCTCTTTTTCTCTTAGCTCATGTCTTGCTAACTAGGTTGGTGAATTAATTTATAGAGCGAGTGCGAAATGATTAAATATTGTTGAAACTAGCTTGTTGTTGTTACCTGCTTGTCTTCTTACTTCATATCAGACCATATGGAGGTTTTGTCATGGAGTATACGATACGTCACTAGTATATGTGAAGTTCTACTTGGTCAATAGACTCGATACACCTTTTGCAACTTCATAAAATGTACTGTACATTGTAATTTGACTTGGCTAATGCTTACTAAAGACTAACTAGTAAAACCGTTGTCACGGTAGGTGGGCCGAACGAAGAAGAATTTGAAGATGGTGTTTGTCTGCGACTACTTTCGCCCCGTTTCAGAAAAAGTACGGAAACGAAAGTATCATTTTTTCTGAAACGGAGCGAAAGTATCACTTTTTCTGAAACATAACGGAAATATCACTTTTCCTGAAATTGAGTGAAAGTATCATTTTTCCAGAAAAGGAAAATTAGTCGATCCATAAATCAAAATATGGTTGCATGATGTGTTATGCATCCTTTATTAGTTTGCATAATGACTATGCATTCAATTTTCGAAAATTGTGATTAAAGTGAAAGTATCACTTTTCTTGAAACGGAGAAAGTACATTTTTTTTTTTGAAGCATGTAGCATAAGTTTTTATTAGTTGTAACGGAAAATTAGTTTATGCATAAACCAAAATATGACTACATAAAGTATTATGTATCCTTTGTGGTGGTTTGCGTAATGGATGTATATTTAATGGGGAAGGATCCGGTGACATGTTTAGATTGACATTATCATAACATTTTAGCGTCATTTTTTCTATAAAATCTAAATGACGATGAATTTGAAGATAAGATTTTGGTGCCATGTTCCCCATATAAAACTCTACATTCCAACCAAAAATTAGGGTATTCCGAAATACGGAACTTCACCATCCATAAATTTTAATTTCAACCGTTAATCTTCAACGGCTGATATTCAAAATAATAGATAGTGGTCTTATCCATCTCGGAATACTCTAATTTTTGGTTGGAGTGTAGAGTCTTATAAGAAGAACACGTCACCAAAAAATTAGCTTCAAATTCATTATAGGTTGGGCTTAGTAGACAAAATGGCACAAAAATGTCAAGATTATGTCACTCTAACCATGTCAACGGATCTACCTCATATTTAATTTTCTAAAATTATGCCTAAATGATAAACACTTCCGAATTTTTCGTAAAAGTTCCAAATTTGATAGTTGTTTATACTCATTGCGAATATATTTTTTTATAAGCTTTCCAACGAGATAAAATTTGTAAAATTCCAAGGCACGAATTTTTAGAAATGTTATATTAAAGTTTATATTCCGATTATACCCCTAAAAAATAGGATACACAATGAGTTATAGTAATTGGACTAAAATGAATGAACAATTTTGTCTAGCGAAAAAGTAACTATGGACATGGAAAATTCCAATCTTTTTATCAAATTGAATATTTGTGTTACTCTTCATTTTACAAAAAAATGGACATAAAAAGGACTCACTTCCTTCGGGCCCTCCGGTCGATCGGCCCAATAACTTGTTTGGCAACCGGAAGCAAAAGTCATTATGCAATTAATTTTCCCAAGCACAAGTAATTTTTATAAGTTAGTAGCAAAAAGTAATTTTTATAAGTTCATAACATATTAAGGACTTTGTTCTTTAAAAAATAAGATTCCTACAATATAATACTTCATGACACATAGTGTTTGTTGTTGGGATCCTAGTCCCACATTGGTTAGATGGGGCTTAATTGTTAGTTTATAAGTCAATGGGTTCCCTCATCTAGTCAACCAGTTTTCGAGTTGAGTTTTACCCATAGGCTTATGACGAGTTTAGGGTCAGTACCCTAACATTTGGCATTGTAGAAGAAAAGAACAAAATGTAAATGATTTCTTCAATGCCCAACAAAAAAATATTAGATACTAAAAAAAAGGAAAACTAACAATTATAGTCTATTTTAAATTGTGTAATTATGTTAGCCAAATAGTATATTATGAACGCGCAATTGGGGGATATCCAAACTAATTGGGGGATATAGCTAGAGGACAAAATTGGTGTCCCAATAGCAATTCTGGGTGACCCCCTATGTAATTATTTTTTTAATTCCTAATCTAGCCCTGACTAATCCTAATTAGTGAATAATTATAATTAGTAAAAATGTTAAGTATTTGGGGGATAGATTAGTTTGATTTTTTGTTTTAATTTGTGTGAGTGAGGAGTTGAAGTAGGGGAAAAAAATTGAGTGGAAATTTTTTTTTTGAAAATGAAAGATGATTGTGATGAGAGAATTGCATCTAAGAGGTTGAAAATTTAATTTTTTGTCTTTGAATCCACCATTGTTGTAGTTGAAAAAGCTCGGTGCCGGCATGGTATTCAACAAAAAACCCATGCCGGCATTGTTGGAAATGTGCAAAATGATTGCCACTATCCGGGGGGGTTCTGGGGGGCGTAGCCCCAACGAGAGAGCTACGCCCTCTCGTTACGATTTTTTTCTAGTTTTGATCTTAAGAATGTTGATTTTTTTTTCTGGTTTTGAACAGGTACCGGCATGGTAATCTAGTTTTCGAGCATGCCGGAACTACTTCCGGCATGGTTTTTGCTTAATTTTCTATACCGGAACATGATGAAAAGTATCCAGAAACTTGATTTTTTTTTTCACTTGACTACCTGCAGGGAAAGATTTATATCGAGCATCTCGGAACTCGATCGGCATTGAATTTCATCACTTCCGGCATGGTCTTCATCATTTCCGACATGTTCTTCATCACTTCCGGCGTGGTCTTCATCATTTTACGACATGTTATTCATCACTTCCGGCGTGGTCTTCATCCTAAATAACCATGCCGGAACTCACTTCCGGCGGGGTATTCATCCTATAATTCTGTGCCGGCACATGATAAAAAGTATCCAGAAACTTGATATTTTTTTTTCACTTGACTACCGGCATGGATATATTTATATTGAACATGCCGGTACTTAAAACCGGCGTGGTATTCATCCCAGATCGAATGCCGGTACTTAAAACCGGCGTGTTATTCATCCCAGATCGAATGCCGGTACTTAAAACCGGCGTGGTATTCATCCCAGATAGAATGTCGGTACTCTGTGTAACTCGACTGTTTCAGCTATGTTTGGCGATTCTAACCTAAACCCATAGCTATAAATCGATTAAAACAATCATAAATGAGTTCAAAATCACTAACCTTCTCAAAGAAGCCATGACTGCGAGTGGTTGATCGTCCGAGTTCGCCGCGTCGTCTTCTTCTTCTTCTTCTTCTTCTTCTTCTTCAGCAATCACTAACCTTCTCAAAGAACAATGAAGAAGATGAAGAAAAAAAAAATCAAAACCCTAACTGTGCCGGCAATCAAATGAAATTGGGGGATAAACTTATTTGGTTTTTAGATTTAATTGTTTTAGGGGAAAGGGCATAACAGTCTTTTCATAAAGGTTTTTAATTAGGAAAGGGTATTTTGGTATTTTCATATTCAAAAGTTACCCCTTATCAGCCACCCCTGGTTGGGGGAAGTAATTCATATCCCCCAATTAGTTTGGATATCCCCCAATTGCGCGTTCTATATTATATTCATTTAACTTTGTTTTTTCTTATCTACTCCCTCCGTTTCTTTTTAATAGACCAGTTTCTTTTTTTGAAAAAATTTAGGAAATTAAGAGAACTAATTATTAAAAGTGGTCCTCTAGACACTTGTTAATAAAAGAAGTGAAGTGAAATGGTCCCCTTGACACTTGTCAGCCAAAGAAATAAGTGAAATGTTCCACATAACACTTGTCATCAAAAAAAGTTAAAAGAAAAGTTGTCCCAGAAAATTAAAGTAACATTTGACTTTCCCAATTAGGAAACTGGCCTATTTTTTTGAAACATTTATTTATAGAAACTGGCCTATTAAAAAGTAACGGAAGGAGTAACATTTTCTCAAATTTGTAATTGGCTTGGCGTCGCACATTATTGAGCTGGGAGTGAAACAGCTTTTTCATTAATGCATTCATTTAACGGTTTCAGATTAGTCATCCTTTTTGGCGAGTTCGACTGTTCATTTTGAACTCACCTATGTCCACTTCTTTCAAATTTAAGCTTAATTGAATTCTTAAATACAATTTTTATTGTCAGAAGTAAGTTGCATTGTAGTTACTAATTCGGCTCAGAGCACAATAATTACAGTATCAAAACAAAAGTTAAATCGGCAATTAGGGAGAGTATGAGGCTGAGGCTGAAAGTTGCACGGACACAGTATACGACTCGACTCAACAGTGTAAATGTGCATAGCAAACGGGGAGACAAACGTAAGTATGCCACTCTAAGCTAGCATTTGGTTTCTCAAGAGAGAATGAATTTTGCACTCAGGGTCAGAGCTAAGTAAGGGGAAAATCGTTGATGAATCACTTTATTACGTTGCCAGGAGAGCGACTAATCAACACAACCTTCTAGGACACAGTTGTATCCGACAACTTGATGTCTTAGGGAGTATCGGATTTTGCTGCTTGCCTGAGCAAAAGATTACAAAATAAATATGCAATTTGATGAAATCATCAAAATTGGGCAAATTCTCAAGTGGATCATGACTTCTTGAAAGTTAGCTAGTGTTGTAATAAACAAGCATTATAGTGAGCTTCCAGGAGATTACATCTTAATTCCAAGATTGATTACTGTCCTCCAGCTTCCACTTGGAACTTTGTGAAATTTGAAAATACAAGGTATGATAATAATCTTAAAGCTCAAAGCTGAACAAACATTTACTTTCGTCTTTCGGAGAAAAACTATAACAATTAGCAAATAATCTTCTGGTATCAACTAGAATTCTTTGGTGTTTCACATCCATTTTGCAACATAAGTCTTTTTTGTTATTATTACTACTATTCTACAAACAACAAACATTTATTATTTTGATAGAAGAAAAAAATACAACAAACACTCTCCCCCATAAATTGCTGCTTTCTCGCTTTATTCGAGCACAATGGACAATTTTAACACAACTTACATCAACAGTTTCAAATTTACCTCAGTATTGTGTAACAAGAATGTATAAAATTTGAATTAGAAACTTAAACAGAAGAAAGAAGGGGAGTACTGTGGTCTCGATACCCTGCAAATTCCTGGCTTGGCTTCAGAGCTGGATCCCTATAAGCGGTGGGAAGTTTCTCCAGAAATTCAGGCATTGTAAGATCGTTTTCATTTTCTCTGTCTTTCTTGATCACACTCTGTACCAAATGGACAATATCACGAGTCAATATTCGTAGATACACGAAAACTAAAAATAACGAAACCCAACAAGAATTTAGGTTCAATATCTTGATTAGCAGTTAATGAATGATAAAATAGTACCTCAGCAGAATGGGACTCGAAAATTGGTAAGAAACGTTTCCGACAGTATTCGTTGAATAAAAGAGTGATAATCAAAAGTGGGAGAATTAAGGTTGATGCAACGGGGAGCTTCTTCAATCCAAATATCCCAATTGCAAGTGTTTGCAGTAACAGAAGAGAAAATATTGTCGAATTATGAACAGTAGGCCACAACTTGCCGCCAGTTTCATATCTTGGTTCAAATACATCTAGTAACTGCCAAATGATTTCCAGATGTTATTTGCTAGAATTTATAAAGCATAACTACGAAGTATTATGTTAGGCATACATGTATGAAAGAGTTATTCTAACCTGGTTACGGTAGACAATGTATCCAAGACAGAAATAAGCCAAGAGAAAAGGCAGAATCAACGGAGCTAGGAAGACATATGTTAGGCCGAGAAGCCCAAAAAATAGGATTCTTGGGACTTCACTGTGGAAAGGAAGAGATGGAGGGTCGAAATCATGACTTCCTACACAATTTTTAAGTGAAGTCCAAAGAAGAGGAGACACTCTGAAGATTTCTGACGATAGACTTGTCCATCCATTAGTGACAACGTAAGCAATAAAGAACGATGCCTGTAGAGAAATATAATTGAACAATAGGGTAAGCTTGATAAATCAAGTATCCAGAATGGGTTACAGTAATCCTAGAAAAATGCTGAAAAACGGAATAATATATACAACAGTAACAGAAAATGATCTTTAATATATCCTTACCTGCGCTGGAACAGCCACAGCTAGCTTCGTGGGAATGTTCTTTGGTTCAAGCAAATCATCCAGTTGCATAATAGCTGACCCAGAGAGTACGTTGGCGAAAAAGATGTTCCATACAGTAAAGATGAGTACTTTAGTGCAAGCACTTCTCTCTATTCTACTATAAGAACTAAAGCCTTGCATGGACGAGAAGAGCATCATGATGGGAGGCACAACTTTTAAGAACAAAGTAAGTATGAGACTCGGCAGATAACCTGTAATCAGTTGATTTACGAAAGTTCTGCATATTGTAAAAAAAAAAACATCAGTTGATTTTCTGCATAGAACTTTATCTTCTTGGGTAATAGCATAAACCAACTTAATTAAGCATGCAGAAGCACCGGATACAACAAGAGGCTGCTCCAGCTACCTCGAAATTCTACATCACTGAAATAAACCCAAAAGAATCTAAGACTCTGGAAGTACGCATTTCAAGAGTAGATACATACATGTTAAGTATGCCTTTCATAAAAGGAAACAGCTTCTTCAGTTGATTCAGATTGGTAAGACCTTGAACAAATACAACGGGGATAAGGAACAGAACCGTAAGAACAATTGATAAAACAATAACCACCAGCTTGGAAATCCATCTCTGCAGGAACGACGGAGAAAAGAATGGCCAATAAACATCACGAGGCTCAGGTGCTTGCTCTGTTACCCACTCAGTGGGATTATCTGACTGACGCATGTCGGAGACAACTGCAGCACCATAGCGGGTTTTGAAGTAAACAAATGCTGCTGGTACTTCCTGCCAAATTGAAGCAGATATAGAATCAAAGGGGACATTTAGTATTACTCAATGCAAAAGAATGGTGAATAGGACATATGTAGACTCGGGAAAAGAAATAGTATGCCATTCTTTTGAAGTATATATTCAGGAAATTTTACTGGCTGACAACACGTGGATCTTAAAGTGAAAACTGCAAATGCACAACTACCAGATGAGGGACCCAATGAAATTGAGACAAAAGGGTTATTGTGGAAAACCTATCCCTTTAAAGGACGACCACTCCGTAACCAAGTTAAATGACCCAAGATGCTACCTAGCATTTTTCCTACTGAAACCTGAGTTCTATCGACCTGTGCCACTGCACATGTTGGATTACATAATTTGAATGGTCTGGTATTCTGGTAAGTTAAACCCCATATAGCATTAAACACTTGATAAGTGGGAAAATCTGGTACTCTGACGTAAGAATGATATTAACACTGGTAAGAAGTCATTTGAAATGTGATTTTCTGTTTAAGGTATCAGTTTTTTCTTTTTTGCAGTAAAGTAGTGGATAGATTGTTCAGTGACTAAACATGTAACAACCAGAATAGTGGTCATAATAAACCACCCCATATAGCAACACATCTCTCTCCTGCCAGTGAAACATCTGACCGAGGCACTCAAATGTTCCTCCAAATTACCTAACTTCATCCTAATGATGGCTTGACTATCAACTGATGGCCTAACTATCAACATCCTGCTTAAACATCCTTATACACATATGCAGGTTCTCCATATCAGTCGAGAAATGTGCAATAAATCAGGAGGAAAATGCAACGGAAACACCATACGAGAGTTCAGAATTTAATTTAGCATCTGAAGTGCAAGGAGAAACCAAGTAAACTCTTAGAAAATATCCTTACGATAAGACTCTTGATTCCGCTCGGTGTGTTCACCACCGTATGTGACAAATAGGTAGAAGGATGATATTCCATAAAAAAATTCCTAATACTTTCGCTGAACTTTCCAAGTCGGGATACAGGGACACCACAAACTAAAACGGTGAACTGATGTGGCTGAGGTTTGGATGCGTAAAAAAAAGCAATTCTTTTTAAGGAAATATATTTGTATTCCTGCAAAATTGATATCAAAAGAAATGTTAAATCTGTACTCCACAATGTTTTCACTATTCTAAATCTCTAAATCTAGGACAGTGCCTAATTGCACTGAAGACAATTTTATCAAAGAATCTGAAAGAAATAACTTACTATAAAAAGAAGATAGCAAACAAATGCTGTGATAAAATATACAACACAGAAGTGAACCCATAACCTGCAAGATGAAAGGTAATATGATGCTGAAAATCTCTTCTAATATGATAATATAAGGAAGTCGTTCACAAAACAAGACTTTCATTCACAAATTAACCACTTCAAGCTTTAGGAAGCCTTTGTAACAATAATTTCCCACAATTCTACACATGTTCTCTACCTGAGATATGACGAAAAGGTCCAGGGAGTAATACCTTTTAGAGCCATCATTTACATTTGCAATGCTGAACAAGTCCAAGGACTTATTTGGAATATCAGCAAAGTCCGAGGCGTGTATCTGAGTCCCAAAATAATTAATTGGAAGAAGGATAAAGATCCCAATAACAGCAGCAACTGTAAAGACTTTTATACTGCACAAGAGATCAAATTGTTCAGTTATTATGAACACTCTTTTCGCAGAGACATAAAAAGATAATTGTTAATAATAATCATGTATAAAAGTTACCGATGCTTCAAAAAAAAATATATATATATATATATATATATATATATAAAGTTACCTGAATGTGAGAATACGAATAAAGACAACAGCATCCAAACCTGTACTCGACAGAAGATCATCTTCTGAGAGCTGCCATGCTCTTTTAACCCAACCTGTAGAAGGCAATAGCCTATCTAAATGGAAATCACCACTATTCTTCGCTCTTCCTTCGGCAACCAACCGTGGAATGTAGACATGATTGTAACTTGGTTGCTTCCTTAATATAGAATACAATGTGAAATATATAACACATACGACAAGATTAATTCCGACAGAAGTTAAAAGAGCCGAAACAATCATTATTTTACAATGTTCACCGCCTTATATCTATGTTATTTGAATATTTGAATCAGTTTCTCACTGCCATAAACAACTGCAAAGGTGGAAACACGTACTGAATTGCACAGAATTTCAGACTCATATACAAACCTGCAAAGAAAAAAATGAAACACGTATGAAAAATAAATAAATAAATAAAGCCGACAGTTATTTCTGTAACGCAATTATTTGAACACTTCATCTACATAGACATAACACCATATCTCTCGGAACAAAACAAAAAAAAATCTAATTTTAGGGAAAACCCAAGTTGCATTTAAGTCTATTAAATCTGACAATCAATAAATTTAGCTAATAGAAGTAATCAAATTGTATAAACAAATCAATCAGTGATACTTATCACATATCTAGCTTCAATAAAATCCTAGAAAAAATAGCTGAAACACATAAAATTCAATTAAATCAGAAAGACCCATCACGTGAACGAACTGGAAGATAGGAGGAGAGTGAACTTACAGTGTCAGTTTTTGTGGTTGAGAGATTCTTAAGAAATTTGAGACACAAACAAATAATGGCGGATGCGCCCTTGCCGTTTATATACTGAAAAAAAAACAAAAGAATAAGTTGAGCTACTTGCCCTTCTGTGCATGCGTCTCTGTGTAATTGACCCGCGTGTGATATATCATGTCATGTGTAATATGAATGCTTTACTATTTTGAGAAAAGATCCTTCCTTTTCAATTATTTTCATTAGCTTTGCTTTACAATTGAATTATTTACTAGTATTTGGATTTCACGTATTGGGAGACTTTGCTAGTTGTATCTACTGATTTGTCATACCCAACTTTCATAAATATTCTTTGGGTTTCATCTAATAGAGTGTGTTGAACTGCACTGCCGTGCATGTTTTGAATCAACACCTATAACTAGTAGAAGATATTTCAATGGGCAAATCAATCATGAAGTACTTTATTATGTTACCATTAGAATGCCCAACCAAACTCAAGCTTTTAGGACACCACTGTATCCGAATGTCCTAGAGAGTATCGGCTTTGGTTTTGCTGTTTGCATGAGCAAACGAGTACTAAGTAAAATGAAATTGTCAGAATTGGGCAAGTTTTACCGAGCAGGATGATGGCATCTTGAAAGTTAAAAGTATTTTAATTAAAAAACATAATAGTGAGATTGCATCTTAATTCAAACACAAAAACCATTTCTCTCTCCTCTCTCTCACTCCTTTTCCAACAAAACCATCAAAAACAACACTTCTCTGCTCAGATCTAGTCTATTTTTGAACTAGATCTGAGCAAATTTCTTCATTTTTCCTTGCTTTCTAGGTTAGTTGGTAGATTAGTTTAGTTTTTATTATGTTTTCTACTTATCTACACCATTTTGTTGGTTTTATCTACTCTTTTGAGGTTTATCTTTGCTTTAATGACGATTCTTGGTTATTGGGTTGGGTTTTTAGATCGATAGTGGAATCTTCATCGGCGACCGAATCTTCATCAGAATCTTCATCATCAACTTATCCGGCGACGAAATCTCTATAGATGGTCTTTTTGATGACGGAAGCTTAATCACTAGCTATAAGAGATTTGAGCAAATCACTCCTATTTTTGGAGCATTTCTTTCTATAGAAGAAAAACAAACTAAATGGTTAGAATTTAATTCCGAGAAAAACCATCATTCTTCCGATTTAATCGGATTTTATTCATACTTTTATTTGACTTACTCCGGTAATCCTTCTCTTTCTCTTGTCGGATTTCTCGGTATTGTACTCTTACGGTATGTTCTTGATGTTCTTGTTACTTTGTATTCTCTTATCTTCGATCTTAAACTCATTGTAACCTTGAAATCCCATTAATGAAAAGGTTCCTTGTTTAAAAAAAAAAAAGAAAAAAAATTCTTAATTCCATGATTGATGACTGTTCTCTTCCACTTGGAACTTTGTGAAATAATCTTATGCTAACTATACTTCAAGGAAAAGATCCGGAACCATTTGAACAATGCAAGATATGGCAATATCCCTATATCACTCTTACCTTCCAAGTGGTGATGTATAAATCATACTCTGCTGAAGTAGTAAACTCAAAGCTCGACAAATGTTAGACAACATTATTTTCCGGCAAAACCTAAGTACCAAACAATAAATAATCTCATTTCTGGCATCGATTACAATATTTCACATTCTTTTTCTTGCAATTCCAGAAGAAGAAAATAAAACAACATATTTTTAGTTTATATTAGCCAAAAAAAGTGACTGTAAAACTGTAAAAGCTGAAGCTAATCACCAAAAGAATTTTTTTATTTTGATAGAGCAAAAACAACAACAATATTTCTCGCTTTATTCGATCACAATGGACAATGCAAAAACAACAACAATATTTCTCGCTTTATTCGATCACAATGGACAATTTAACACAACTTACATCAACAGTTTCAAATTTACCTTACTATTGTGGAACAAGAATGTGAAAATTTTAAATTAGAAACTTAAACAGAAGAAAGAAGGGGAGTACTGTGGTCTCGATACCCTGCATATTCCTGGTTTGGCTTCAGAGCTGGATCCCTATAAGCGGTGGGAAGTTTCTCCAGAAATTCAGGCATTGTAGGATCGTTTTCATTTTCTCTATCTTTCTTGATCACACTCTGTACCAAATGGACAATATTACGAGTCAATACTCATTGATACACGAAAACTAAAATAGCGAAATTCAACAAGAATTTGGGTTCAATTTTTTTATTAGCATAGTACCTCGGCAGAATGGGACTCGAAAACTGGTAAGAAACGTTTCCGACAGTATTCGTTGAATAAAAGAGTGATAATCAAAAGTGGGAGAATTAAGGTTGATGCAACGGGGAGCTTCTTCAATCCAAATATCCCAATTGCAAGTGTTTGCAGTAACAGAAGAGAAAATATTGTCGAATTATGAACAGTAGGCCACAACTTGCCGCCAGTTTCATATCTTGGTTCATATACATCTAGTAACTGCAAAATGATTTCCAGATGTTATTTGCTAGAATTTATAACGCATAAAAATACTAAGAAGTATTATGTTAGGCATACACGTCTGAAAGAGTTACTCTAACCTGGTTACGGTAGACAATGTATCCAAGGCAGAAATAAGCCAAGAGAAAAGGCAGAATCAAAGGAGCTAGGAAGACATATGTAAGGCCGAGAAGTCCAAAAAAAAGAAGTCTTGGGACTTCACTGTGGAAAGGAAGAGATGGAGCTTCGTCATCATGACTTCCTACACAGTTTTTAACCGAAGTACAAAGAAGAGGAGCCACTCTGAAGATTTCCGATGATAGACTCGTCCATCCATTAGTGACAACATAAGCAATAAAGAACGATGCCTGTAGAGGAAACATAATCAAGCAATAAGGTAAGCTTGCTAAATCAAGTATCCAGAATGGGTTACAGTAATCCTAGAAATATCAAGAGTTTCATAGCACAGCTGATTCATAACTGACGTTATCTTGCTGAAAAACAGAATAATATACAAAACAGTAACAGAAAAAGATCTTTAATACATCCTTACCTGTGCTGGAACAGCCACAGCAAGCTTTATGGGAATGTTCTTTGGTTCAAGGAAAGTATCCAATTGCCTAATAGCTGATCCAGAGAGTACGTTGGCAAAAAAGATGTTCCATACAGTAAAGATGAGTACTTTAGTGCAAGCACTCCTCTCTATTCTACTATAAGAACTAAAGCCTTGCATGGACGAAAAGAGCATCATGATGGGAGGCACAATTTTTAAGAACAAAGTAAGTATGAGACTCGGCAGATAACCTGTAATCACTTGACTTACGAAAGTTCTGCATATTGTAAAAAAATATCAATTAGATTTTCTGCATTGAACTTTATGTACTTGGGTAATAACATAAACTAACTTTAATTATATGCAGAAGCACCGGATGCAACAAGAGGTAGCTCCAGTTACCCTGAAATTCTGCGAAACCGAAATGAACCCGAAAGAATCTACGACTTGTGAAATATGCATTTCAAGATTAGACACTTACATGTTAAGTATGCCTTTCAGAAAAGGAAACAGTGTCTTCAGTTTATCTAGATTGGTAAGACCTTGAACAAATACAACGGGAATAAGGAACAGAACCGTAAGAACAATTGATAAAATAACAACCACCAGCTTGGAAATCCATCTCTGCATGAACGACGGAGAGAAGAATGGCCAATAAACATCACGAGGCTCAGGTGCTTGCTCTGTGACCCACTCAGTGGGATTATCTGACTGACGCATGTCGGAGGCAACTGCAGCACCATAGCGGGTTTTGAAGGAAACAAATGCTGCTGGTACTTCCTGCCAAATTGAAGCAGATATAGAATGAAATGGGACATTTAGTATTTCTCAATGCAAAAGAACGGTAAACAGAACATATAAAGATTCAGAAAAAGAGATCCATTTTTAAAAAAGAGATGGGCCAAATTGAAAAAGTGATAGTATCTTTTTCTTTTTTTTTAAATGGAGGTAGTATTATGCAATTCTTTTGAAGTATATTTTCAGAAAGCGTACCGACTGAAAGCGTGTGGATTTTTAAAGAAAACTGGAAATGCACAACTACCACTACCAGATGAACGGCCCAATGAAATTGTGACAAAGGGTTATTGTGGAAACCTATCCCTGTAAAGGACGACCACTCTGTAACAAGTTAGATGACCCAAGATGTTAATCAGTGCATAAGTAGCTCTTTTCCCACTGAAACTCGAGTTCCATCAACCCGTGCCACTGCACATATTGGGTTACATGGTCTGAATAGTATGGTATTCTGGTAAGTTAAACCCCATATAGCACTAAACACTTGATAAGCGGGAAAATCTAGTACTCTAATGTAAGAATAATATTAGTATAAGAATTCATTTGAAACGTGATTTTCTGTTATGGGGAACAGTTCTTTATTTTTTGCAGTAAAGTAGTGGAGTGATTGTTTAGTGACTAAACATGTAACAACCAGAATAGTGGTCATGATAAACCATGCCATACAGTAACGCATCTCTTCTGCCAATGAAACATCTGAGTGAGGCACTCAAACGTTCCTCCAATTAACCCAACTTCTTTTCAGGATGGCCTAACAATCTGCAAAACAATTCTTAGAACCTGAGGGTGAAATTTCTTACAAGGAGTATTCATTTTAAGCAGGTGACCCTTTTATGCATATGCAAGTTCTCCATATCAGTCTAGAAATGTGCAATAAATCGGGAGGAAAATGCAACCAACCAACATACAAGAGTTCAGAATTTAATTTAGGATCTGAAGTGCAGGGAGAAACTAAGTGAAGTCTCAGAAAATATCCTTACGATAAGACTCTTGATTCTGCTTGGTGTGTTGACCACAGTATGTGACAAATAGGTAGAGGAATGATATTCCATAAAAAAACTCCTAATACTTTCGCTGAACTTGCCAAGTCGGGATACAGGGACACCACGAACTAAAACGGTGAACTGATGTGGCTGAGGTTTGGACGCGTAAAAATAAGCAATTCTTGTTGATGAAATATGTTTGTATTCCTGCATAATTGATATCAAAAGAAATGTTAAATCTTCACTACAAAATGTTTTCAATATGGGTTACAAGAAGGAAATGTCAAATCTCTAAATCCAGGACAGTGTTTAATAGTACTGATGACAAATTTTGAAATTTATCGAAAAATCTGAAAGAAATAACTTACTATAAAAAGAAGATAGCAAACAAATGCCGTGATAAAATATACAACACAGAAGTGAACCCATAACCTGCAAGAAGAATTGCAATATGACGCTGAAAATCTCTTCTAAAATGATAATATTAGCCAGTCGATTACAAAACAAGACTTTCATTCACAAATTAACCACTTCAGCTTTAGGAAGCCTTTTTAACAATAATCACCCACAATTCTACCCATGTTTTCTACCTGACATATGACGAAAAGGTCAAGGGAGTAATACCTTTTTGAGCCATCATTTACATTTGCAATGCTGAACAAGTCCAAGGACTTATTTGGAATATCGACAAAGTCCGAGGCATGTATCTGAGTCCCAAAATAGTTAATTGGAAGAAGGATAAAGATCCCAATAACAGCAGCAACTGTAAATACTTTTACACTGCCCAAGAGACCAAATTGTTCAGTTAATAAGAACACCGTTTTCACAAAGATATAAAATATAATTGTTTGTAATAATCATATATAAATTTACCTGAATGTGAAAATACGCATAAAGACAACAGCATCCAAACCTGTACTCGACAAAAGATCGTCTTCTGAGAGCTGCCATGCCCTTCTAACCCAGCCTGTAGAAGGCAATAGCCTATCTAAATGGAAATCACCACTACTCTTCTTCGTTTTTCCTTCGGCAACCAACCGTGGAATATATACATGATTGTAACTTGGTTGCTTCCTTAGTATAGAATAGAATGTGAAATACAAAACACATATGACAACATTAATTCCGACAGAAGTTAACAGAGCGGAAACAATCATTATTTTATACTGTTCACAGTCTTATATCTATGTTATTTGAATCAGTTTCTCACTGCCATAACCAACTGCATAGGTGGAAATATGTAAGGTCACTCTCATATATAAGACCTGCAACCATAAAAATAAAACAAGTATGAAAATTCTAAAGCTGGGAATTATTTTGTTTAACGCAATTATACAAACACTTAATCTACATAGACGAACAACATCATATCTCCCGGGATCTTTTTTTCTTTTAATAATTTTGAGGAAAACCCGAGCAGCATTAAAGTGTATTTAATCTGAAAATCAAGAAATTGAGCTAATAGAAGTAATCAAATGTTATAAATAAATCAATCAGTGATACTAGGTTATCATATCTAGCTCCAATAGAAACCAACAAAATTAGCTAAAACACATAAAATTCAAAGAAAGACCCATCATGAGGAGAATGAACTTACAGTGTCAGTTTTTGTGGTTGAGAGATTCTTAAGCAATTTGAGACACAGATAAATAATGGCGGATGCGCCCTTGAAGTTTATACACTGAAAACAAAAGAAAAGAATTAAGTTGGGCTACTTGCCTCTCTGTGTGATGTGTCTCTGTGTACTTGACCCGCGTGTATTTTTAGAAAAGATCTTCTTATTCTAATCCTTTACTATTTGGATTTTGTCGTAAATTAGAGAAATAGAGAAGAAGACGTAAAATAAAGGGGAAGAATAAAGAGAGATTCTCATTAATATGTGTAGAAATACAATGGTTTAAGCCTCTATTTATATATATAGAAGACTTTGTTTCCAAGATATGTAAACCCTAATCTTAGATATGAAGGGCATCTTAGTAAATTAAACTTGGTTTATAACAGATTTCGTGTATTGTATTTTAATCGTACCAAACCTTCTGTACTAAATATTCTTTGGGTTTCATCCTTTGTCGACACAAAAACATTTTTAACAGGGGCCTAATAGAGCCTGACTTGATTGGGGTATACCTAGATTAATTGGGGTATACCTAATAAGACGAAATAGGGTCATTATGAAATAAAGTCAAGCCACATCTTAACCTTGTATTTTCTAAATGGCTAAAATGCCCTTGGTTAATTAACACTAAAATTCCGATTAGGTTAATTAATTGAGTTTAGATTAAAATTTTGAAATTATGAATTCTGTAAATTAAACCTTTCATTTGTCTTATGATTTCGATTTCGATAAAAAAAAATTGGTTTTGAAAATGCACAAGGCCGGCAAGGTCCGCTTTGAATAACCTTCCGACCAATGTTCAACCGGCAGGGTCCACTTTGAATAAGCTGTCGACCTTATGACCGTCGGCATTGTCTCGGTTGAAGAACACGCCGACTATATCTTGGGCCAGAATTTTACGGTCAGCATGGATCTTTGTCGTTCCCGGCACAACGAATACCCCCCGATATTGTGAAGTCAAGAGTTTTCCACGAACACGAGGAGGTCTTGAAGGAGGACTAATAGCTTTCAGAGCTTTCTTCTTTGCCTTCTCCACCTTGAACAAGAACAATTTAGAAAAAAAAACATTACAAACCGGCAGGGTTTACAAATATAACCTATCCGGCGGAAACATGGCCGGAAGGGTCCACTAAAAGATGTGTGCCGGCTAAGCCATAGCCGGCAGGGTATCATTAAAATATCCTTCCGGCTTCCAACAAAAATGTACACAATAGAAACAAAAAAAATTCACTATACAGGCCGACAAGGTCCATTACACATACATTGCCGGCTGACAAACCTCCGGCATGGTTTTATATAAATACCCTTCCGGATTAAAAAATTCTAGGCATCAGGAAACATTCAAAAGAAGCAGCCGGCAGGGTAAAAAACAATTAAATGCCGGCTTCATTAAAAAAGCGACGCTTAGGCAAGGTATACGATTGAATAACTGCCAAACTGCTAGTAGCGATTCTGAAAACTATACAGTCGGCAAGTTCTTCAACCTTATAGCTTGCCGTCCAAACCCTAACTATGATAATCCGGCAAGGTCGATAACAAAATACCTTGCCGGCGTCGCAACTGCCAATTCAAAATTTCGGATTTTCTAACCTAATTTGACATGCAAACATGAAATAGAAGTACTAAATGAGTTTAAGTAGTCCCTTACTTTCTTAATCAAACAATTTCTGCTTTTTCGGCGGCTTCGATTTCTCCTTCTTCGACGATTTTTTTCTTCACTTTTTGTTGAACTATTTTTGCAATTTCGGGATTGAATTCATTGTGTTTTCTATTTGTTTGCTTCATCTTATTAGTCCTCGGCGGATCCATTGATGAAGATTAATCGGAGTTTTGGAATCGATCATTTAACGAATTGATCATCGAGGTTTTTTGATGGTGGTGGTGGGGGTCGGTATGGTGGGGAGGAGAAGAAGAAGAGAGGAAGATGAAATGAAGAGAATAAAAACTGATTTAAGGTAATTAAGATTATTAATGGGTAAGGGTAGTTTTGTAACTTACCCATTAGGACTCCCCCTAAAACCCACAAAAAGTGTCCCTTTAAAATTGGGTATACCCCAATCTCGCTAGGTAATAGAGTTCGGGTACATAACCGATTTTAAAGATTTTTGTTATAAAGAGAAAACGGATCGGGGAAATCTGACTTATGGTCAACTAAAGGTGACTAAAGATTAAGATGGTGGAAATAAAGATTTCTCTTATCTCTCCATATATTCTCACCTCGGTAGTTTTCTAACCTAAGAATTTTTCGTTCTCTATGAGTGGAACAACAACATAATCTTCAAAACAAAACTGTGAATTCATGATCTAACTCTGGACTTTGTAACTTAATACTTTATTAGAATTCAAAAATGTGAATTAAAATATTTTAATTCTAATTTTGATTGTATTATTGAGCAATACACTACTAAAAAAAGAAAAGTGGAGAAATAAATCTGGTGCGACTAGAATGGTTTTAATGGCAACGTAGTTAATAGTTATAGCAGTAAAAACGCTAACCGTGAATGAACATATGCATTAGCGCTAGGAAAAGCTTATTGGAAGGAAAAAAAAGTAGTTTTTGTTTTTTGGTGAAACAGATTGGACTTATTCACTATCAACATTGGATCGCGATAAAAAAAAGTGATTATGGGAGATAATTTTTTCTTTTGTTACCTATCAATTAGTGTAAGTACCATAATTATTAATTATCTGGATCGACAAGAACAAAATGTGTACACTATTTAATGCTTAATCACAATGTTTTGGTATAAATAATAATTATATGATATAAGAAAGTAGAGTGGTGATCAAATCGTAATAAAAGAGAAGTTAATTTAAGAAAAAATTGTATTGAACATGTGAACTTGACTATTGTTAATGGTGATTGCGGTAGAGATAAAGAAGAAGATGACTAAAAGTTAGGGATGACAATGGTTTCTCTGGTTATTGAATACAAGTCAATCTCACATGACCAAAAATTAGCTTTCCCCAATTCATTTTGACTTTCCATATAACAAAATGCATTTTAAACCCATAGGAGGTCGAGAAAGAATTTCTTCTACGTATAATTAAATCAGTCAGGGAAGAAAAACTTGAATCTCCTGGATATGGTGGTTACAAGGATCATTAATGGTAATTCAAGGTTACAATGAGTTTAAGATTGAAATAAGAGAGTACAAAGAAACAAGATCATACTGTAAGAGTACAATACCGAAAAATCCGACACGAGAAAGAGAAGGATTACCGGAGTAAGACAAATACAAGTATAAATAAGATCCCGCCGTAGTTTTCGTCGCCTGATAAATTAATGATGAAGATTTCGTCCCTGGAGACAATAAAGATGAAGCTCTCGTTGTTGGAGAACATCCCTATTGATCTTAAAACCAAAACTAATAACCAAGAACCGCCTTTAAAGCGTAGATAAACCTTCAAAAATGAGATAAAACCACCATAATGGTGTTGATAACTAAAAAACATGATAACAAATAAACTAAACTTACTAACTAACCTAGAAAGCAATAAAAAAATAAAGAAATTTTCTCAGATCTAACCCAGAACGGACTAGATCCGAGCAGAGAGGAGTTGCTAGAGGTGTTTTTGTTGGAGAAGAAGAAGGGGTGAGAGAGAGGAGAGAGGAGAAGTTTAATTGAAAACACAAACTTATTAGGTCTTATTAGGTTGTTTTATATAAAGATAGTACATTATTGGAGATAGTACTTTCCTCCATATAGTCAGATTGCTTCAAACACAGACTTATTAAGTCTTTCGCGTGTTTGCGTGCTCTGATACAAATTGAAAACGCGGGGGGTACCAAAATACACCACCAACCTTTTCTTAGGAAACCTGTATGGACTAAACTCGAATACAATTTTTAGAGTTCAACTTAACGAAACTCAACCAGGAATTATATGAAGAGCTTATATCTCATTCTCTCACAATTAGAATGTTAACAGAGACTAGTCCGTGAACCTGATTATACCGTGGGAGTACTTGGAAAATTCCAAAGATCAAAATGCAAGAATCAATCAAGTCGTATCCAAAAAACAATGATGCATATATCTACTTTGATTGATTTACATACAACCTATGGTATTTAAATTATAAAGATAAATAATATAATGCGGAAAGGAAATAACACAAATACCAAATTTTTTGTTAACGAGGAAACCGCAAATGTAGAAAAACCTCAAGACCTAGTCTAGATTGAACACCAAATTGTATTAAGCCGCTAGAGACACTAGCCTACTATCAAAACTTCGGACTGGAATGTAGTTGAGACCGAATTAAATCGTCACATCAATTCAGTTACAGTCACGCTCCTTACACCTCTTGAATCCCAGCAGGACTCTGTGCAATTGATTCCCTTAGCTGACGTCATTTATAGCGTAAGAGTCGCTTCAACTTAATTGAATACTTTAAACCAATCTTCCTCCCACAGATAAGCCTATATGTGATTTCCGTTCTGATCAAAGTTCAAGGTGAGGTAGGAAATCGATTGCAATAGACAAAGTCTAGCAAACCTAAAAATCCAGTCTTATGACCTCCAAAGAGCAGCCTAGATTATTATTCACCTCGTAAGTATGAACTTATGGAATCAGAAATTCCGTGTTAGAGCATAGCTCGGTTGAACCCACTAAGCTTTGGTATGTCAAGTTTGGTTGTCATATTTTAGTGAATCAAAACTCATCTAAGACTCGCTTGATTATATACTAGAGACAACTTCGTAAAGGTTAGACTAGAAAGTCTAGGAATATGAGACATACAAGTATTACTCAAAGACCTGAAGAACGTGAAGAAGTAACGAGCTATAACGACGACATCATCCTTCCTCTTGAGGTTAGTAATATTGACTTGAACTGTTTCATTCCTAACGTATATTTCAAATCGTGCTATATTGAAAACATAACTGCTAAGTTGTGAATGATTATTTTACTCTAGTAGTGAGACATGATCATATGATCATAGTATTAATTTAGACTACGAAGTATAACGCTTATCTTTTGAACTTCATAGATATAACATCGACATAATCGTATGAATGTTATTGTGATTATGTGTATGGGTTAAGGTGAATATTTCATTCTAGGAAACAATGTTTACATTTTTTTAAAGGAAGTACATTCATGAACTTGTTATATGAATCGAAAGGGAAATCGCTAGGCTTATTGGTATTGTTATTCATTGCATATCTTTGGATTACCAATATGTGTGAGTTAGTAGAACCGATCATAAATTGTTATGCATCTTGGTATAACTAATCACAATGCATGACTTATGATTTGGTATGACTAGTTTTTATTAATTAGTGTAACCGATCCTAAGTAATCACCTGAGATGGTATGATCGATATTTATAATTCATGTGACCGATCCTTGTAATTGGTGTGACCGATCACACAAGAGTTGTGTAATCGATCCTTATGATTGGTGTAACCGGTCCTAGTAATTGGTGTAACTGATCCTGGTAATTGGTGTAACCAATCCTAGTGACTTGTGTAACCGATCACAAGCAATACCATGAGTATATGGTAATCGGTCCTGGTAATTGACGTAATCGATCCTGGTAACTGACGTAACCGGTCCTGGTAACTTGTTTGACCGATCACAAGTAATCCATATCAAGGTATAACTGATCCTAGTGATTGGTAGAACTGATTGAACCCATGATTGTGATTTGATAGTTGATCAATCACATAGTTGTCTTGGAATACAGATGAACCAATTCTAAACTTGTTTGGAAGTGTGGTATAATCGATTTCAAGATTGTAAATATGAAAAATGATTTACAAAGAAAATATGTCAACATACTTTGAACACAAACAGTAACTCTTATCTTTTATTGTTCAAAGATATTCCTTAATTACTCAAGGAGATCCCGGTCCAAAATAAATTAAGAATCTTTTAAATAAGGTTGTTAGTTTTATATTCTTTAATTACCAGCAATTAAATACTTATCTCTAGAGAATAAAAATTAGTAATGTACATTACTAATTAGAGATTTTCTATTGAGAGATTTCGGAAAATATTGGACAAAGCATTTCCAGGAATTATGAAAACCGATTTGGGAATTTATTGCATATCTTGAGAATACTTTCGGTTTTAGAAATTCCTTGGTGTCCAAACATCCTTGGTCTATAAATACCTAAGTTTGCATTTCTAGCAAACCATCTTAAGAGCCAGGCAAACTTCATCTTTTTGTTGTTTCTGGTGGAGCCGTCTATCTGGAGAGGAAAGTACCCTAATTAGGAGAAATCTCTTACGACTGATCGTTTAAAGACTTTTGTGGGATCAGGAAGCTCTATGAGTACCGTTGGTGGGAAACTACATAATTGCAGTTTATTTTTTTTCGATTTATTTGATTGACTTAACGGTTGTTGAACTTTGATTGCTCCTAGTTTGTTTATTCTTGAGAATCTTCTCTTCTGATATAACATTCACTCAAACTAGATCGAAGTGTCGACGAGATCTTTAGAAATGTTTTTAGATCTAAAGACATCTTGTGATAATCCATTATTAACAGGCTCTGTTTTGTGCGTGATTGACAAGAGATTCAAGTGGTATTGTGCAGGTTTTATTGAAGATTAAAGAATATTTGAAGACGAAGAAGACTTCTTATTGGTTTCTCATATCTTTGTGTAGCACAAACCTTGATCGGCTGGGATCCAACTAGAATCGTATTTATTCTATTATTTAGTTACGTGAGATCGGTAACACCTAATAGTTCTCTTGAGTTATATTTTTATTGTTACAAATCCGAATCTTATTACTTAGGTAATAGAGATTGGATTGATATAACCAGGTAAAAGAGTTTATTAGTTTAAACGGAAGAGCCTTTGCAGATGGCTTGAGATATCTTTATCTGGAAAGAATCAATAGAGTTGTTACCAAACAAATTTGTTGTTCTTTACTGTTTGGAATGCGATCCAAAGGAATTGTTCCAATGCGTGCACTTATTGAATGTCTGAAGTGCATGGATACTGAAGAAACTAAGTGAACTAGGTTTAGTTGTTTGGTCTCAACTATACAAAGTTTGGCTTATATTTTGTATAACGGCTTAATTCTATGAGTATTCAATTCTGGACTTGGTCTCGAGTTTTTTTGCATTTGCGGTTTCCTCGTTAACAAAATCTTGCTATGTCTTTTACTTTTCTATTTCCGCAATTATAATTTTTTTATTATAATTAGAAGAAAAAGACACAAACGTTAACTTAGTGTTACTTGATAGTGATCCTATAGAGTTTGGTTAAGTCCGAACCTATTATAAAGTAATCACACTTTGATTGTTGTATTGTCTCGATCTCATATACATAGACGATCACACAAAGTGTGAATACCAATTTATCGTATTGTCTCGACTTTGTCCATAGAAAATCACTTTCGGTAAGAGGACTTATAGGTGGATAAATTAAAGATTGTGGTGTTTTTGGGTACCCTCATCTTTTTAGTCTGAGACGAAGAAACTTTGTGATTTCTATCTATCTTGTTTGTTGGAGTAATCTCAACAATCAAAACAAGATCAGGATACACGAACTATCAAGATAAAGATGTTGGACCTGGCTTCACGAATCCCAAGGTGAAGTCTTTTTAGTCGTTAAACCCTAGAAGGTTTTGAAGGAGAGTATGACTCTAGTTTACAACTAGGACACACAAGAATAGTGTTAGGGATTCAAAGAACCTAGTTGTTTGAGGTTCTCCTTATATAGACTTTCAAGGTCAAGGTTGCTTTGGATTTAACCTAAGGTAGCTTTGGAATCAAGCAATCAATATTCATTGTTAGATGAAAAACTTGACTTGAGATTAACATAGCAGAATATATACTCTGGTTAGGATGGACCATAACCTAAACGTGTATAATGACATGCTCATGAAAGGTTATCCGAAACTAGCTAATTGAACGATAAGCTTAACCATTTTCACATAACAATTTAAGACTTTAACCTTGAGTCACAAATATGATCAATCATGTCTAGATAGTATTTTTAGAGAGTTATTCAAATGTCGATTATCCCATAGAAATAATTCTGATGCATCTGAAAATATTCGACAGGGTGAGTATGCGTACCTGGTAGTGTACTGTACATGTTCGTGAATATTTTTTTCATAGTACGTGTACCGGGTATGTGTAACCTTAAGACAAAAAAGAGTTCAGGAACTCACAGATCTTTTATGGTTTGCATACTGGGTATGCGTACCTTATTGGTTTTGAAACCAACATATGTTTTCCGGTTTGCATACTAGGTATGTGTACCTTCCTAGTTCACGAGTCCACAGACTTTTTATGGTATGGATACTAGGTATGCATACCAAAAAGTCGTTGTCGAACTATAGCTACGCCGGTACGTGTACTGGGTACATGTATTGCGACTCTGAACTTACAACAGTTCTCCCAGTAACTAGTATGCATACTATCCTGTATCCATATTAACAATAGTTTTATCTCTCTAATAATCAAAATGAAACATTCACGAATAACATCAATGACACATATCACTGTTCATGCTATTTTCAAATGATTAAATCTTAAATTATAATTAGGTTATAAACAATAAATTGCTTATAACCAAATTCATCAAGTATAAACAAATGTTCTTAAGCTTACCATATTTCAAGAACGATATTTAAGATAAACTTCACTCGAAATTTATGTTATGCATGTACTGTCTAATTTAGTCATGCGACAATGTCTCATAGACAGAAATGTGAAAACTTGAGAAATAGGTAGTTCAGTCTTCACTTACCTTTTGTTGAAGAAGTTCTCC
The DNA here is from genome assembly GCA_023529315.1 of Papaver bracteatum. Taxonomy (NCBI): domain Eukaryota; kingdom Viridiplantae; phylum Streptophyta; class Magnoliopsida; order Ranunculales; family Papaveraceae; genus Papaver; species Papaver bracteatum. Next base: position 169,679 of record JAJJWX010001050.1, read on the forward strand.
AGAGCTCCTGTTGATCTTCGCCTTCAAACGGTAGAAGGCAGTGATATCCGATACTCAACTACACACTTCTATCCTAATCCGAGACTTGACTAAATGTGGACTAGAAATCAATATATAGTTTTGACAACTAAATTTGAAAACAGGCTTGAGATAACAAGTATCGGTTCACTTAGGATATTAATATCTTTAATTAAATTAAGTTATTTTATACTAGTAAATGTAATAGAACAACCATGCATGCATGATTGCATGTACCTATTAACTAATGATTATTAATTTTTGCATGATCATAAAGCTATATAAAGCCATGTATTGTTCAAGGGGAGATAAACTCAAATTTGGAATAATATAATTTAAACTTTATATGTTTAGTTAAAGAAATGTTTTTCTTGAATAAATGTTACTCTTAGGTGGATTCTTGGAAATGACCAGTGGATTTTTTTTTGAGTTGGCATTTGTGATTATCTTTGCTATATTTTGTTTATCCAGTGTCAAAATTGTAGATGGTGGATTTTCAACAAAGGTCAAAATCATAAAATTATGATACTGCATGTTTCTAACACGGCTTTCAGGCATGTGATGATTCATATTTTACGATCCATGGTGAATTTGTTTTCGAAAGGCCTCCACTAGCCAAGCGTTCGATACCTCGCATTTCATCGTGCCCTCTATGTAGAATAACATAATTGGGAGGTTCTCCGTAAGATTGAGAGAATTAACGCCTTCAGGACGTCGGTGATACTCATTGTTCCATGACTACATGAGATAGACCCCCCTCTACATAGAAGAACGATTGGGCGGTTATCCGTAAGATCGAGAGGAATAACGCCTTCAGGACGTCGGTGACACTCATTGTTCCCTGAATATGTAGAGAGACCGTGTATAGATCCTGGCGGTTCTCCGTAATATTGAGAGCAATAACGCCTTCAGGACTTCGGAAACACTCGTTGTTTTCTAACTATGCACCTTTCAGAACGGGTATGACGCTTTACCTGGTTAATATCCCTTCTGTAATATATTAATTTCTACCATGACATTCACCACTGAATTCCTAGAAGATAACCTATTTTATCTCATTACTCCGATTTCATGATCGAATCCACGGTTGATCTCATAGAATGGTAATGGATAATCTTATTACTCCGATTTCATGATCGAATCCACGGCTGATCTCATGGAATGGTAATAATCTTATTACTATGATTTTGTGGTCGAATCCACGATCCCATGGAATGGGAATGCTCGTTTTATTATTCCGAATTCATGGTCGAATCCATGGATGATCCTATGGATTGATAATAAACAACTACTCACTTTTATTACTCAGTTTCATGAATCATTCTCCACTGAATTTCATAAATTAGTAATAAATACTTAACAATCAGCCGTCTGGACTACCACTGAGTAAGCCCCATAAAATGGTGCAAGTATACTCGACAATGATGCACGAACGAGCACCCAAATGCGCGAACGAGCATGCGAAAATATGGACAAATGAGGAATCATGCATAAAATAGGAGAGAGAAAATAATAACATTAAAATAATGGAGAAGCGCCCATGGGCCGGGCCCACCGGCCGGCCGGACGGCCATGCCTTAGCCGTGGCCGGTCCCATGCTTCCTCCATTATTTTTTCTTATTTTGGTATTTTCATGAACTCATGAAGACTCCTCCATTCTAACAACTTTCCATGTTTGAGCAAAACGCACGGTTTCTCCATATTTTCATGGTTTCTCCATATTTGCGTGGTTTCATGAAAAATAATAATATAAAATAGGGAAAGGTGTTGCGGGACCAGGCAACTTAGCCGGCCGGCCATGCCCTAGCCATGGCCAGTCCCATACCTTGCAATCCCTAATATTTCATAATTATTATTCCCTCATCTCATGAAACTCCTCGTTTGAGCAAAAATCATGGTTTCTCCATGTTTTCTCAAATATTTCTCAAACCATGAAAAGAGCCAAAAGCAACATGGTCACATGACCGACCAGGCTACTCACGAAAAATATATTAAAATATTATTATTTTAATATTCACAAAATATTGATCAAACGGGCATACTTGCTCATTCGAGCAAAATCGAGAATTCCAGTCAAATATCGAATTCTTCTGAAAATTCAAGATATTGCTCAAACGCACATCAACAAATGATGAACTCTCAGGACTGAGAGACGGGGATGCTCCCTAGACCGACCAAGGGCGGCTCAAAGGCTTGCAATGAGCCGATCCCACACGTTTTCACACTTTTGACCCAATTTGCTCAAGTGCTCATATTGGGTCCAAACTCTTCACAACCAACTCGGGGTTTGTACAAACCCCCATGAGTTGTCCCACGACCACCAAGGGCCGGTCTCATGCCATCTTGGTCGGTCCCTCACTTTTCCATAATTATGTTTTATCACCTAATGATCAATCGAGCACTATTTCAATAAATGATGAAACCATCATTTAATCGTCATTCCTTCACCAACCAACCGGTCAACTCAGGACCCTGGTGTGCGCTCACTCGAGAAATTGGGCATCACATGGACGTCCATAGTCCTATGTGGTCGGTCCCTCCTTCGCTCATGACCTATTTTCAGTAATTCGTCAATTAATGAGCAATTGGTCAAAAATTAGGGTTTCGAACAAACGCTCACGAAAACGTTATTCTGAGCAAGTTCAAACACTAAATAAATTTACGTTGATCCACGCGGATTAATTATATAAATTTGGTAATCTACCAATATTTTAATTAATATTTTATTGGGTAGTGTCACCAATAAATAAATAATTCGTCGAATTGAGCAATACTTGCTCAGTTGCTTGAATATTGATCTAATTATCAATAATTAGTAATTTATCAGTAATTCGTCGAATTGAGCAATACTTGCTCAGTTGCTGGAATATTGATCTAACTATCAATATTCAGTAATTTATCAGTAATTCGTCGAATTGAGCAATACTTGCTCAATTGGTCGAATTTACAACATGTTCCATTGATCATTCGATCACTCATGCTCGATTCAACAAAACTTAGATTCACTATCTAAACAGTCAACAACCGAATAATAAAGTACACGTATGTCTAGAAGGCTTCACGATTCGTGAGACATCAATCACGTCACATGGGGGGGATATCAATTAAGGTTTTGGTCTGGCGGCCTACGGCACGTGGATTCATCCACGATGAGAATGTGAGTAAGTCATGCAATGATTGAAGGAGTTATCAAAGTAGTGGGTGGACGGTTCACCAAGTCTCCGCATAACCTGGGACTGGTTTCACCACGTTCTTCCACGTTCTTCCACTATTTCACTCGAGAAACCGTCACACTTACAGGGATCAATGGTTCATCACTATTGCAATATAAATAAGTCCAAATCGAGGACAATCGATTATTATCATCATCCGTCAACAACTCGATTAAAACTTATTCACAGAACTCACATTCAACAGTTCTTAAATTTGCACAAACCTTCAACACATCCATAATCCTTGGTCATCATTAATCTCACACAATTCTCAGCTTCCCTCCTACATATCAACCCATCTCCCTCTTTGTGACTGAATTGACTCTGGAATGGCCATTAAATTGGTTTAGGCCGGAGTCCTATAAATTGATCTCTCGAATCTAAGCACTCCATTTGCAGTGCATCTGTGTGAGGTTCAACAATTTGCTTGGTTGAGGAGTCTCGACGACACACTCGTTCTTCATTTCCATAAAAACCATCAAACCGTTTTTCCCCATCCACAAAAATTAATATAGAGGTAGTGAAGAGACGAGTTGTCTTCTCAGATATCTCTCCTTACAATTTTGGGCAACTAAATATCCTAAGAGACATCATGGTTAGCAGAGGAAATCAAAACATATTCAGTCGATCGTCACTCCTAAGAATCCACCTAAAAAATAAGAGCTATTAGGAATTAACCTTTTGTTAGAGCACTGCTCGGTTAAACCCACCAAGCGTTAGTATTTCAAGTTTGGTTTTCATAGTTAGTTTCAAAACTCGAGTCTCTTAATAAGCGAACTAGAGTCAACTTAGTTAGGTTAGGCTAGAAACGATATAAATATTATGCTCCAGTTACTCACGAAGATCTAAAGATGAATTGAAGACAGCGAAGACATTATCCTTCAGCTTGAGGTTAGTAACTAATGAATTGACTTGTTCCATTTCTATCTTGTTTCTTTCAAGTTATTTAGATTGAAAACATAACATGCAAATTTATATTCATGACACTCTAGTGATTAGACTTGGTCATAACATTATGATTAAAGTATCAAGGAATTATATTGAACTACGAAGTATAACGCTTATCTTTTGAACTTTGTAAATACGAGATCAACATAATCTATGTATTTAGTTACTTGATTATGTGTGGGATATAGGTGTAATTTCATCCTAGGAAACTATGTATTATTACATTGGTATAAGGAAGTAGATGCATGAAATTGTTTCATAATCGAAAGAGAAATCATAAGTGTGTTGGTCTGGTTCTTCATTAATAATATTTGGATGACCAATGCAAGATGACAAGGTAGAACCGATATTAACTTATGTTGAGTATCAAGGTATAATTGGTCATAGCCTATATTGTGTGACAAGGTGTGACCGATCCTAACTAGATTTTGGAAGCAAGGTGTTACCGATCACAACCTATATTGGAAAGCAAGGTGTAACCGATCACAACCTACTTTGGGAAGCAAGGTGTAGTTGGTCACAACCTAAACTGGGAAGCATGGTATAACCGGTCACAACCTACATTGTGAGTCATGGTATAACCAGTCCTAAGATCAAAACCGAGTTTTCAATTGAAAACGCGGGGGTACAACAACCACACCTAACTTTTTCGTTCAGAAATCTGTATGGACCAAACTCCAATATAATTCCGAGAGTATTAACTTAATGAAACTCAATAAAGAAATATATCAAAGAAATTTATCTCTTTCTCAACACAATCAGTAAATCAAACAGATAGGATTTCGTGACCTGATTGTTATGAGAATAACTCGGATGGTATCGAAGACCAATGTCCAATGTACGAGTGTCAATCAAATTCTATCAACCAAACAAGGTCGTATTTATCAACGGTGATTGAACAACGCACAACCTATGATATTTCAATTATATAACGAAAATATGATATGGAAAAGAAATAACACATACACTAGAAATTTTGTTAACGAGGAAACCGAAAATGTAAAAAACCCCAGGACCTAGTCCAGACTTGAACACCACACTGTATTAAGCCGCTACAGACTCTAGCCTAATACAAATTAACTTCGGACTGGAATATAGTTGATCCATAACCAAGTCTCACACCGATTAAGGTACAGTCGCGTTCCTTACGCATCTTGAATCTCGCAAGACTCTGCGCACTTGATTCCCGTAGCTGATGTCCTTTACATCCAAGAAGTTGCTAAGACCCAAAGTCGAAAACTTAAAAACAAATATGTCTCCCATAGATAGGTCTATTCTATTTGTTGTTTCCATATTAAGATAAAGATCAAGATGAACAAGAAATAAACCTAATAATCCGGTCTTATTCTCCCAAAGAGCATCCTAAAAATATTAGTCACCTCATAATAACCTAACTGATTAACATAAAAAGTTATTGCAGAATCACAAGAGTCTGAGATGAAGAAATTGTAGTGATTACTTTTTATATCTTACCTATCAGAGATAAATCTCGAGAAAATCTTAGAGAAGATTAAACTCAATATGGTAGAAAAAGTAAGATCAGGATACACAACTACAAAGAAAATAGTTGGACATGGCTTCACGAATTCCAAGCGAAGTCTTTAATTCATTAAACCTATCTAGTAATGGTTTTCAGAAGAATTGTAAACCTATGTTAAGAGAGAAAATCGACCCTAGTTTGTAACTAGGACACACGAAAGTGTCGGGATCAGGTTTCCCATATGCTAGAGCTTATCCTTATATAGGTTTTCAAATCAGAGTTTCTTACAATCAAAGCTAAGATAGCTTAGTAACAAAATAATTAATATTCACTATTAAATGAACTCCTGAATTAAGATTCAAGCTAAGTTTGTTTAGAAAATAAGCAATCAATCTCCACCGTTAGATGGTTTATCTTGATATACACAAATGAAATATACCTATATTAAGATATGGATCAACCGTACTTAAACGTGTATAACAAGTTGGATCAGTAATAGTTAACATAAGTTAGCCATTTGAACACTTTTATCTTAGCTATATTCATCTAACACTTCTAGACACAATCTGATAATCAACAAATCATGATAGATAATCATATATCTAAATGTGTTTTAAGAGAGTTGTTCAAATGTTCACTATCTCATATAAATATTCATGAAACATTTGAAACATATTCGGATTGGTTTGTAAGTCTACAAAGTACTTATACAAGAATTAATTCATGAAAATAATGTCATAGTTTGCAAACCGAGTTCGTATACCTTAGAGCATTAAGAATTAGGGACTTCAGTTCACAAACAAACTTGAGTTCATGAGAATAGATAATAGTTAGCATACAAAGTATCTGAACAAGTTGTCATACTTAATGATTTTAGAACCTAACCACTGAGTTCACGAACTACCGTTCCAGACCTTTCCTAGTTTCGCCGTTTGTAAACACTGTTCGCAAACCACAGTTCCGGACCCATCACAGATACACTTGTTCGCAAACAAGAGTTCCTGACCCAAACTAGCACTTCACAATTCGCATACATGGTACGCATAATGTGATGTATCTAGACATTGGTATTAGTTTTAAAACTCGTTAATCGATTTGAAACATCCTTAGAAGACGGAAATGGTAATCTTACACATACCACTAGCTTCAAGTAATTTTCAAATGATTATTTGATCAATACGAAACATCCCAAGTTAACATTAAATGATTGTCTCACACAAATCATGTAAGATGTTCAAGGTAATTTTTACATGATCATCTTGACTTAATATTTATTTTTCAACAAATGAATACAACTAATGTTGTCAAGTAGAAGATGAAGCATTCTAAGATTTAAAATCGTATTTTGGGAATTATATAAACGAGATAAACTCAACTAGAAATTTCAAATGTGTATAACACAAAGTCTATATAGCTACACGACTTTGTCTCATTAGTAGATAAAATTGAATATACTTATGAGTAATAGATAAGTTTTAGTCTCAACATACCTTTTCTCCCTTTTGTCTTCGAAGTTCCTCCAAGATCTTCAGTAGATGTCCTTCTTCAATTGGTGAATGCCGTGAAGTTTAAATCTCAACTACACACTTATATCCTAATCCGAGACATAGTTATAAGCAGACTAGAAATCAAGATATAGTTTTGATCAACTAAACTTGACAAACAAGCTTAAGATAGCAACTCTTGAGAGTTCGACCGAGTAGTGTTTTAACAATCTCCCCCTTTATCAATTTTAGCGACAAAACTATCAATACATATGGATTACAAAAAAAATAAACTTTGTAGCTTCTGATCCATCATGCTTGATCTCTTTGGATCTTCAACTTCCTTGAATTCTTCGTTACTCCAAGTTCTCCATCGATTCTGAATGTGTTCAACTCAGCATCATTGTTGTTGAAAATCCGTAGCAATAAAAATACGAAAACAAATGATCTCAATCATTGTTATTTAGTGTCGTAGTATTATTATTTAAATCAAAGTCCAATTGAATCACAACTTTGAAATAATACTAAGGTGATATGATTTTCTCCCCCTTAGTAAATACTTCCATCTTTTGCACAATAGCTAGAACCTATAGTGGAATCCACTCCCCCTTACATAATGATCCGTAACCATATGTATGTAGTGTGAACTACTAAATAATTCTCCCCCTTTTTGTTAATAGAAATTGGCAAAGGTACGAAAACTATGGAATCATTATGAATTCTCAAAAAATAATTCATGACTAAAGAAGAATATCAACTTTTCTTTAGATGGTTTCACATAGTAGAAACTTAGTGTATTCATCAAGGAGTTTTTTAAGATATAAGTTAACCCCTACAAATTCCACAACCGCTCTCCCCACAAAGATATAACAATTAAGCACAAGTTCATTTAAGAACTCTCCCCCATTTGATGTCATTCCCAAGAAAACAACATGAGCGACCTTACTTTTACAAGAAACGAAGGATTACTTTGGACATTAACAAATCACATGGATTTGTGTCCAGTAAACATCGAGTAAATTAACCACAAAAGGATCTTTTTGATTAATTTAACCGGAATCACTCAAGATAAGAAAACTTATGGAGTAAATACAGTACTTTCACATAAAGTGGATCAGGGAAAGATCAATACTGCGTAATATCTCAAAAAGTTCATTCTATATTTTATCAATATATGCATAAATACATAATATACTTAACTTTTGAGCATTTATGAGATAATAGCACAAAACACAAAAAGTAAAGGCACATATCTCATAAGAAATTTGCAATATATAAAACCAATAAGATTAAATACTGCAAGTTCATCTTCCAAAAACTTAGAATTTAAATAAATAAATCTAAAAACATGCAAGATGAAAAATGTAGGAAATAACTTGTGTAATAACAATATTTGCTATACCAAACCCTAGTTATCCTTCTCAAACACAAGAATAAATTCTCATAAGAAGTTTCCTAGACATTATAATTAAATCCTAAAAACATAATAGAAGACATTTCACTTACTTTAAAGGATCTTCTCATATTCCCTATATTCATCAAGTTCATCTTCGATTAGATCAATCCTAGATTCGAGATTATCAATCTTATCTTCAAGTCTTTTGGTCGATGATTCAAGATCGTTCTTCAAAGCATGTACTTGTTCTAAAACAAGATTCATAGTTAGTGAGAGCTTATTAAGTTGAGAAATTGAGGGATTCTTACAATATGAGGATTCACGCTTGTCTTGACCTAACTCACTATCAGAAGAATCAAAACAAACTTTCCTAGAAGCAAAGAGAACATTCCAGACATTATCTTCTTTACTAGAAAGACTTGATGAGGACATGATAAAGGTAAATGAAAAACTTGCACATGAAATGAAACTTTCAACCTTAAAAAGAAAGAGATAAGGAATAACTTCCCAAAATGATCTTTGACCAAAACCCTAAAAGATATTGGATACCCAGATATGCTTTGTGAAACAAGTTTCGTACGCATACCTAGGAAACACGCATGTTGTATTAACAAACAGAATCACAAGAAAAATTTCTTAACTCAATAAAAGAATTTATAGCACAAGAAGGAAAACCAAAAACAAGTTTGTCATGTGAGCAGATTCACATAGTAGAGCTCAAGAAGCATGATACACCAGGAACAAACTTTTCACCCCTCTTTGAGGTTGTGGTTCTTATCCAAAGGAAAATATGAACAACCTTAGAAACTATTACAAGCTGTAATTTCTCCCATCCAATGAAGGATCGGGCGGTTTCTCGAGAAGAGAATGAGTTTTCAACACAATTTTCCTTGTTTCCTGTCTCTTATTGACCATCATAGGAAAATGGATAATATTAAAAGACATCTTATCTTCTCGCAACATTTTGCACGCACTATTTATCGATTTTTGCAGACTATGAAAGGTTCTGAACATCTCCTTCGAAAGTGGAATTAATTTCTTATGACATTTCCTTTTCTTCTTCTGATACAGTGAAGTATTAGAAGAGTAATTCTTAAGAACCTTTGTCATTGATGTGCATTCAACCTTTTAGTGGCCTAAGTTTTTACACAAGGAAGACTTAGGAGGATCTGTTGTGTCCTTGTGATTTATCAGGTATTCCTCTTTACATGAAGAGTTTGACTGTGACATGTTTTTATGAGTAAGATGTTGATTGTTTTTAAAAGAATTCCTCAAAAATAATTGATTATTCTTCTTGTGATCACAAATTCAAGATATCGCCTTTTTTTGTCTTAAGTTTTCCAATTGACATTCCATATTTTCAATCCTTTTAATCCACGATTCATTCTCCAGTTAAAACATAATCTTCATTGAGCACAAATCTTTGGTCAAGAGATTAATTTTTTTCTTCTGAGGAAGATACATTGTCTATCATGGAATATTCAGAGCTGTTAGAAAGACAAGTGTGATTATTAGAAAAATATGTGAGAGAACTTTCACAGGCTTCTTCCTCGGGACAATAGTCAAGAGTTTCCATCTATGCTTTGGTTTTCTCATAAAACTCCTTATTGGGACAAACATAGATATGATGACCATATCCGCAACACTTGGAACATGTTCCAACATCATAGTATTTATGAACCTTCCTATCCATTTCCTTGATTAATGAGGAGAATTTTTTACGAGACTTTTTTTTTTTCCGTCTAAGAAATTTATTTAATTGTTGTACAAATAATGAAAGTGTTGTATTAAAGCTATTCTCATCCTTTATATCAGTCAATTTAGCACATAGAGAATTTACATCAGGTGTAGCAACAGAATTGTTAGACAAGTGAAGTTTTTCTCTTTTACTTAGTTCAAGATCAAAAATCTTTAACTTCTCAACCAAAGTATTCCTGGAAAGTGTTTCAAGGTTATTTCCTTTAACGATGGCGTGTTTCTTAGTTCGTATCTAGCTGGTAGGGATCGAAGAATCTTCATCACAATATCCTTTTCAGGCATAGTCTTACCCAATACAACGTATGCATTAACAATTTCAGATACTTTGTCATTAAACTCATCAAACGAATCTTTATCAGCCTTACGAAGGCTTTCCCAATCAGAATTTAGGTTTTGAAGCCTAGATTATTTCTTAGAGGTATTCCCTTCAAATACGGCTGCTAAGATATACCAAACATCTTTAAACTTAGTGCACATGGTCACATGGTGCTGAAGATCTGGGGTAATGGCATGGATAATAGTGTTTAACCCTTCTGATTTTTGCTTTGCCGCACTATCTGGGATTCACTATATCTTCCTATGTCCTTTGCAATAGTTATACCATCAACTGTAACTGTTGGAGGATCATATCCATTTACAACACGAATCCATGATTGAAAATCACCCGCTTGTAAAAAAGGCACGCATAACAATACTATAAGTAATTCGGGTCATCGAAGATTGGCGGTACGTTTATAGAGATAACACTTCTATCCATATAGTCAGATTGCTACAAACACAGACTTATGAGGCCTTAGCGTGTTTGCCTGCTCTGATACCAATTGAAAACGCGGGGGGTACAATAACCACACCTAACTATTTCGTTCGGCAATCTATATGGACTAAACTCCAATATAATTATGAGAGTATCAAATTAATAAAACTCAATCAAGAAAGATATCAAAGAGCTTTATATCTTTCTCAACACAATCAGTAAATCAAACAGATAGGAATCCGTGTACCTGATTGTTATGAGAATAACTCGGATGGTACCAAAGATCAATGTCCGAGTGTCAATTGAATTCTATACAACAAACAAGGTCGGATTTATCAACTATGATTGAACAGGGCACAACCTGTGATAATTAAAATACATAACGAAAATATGATGCGAAAAAGAAATAACACATACACCAGAAATTTTGTTAACGAGGAAATCGCAAATGCAGAAAAACCTCAGGACCTAGTCCATACTTGAACACCACACTATATTAAGCCGCTACAGACTCTAACCTACTACAAGTTAACTTCAGACTGGAATATAGTTGAGCCATAACCAAGTCTCACACCGATTAAGGTACAGTCGCGTTCCTTATGCCTCTTGAATCTCGCAAGACATTGCATACTTGATTTCCCTAGCTGATGTCGTTTACATCCTAGAAGCTGCTACGACCTAAAGTCGAAAACATTTCTAAACAAATATGTATCCCATATATAAATCAATTATATTTGTTGTTTCCGTCTTAAGACAAAAGATCAAGGTGAACAGGAAACACAACTAATAATCCGGTCTTATACTCCCGAAGAGCATCCTAGAATATTAGTCACCTCAAAAATAAACTAACTGATTAATAGAAGAAGTTATTGCGGAATCACAAGAGTCTTAGATGAAGAAACTGTTGTGATTACTTTTTATATCTTACCTATCAGAGATAAATATTAAAGAAGATTAAACTCAATACGATTAAAAGGTAAGATCAGTATACGAAACTACAAAGAAAATAGTTGGACATGGCTTCACGAATCCCAAGCGAAGTCTTTAAGTCGTTAAACCTAGTAATGGTTTTCAGAAGAACTGGAAACCTAGGTTAAAAGAGAATCGACCCTAGTTTGTAACTAGGACACACGAAAGTGTCGGGATTAGTTTTCCCATATGCTATAGCTTATCCTTATATAATTTTTTAAATCAGGGTTGCTTACAATCAAAGCCAAGATAGCTTAGTAACAAAACAATTAATATTCACCGTTAGATGAACTCCTGATTTAAGATTCAAGCTAAGTTTGTTTAGAAAATAAGCAATCAATCTCCACCGTTAGATGGTTTAGCTTGATATACACAAATGAAATATACCTATATTTAGATATGGATCAACCGTACCTAAACATGTATAATAAGTTGGCTCAGTAATAGTTAACCGAAGTTAGCCATATGAACACTTTTAGCTTATCTATATTCATCTAACACTTCTAGACACAATCTGATAATCAACCAATCATGATAGATAATCAAATGTATCTAAATGTGTTTTAAGAGAGTTGTTCAAATGTTCACTATCTCATAGAAATATTCATGAAGTATTTGAAGCATATTCATCTTGGTTTGTAAGTGTACAAAGTACTTATACAAGAACCAATTCATGAACATAATGCCACGGTTTGCAAACCGAGTTCGCATACCTTAAAGCATTAAGAATCTAGGGACTTCACTTCACAAACAGAGTTCACAAACGAACCTGAGTTCATGAGTATAGTCAATAGTTAGCATACAAAGTATGTGAACAAGTTGTCATACTTACCGATTTTAGAACCTAACCATTGAGTTCCCAAACTGAGTTCACGAACTACCGTTCCGGACCTTGCCTAATTTTGTCGTTCGCAAACCACAGTTCTGGACCCATCACAGATAAACTCGTTCGCAAACAAGAGTTCCTGACCCAAACTAGCACTTCACAGTTTGCATATTGTGTTGTATCCAGACATTGGTAGTAGTTCCAAAACTCTCGTTAATCTATTTGAAACATCCTTAGAAAACTATAGTGGTAATCTTACACATACCACTAGCTTCAAGTAATTTTCAAATGATTATTTGATCAATACGAAACATCCAAAGTTAACATCAAATGATTGTCTCACGCAAATCATGTAAGATGTTCAAGATAATTTTCACATGATCATCTTGTCTTAATATTTAGTTTCCAACAAATGAATTGTTTACAACTAATGTTGTCAAGCGGATGATGAAGCATTCTAAGCTTTAAACTCGTATTTCGAGAATTATATAAACGAGATAAACTCGACTCGAAATTTCAAATGTGTATAACACAAAGTCTATATAGTTATACGACTTAGTCTCATTAGTAGATTGAATTGAATATACTTCTAAGTGATAGATAAGTTTTAGTCCCCACATACCTTTTGTCGTCGAAGTTCCTCCAAGCTCTTCAGTAGATCTTCTTCTTCAATTGGTGAACGTCGTGAACTTTAAAGCTCAACTATACACTTCTATACTAATCCAATACATAGCTATAAGTAGACTAGAAATCAAGATATAATTTTGATCAACTAAACTTGACAAACAATATTGAGATATAAACGCTTTCACATATTTCTTAATGTTTTGTGTGATTTTGGAATTAAGATTTGCTACGATAGGAAACTTCTAGATGTTGACATTATTTGAACATGTGCATACGTATTATCATTAATTGTTCAAAGATATTCCTTGATGCTCAAGGTAATCCCAATTGTTCAAAGCATTTAATTATGATTTTCAAATATATATATTTTAATTACTACAATTAAAGCATATCCTCTAGAAAAAGTTTATTAGAGCTTCTCCAATGGTATTTGTGTGGAGAAAAAAGTCTTAATCCACATAGGATATACAACAATATTTATAAAAAATCATCTTCAACCCATTGATTTAAGGATGACGTGGCTAAAAAAATGTTAGACATCCTCTAAGTGAACCTCTAGTTTTAGACATTCACTTAGAGGATGTCTTCCCACTTTTATTACTAATAATTAACGAAAAATAAAAATGGAAATATTTTTGACCAATTATATACCTGCAAATAAGTGAAAAAAAATATTAAACTTTATGGGAGGGAGATAAAATTATATTTTTTCCCTTATATTTAAGATTTTATACCTAGGGGATGTCTTAAAAATGATGCCGCATATAAAATACATACATTTACCATTGGAGAAGAAGCTCTTAGTTAATGTGTTAAACTAGTAATAGAAATTTTCTAAGAGAGATTTCAGAAATATTGTTTGACATTTAATTGGAAATAGGAAAACCGAAATTAGGTACTTTAATGCATATCTTGAGAATATATTCGGTTTTGGAATTTCCTTGTTGTCCAAACAACCTTGGTATATAAATACTTGAGTATGCATTTCTTGCAAACCATCCTACGGGCCAGGAAAACTTCATACTTGTTTTTTCTGGTGGAGCCATCTATTTGGAGAGGAAAGTATACTAATTAGGCGAAATCTCTTATGACCGCTCGTTTAAAGACTTCTGTGGATCAAGAAGCTCCACGAGTACCATTAATGGGAAACTAGATAATTGCATTAATATATTAGTTTTCGTTCATTGACTAATAGTTGTTGAATCTTTGATTGCACCTAGTTTGTTTATTCTAAGATCCTTCTCTTCTAATATAAGGACACTCAAACTAGATCAAAGATTTAACGTTTCTACAAATCTAAGTAATTTTATATCTATAAGATAGATTCATTGTTTTGTCATTGTTAACGAACTTCGTTCTGTGCGACAAATCAATACACGAATCAAGTTTCTTTTTGCAGGTTGTTACTTTGAAGATTAAATCGAAAATTGAAGACTTTGAGGATTTGGAGAGTTTACTTTTGATCAACACAAGCCTTTTGAGATCAACAAGTTGTTTGTGATTTTATCATAAACCTTGTAATCAAGATTGATTATTTCGGTAATCATTGTATTGTTGGATATCGTAACCTAGGAGCTTCGGATCTGGTGACGGATCTTAAAAACAGATGATCTGTAACTGTGCCTTAATCATATATTTAGGTAATTGTTTGTACCATGAGTAAAATTGCCACATATTGGGCCAGAATATTGCCTAGGCCACAATTTAGCTGTCTTCCAAGATCGCTAACCAGTCAACCAAAGCATCCCACCAGCCTTCCTAGTGTTACATAAACTCAATGATCGGTCAATGGTCAAAGTCAACGCCCGGTCATTGGTCGGGGTCAACAACCGGTCAACGGACAAAGTCAACCATCAGTCAATGTCAAGGCCGTGTTGCCGATGATGCTTCCATACAATTTCCACTCATGTTGCTGATGGTGCTGCCATGCAGTTTCCACAAACGATGCCATCGGTGCTGCTAACCCAGCTAAATACTCCATCGCACTGCCAACTAGTTTCTACCCAGTCTGCCAGCCAGCCAGCATCCATCCATACTGCCATCCATAATGCATGTCATTCAGTTAATTCATTCATCTAGTCAGTCCATCATACATAATTAAACAAGAAGGCAATTTCATGAAGAATTTAACATGGAGGCATAAATGTGCAGTTTCATGCAGAAATCATCATGGAGGCATGCAATATTGATTCCAGCAGTTTCATACATAAATCATCATGGAGGCATACATTATTGATTCCAGCAGTTTCATGCAGAAATCATGATGGAGGCATGAATGAGAGTTAATGCTATTTAAGTTTATATTGAACTGTATAAATAGGGAGGAGAGGAATGATTTTGGGGGGCAGCCAATAGGAGAAAAACTCTGTAATACAAAAATCAATAAACAATCACTCCCCAAGGGGATTCACTCGTGGACGTAGGCAAACCATGCCGAACCACGTAAAACCTGTGTCTTTTTATTCGTTCTTCAATTCGTCTCCTAACCTTAAATTCACACCAAATAATCAATTTCATCGTGTTTCGTTCCCAAAAGTGATTTTGGGTACAAACAATAATATGATTAGAAAGTGAGTTTGGTTACCAAACAGTTTTGATCCTTTACTGTTTGGAATATGATCCAAAGGAATCTTGTATTTCCAGTTGAAAGATTGGTAGCATATGTTATTATGAACCATTAAGAAGATCTACTAGTTTTAGTCATATAGAGAAATTCTGTTATGCTACGATATCTAGTATCAAACATCTATTGAGAACTTCGGTTCTGCTAGATGTTATCAAAATAAGAATACTATTGAAGCTGAGTAACTAGGATTTTAGACTGCTTGATCTCGTCTACACGAAGTTGCAGGTTTACTTTTTGTAGCGTCTTAATTCATTAATTATTTCAAAACTGGACTAGCACCCGGGGTTTTTCTACAAGATTGTAATTTTCCTCGTTAACAAAATTCTGGTGTATGCTTTACTTTATTTCCGTTATAATTGTGTTTATATTATAATTAAAGTAAATATACTTTTACATTAACTAGGAACTTGATATTGATATTATAGTGTTTCGGTCTTGTACCGTAACTATTATGAAGTGAATACCTTGTTATTGTATTTTCTCGATCTTGTACTTATAGACGATCACGCAAGGTGTATTGTGATTCTCTAATTGGATTTGATTTCCCACATAACTAGGACAGTGTAGACTAACCCTGTTCCAAGTGGACACCGTGTTGAAATATTCCTTTAGTGATTGTTGCTTAAAGAGGTTTATACACGATGGGTCTTGAATAGGTTGTGATCAAACAAAAAGATTGATGTGTACTTGGGTACCCTCGTCATTTCACATGTATCAAATAAGAGTGATTACTACGCTACGAATTTATGGATCTAGATGAGTCTCATCGTGAGTCAGATAATGATGCTGAAGAAAATAATGATGTTAATCCTTTTGGGACATTAAAATGGTAAAAACCTTTAACATAGCATGTCTTTCTCCTTACTATACAGAAAATAAAAAGAACTCAGAGACGAGTTTCATCACGGCATAAGCGTATGAACCATATTTTTAGTGCATGTATTTTAATAAGTATCACTTAACTTATGATATTAATATATTTAAGTAAGTCAGGGTATTTTAAACTAGTAAATGTAATAAAAGTAAATGTAATAAAAGAAACCATGCATGCATATACCTATTAACTAAGGACGGTTAACTCTTGCATTAGCATAAGGTTATATAAAGTCATACATTATTAGAAAGAAGATATCCGAATTTGAAATAAATTAATGTAATTTTAAACGTTATATGTTTAATTGAACAAGTGATTCCTCCAATAGCTCTTATCTCTTAGATAGATTCTTGAGAGTGATGAGTGAATTTATTTGGAGTAGGCATTTGTGAGAGTTGGCATTTGTGATTATCTTTATCTAGTATCAGTGATGAACAATTAATACTAAATCATGTCTTGATTAATTGATTAACTTTTGGTCTTGTATCAGAACTAAAGATGGATATGGAAATATAACAAAATCAAAACAATTTGATAACGTCTACAACCATAATTATGTTCATATGTGTAACGACAAATGTTGATAACATGAACTACAGTCATGAGAAAAACTTTTACTATGATTCCATGCAGGATATACACTTGAAATAATTACGTAAACACTTAGTGAAAAGGAGAGGGTACCAAGTACATCACCAACTTTTTTGTTCGGAAACATGTATGGACTAACTTGTTACATTAATCAGTAGTATAGCTAGATCAACAGATAAGATCATGTACTTGAGTTGTACAATAAGTTTACTTGGGTGATCTCACAAATCAATATCCAAGTAATAACCTAGTATGTATCCAAATTTTTATGTGAACCGAATTCCAACAAGATCAAGTCTTGTAATACGTTTTTCAAAATACTAATTCTTAAGATAAATCTTGTGGGTTTAGCACAGTCTTTTAGGCTTAAAAACCGTATATGTTATTTAACGTACTATTTGTGATATTTCTATTATGAAGAACAACAAATAATGCGGAAAAAAATAATACAAGACACCAAGAATTTTGTTAACGAGGAAAAATTCAATGTGCAGAAAAACCCCGAGACCTAGTCCAAAACTTGATGAGTGACAAATATCACATATTTTTACACCTTTTTATTGGCATTTAACTCATCTTTTGTGCTTTAAAATCATATATTATCCCAAATTCTGTATATTTACTGTTTTCAAGAATAAATATTTGTATTAATTAATTTTGTGTTTTTAGGTACTAAATAAAGCTTGGATGAATTAAGGATCCAAAAGGAACGGAGAATTGGTGACAATGGAAGGAAGGCAACAAAGGCTTGATCTAGAAGACACTGAAACCAATGTTTGCACCTCATCCGCAAGTGAAGAATGCTGATTTCACGTCTCAAACTAGAAGTGGGATTTGAAATTTTATCTTTGAAGAGGATATGGGCATAGAAGTGATAAAAACCAAGAAACAAGACCCAAACCCGCTTCCATCTTGAGCCATCGGATTCTTCCCAAAACATCCCCCTTCCCCCCATTCCCTCCATCAATCACTCCCAATTTGTTTCCCACTACCAAGCATATTCCATTCTCTCCATAAATCACTCCCAAAATTAAGAAAACATGTTTTGGTGAGTGGGTGCTTTCTAAATTTCGAATCCAAGTGATTGAGAGAATTTTGTGTATAAATAGGGGGTGTTGTTGTGTTGAAGAGATGATCCGAGACAAGATGGTTCACTTAGTCTCTTAATACAATTGTTTTCATTATGTTCATCATGTTCTAAATTCATTTACTAGGGTTAAGATGAAGCTATAGCCTTATTCTATGTTATTCATGCTTGTGTGTTGTTCTTGAATGTTTAAAATTGTTTAAGATATAATTTAATCCAAGCTTATCAACATTTTGCTTTCACAATGTATGCCATGTATCCATTGTAGTTAGAATATCACTATGTTGATTATGCTGCAACTCATGCTTAAAAATATTGTTATTGATCCTTAGATTAGTTGTGCTTTAACTAGATAGTTAATGCTTTGTAGAAACACTTTAGTTATGATTAAATTATCCATTGGAGAAGAATAACATCACAAGTTGAATGCATATTGTAGGTTAGTGGTGGATTTGAATGCACTAGTATCCTCTTTCTCAGTATTTACATCTTGTGTTAATTGCATCTTTTACTTCTACTTACTTGTTGTTTTAAGTCTCTGCCAATCTCTCGTCGTATCGACACAATCAAACCCCTTTTGGTTACTCTCTGAATCAGTTATAGTAAAGCTTTTTAATCGACTCTACACTCTCCTTGTCTTTGTGGGATCGACCTGTATTTGCCTTGTCTGCAATAGACGATGTGCACTTGCAGTTATACATAATCGTAGGTATCTTTCTTAGCCTACCAAAACTTGAACACCATACCGTATTAAGCCGCTACAAACACTATCCTACCATAATACTTCAGACTTGAATATAGTTGAGACCGAATTGACACTACGAGTAATTCGACTTCAATTATATGCTCCTTTACGTCTCTTGGATCTAGCAAGACCCTACGCAACGTGATTCCCTTATCTGGCATCATTTACAGGCCTATGAGTTGCTTCAACATTAGTGAAGACTTTTTGACTATTCTACCTCTAACAAGAAGCCTATTTAATTTCTCTTCAAAAAGATATTGAATCAAGGTATGAAAATCTATATGCTTATGAGGGATCTTCAAGAAAACAAGATATCATGCAAACGTTGGATTAAAACAACGTAGTGTCTTCAAAAGTTATAGAGATGCCTAATCAATTTAACCTCGCAAGAATAATCTAAACAATGCACACCAGAAGTGATTTAGATATCGATATTGTGGAATCACAAAGTTTGAGACGAAGAGTACTTTGTGATTTCTATCTATCTTCTTTCTGATCTATAGTTCGGAAACTACAATAATAGGTAGAATATGATCTGGATAACAACGATCTATCAGGTAAAAGATAGTCTGACCGGGCTTCACGAATACCTTAGTGAAGTATTTCAAAGTTATAACCTAATACAGTTCACTAGAGAAAACCTAGGTTTTAAGAGGATGACTCTAGCCGCAACTAGGACATAGAAGTGCCGGGACTGAGATTCTAGTTTACAAGAATTTTTCTATTTATATTGATGAACAAGGCTTGGTAAGTTTTAAACAAAGTTAGGTTCGTAAACTAGGCATACCAAAAAAAAAAAAAGGTTCATAAACTAGTTTCCATGTTCACGAATTGCTTTGTAACCAAGAAATCTAAACTTTTCCATATAAATTGTACATGTAAGCAGATGAGAGGTTTGCTTTGATTCACAAAGAAAATGTGTGCAACCGTAAGTAGACGTAATGCACTAAGTGGTTAACTAAGAACATTAGTTAAGTAGTTCCGGAACTGACAAGATTAATTTGAAGTTTAATTATCACAAGACCAAATCAGTTCGTGAACTGTCACAACAATTTGTGAACTAAAAGTCGTCTCGTAACTCAGGAACCTTTTGAAATAGACAAGTTTACGAACTATCAAAGCAACTGGTGTACTTGAAAACAAAGGGTGTACAAGAAATATTCAGAGTCATCTAGTTCGAGAACTACATAAATCAGTCAATGTACTATTAAATTAAATAGTTTTCAGGACTATCTCAAAATCGACTAGTTCGTGAACTGAGCTAATCAGTTCGTGTCCGCTAGTTGATTGAGATTTATTAATCAATTTTTTTATCTTTATAAGTTCAAGTTCATGAACTGAGTAAAACAATCGGTGAACTTTAAGAACTAACTTGACTACTCCTTATTGCCTGAATTTCTTCTTTGCAATGCTAATCATAATACTAGGATCATACGAATGTCTTAGTAGATAGAATGGTAAATAATATGAGTAAATATGATAGTCAGTCTTCACATACCATTTTCTAATGAAGTTTTTGTTGAAGCCATTAATATTCTTCCTTCAATCTTCAAGGTTGATTGGTGAATTCTGATATTCAATTACCATGCTTTATTCAAAGTTCGAGAGTGACTCTAATATACTGCAAATCAAGATATATTTATTGATGCAAGAATTCGTAAAAAAGCAAGAGGGAAATCTTCTGGTTAAAAGTCCATAAAACATCTCGAGTTAAATGGTGCAGAAGCTGCTTGCTAGTAGGCACCAGAGCTGAAGGCGATGTTGAACATACTCTTCAGTTGCTTATTGGCATATATATGACTGCAAAAATTAAAAAATAAAAAATAACAACATTTTTTTGGAACAACAAAAAACAAACTCGTTAACTTTTGTGTTTTAACTTAGTAAACTTGATAATTTACTAGCGACAAATATATCTATTTTATGTGATAAAATTACCACCAACAATAGTTAGGTCGATGAATAGTAAAGTGAACTAATCTAGTATCTCAACACGAGACATGATCAATTTCGAACCAGGTACCATCCAACTCTTATTCCCCGAAGCTATTGAGTTTTGAAATGAATGTTTTCTTATAACTTTTCTGAAAATACTTATTAGAGTCTAAAAGTGGTTCAACACAAGGAGGGCATTTAGCCAGTACATGACTTTAATATAGGACCCATTATTCTCAAAAGAATTTACCATTCCAATATTTGGAATTGAGACTGTGTACATGACCCATTTGGATTGTGTACACATGGTGACCTACATTTGGTCGCCCCTAATAACTTCCTAACTTTTACCATTACCTGCTAAATGGAGGCATGCAATCATGACACAATATCCTTCTAATAGCTTCATTAATAGATTATGCAATAAGCCAACTGAATAAATAATTAGGCATAATAGAAATTTTGATATTTCGGAAGTATTCATATCCTCCAAACTTTATTACAAATGCAATTTTAGAGGATCTAAACTCATATTTATTTGCCATAAGTAACAAAAAGAATTATTTTTATTTTTGAATTCAAAGAAATTTTTATTAACTTGAAACACTTTCAGTGTCTAATAAAAGATGACTCTCAATAATACTAGGTGATTTATCTAACCACACTCTAGTAATACCATATTTTTCAGAGCAGTTCCTATGGACCCAACAAACTTGAAGTTTGTTCTTTTGCTCCTACTATGGACTCAACAAACATGAAAAATGGATGGGCAAACCAACAAATTTGAGGGTTTGTTGAGTGAGGTAGTAAAACAAACGCGTGCTTGATAAAATACCGGGCAATTGAACCAAACACGGTGGCGTATCAACTTCATTCGCGCGTCTGTACAAGAAACGCTTGTGGACCATTTTGAACCACTCATTATTTCTTTTTATATTTTAATACAGGTGGAAGATATATAAAGTGTTATAATATGCGTAAGTGTGGGACATCAATCATTGGTACAGGGGAAATAGATTTAACAAAATAGATTGATGAATCGGGGATAAAAACGACGTAGAAACCGGGCACACACATGCAGCCTTTAAATGGGACCCCTGCTATTCCCCGCCGGCGGGACCCACCACTTTTTGTGTGTGTCCATGTCGGTTTCTGCTCTGTTTTTTTTGGCGGTACGTGTAGCAAGGATGTAGATTTAAATATTTGAAATGAGAGACGGTAATCATCGCTTTGAGTAGTTATAAAATTATATAATATAAAAATTAGTATTATACCCAATGGAATAACGTTTTCCCGTGTACTTGTTTGAAAGTAAGATGTACTTGGCGGGTGATTCAAGAACGCGCAGGTAATATTTGTTGGCAGACTTCTTTTCCCACGGTGAAAAAACGTGTTCGACCATCCACCTAGTTCAACAACAAAAAAATATTTGGCCATTGTCATAAGAACTGCCCTCAGCAGATTTGCTACAGACTCTAGAAACAAAATTACATTTCCTGCTAGGCCTGCACACGGTTCGGTTCGATGCGGTTATTGGTAAAACCGTTTACCTAACCGTGTAATGTGCGGTTAGCACATTTAAAATCGTAGCCGAAGTGCTTAGTATTCGGTTCGGTTAAAAACCGAATAGACACTATTCAGTTATTTTGCGGTTCGGTTTTGTTTTAACCATATATAAATGTCAGAAAATTCTGACAGATTTTGTACCTTCACCTGTACAGTGTACTTCCATTCCATACTTAAGAAATAACAGTTTACCATACTTAATAGATTAAACAGATCCATTCCATAAGAGTATAAACTCTAAATGTCAAACACACAGTCACACACATAATGAAGTCCAAAAGCAAGGAGTCTAAAATCTAAAGATCAAACACACACACAATGGTCTTAAAGTTTAACGTAAGAAAGTAGCACGAAGAGTCGAAGATAAGTAAAAGACTCCAGAGTCCAGTCCATCCATCCAATTCTCAAGTCAACAATCCCCTTAATCCCCATCCTTGCCCAAAATGTCTGCAAAGAGAAAAACTCAAAAGTCAGATCAAAAGAAATGACACCCACAAAAACCACACCACACAACTTGAAGAATCAGCCACTTTCTCTTTAATCTTAATATGCAAGCCCTATGCAATTACATAATCATAGATAATGAAAATGAGTACAAGTTTGCAACTCCACTAACCATAAATCATGATATGCAAAAGAAATGACAACTATAGAAATTTTAAGTCAAATAATAAGTCAATCATGATATGTAAAAGGTGTCTGCATTCATTCAAGTGAAACTCTAACTGGATTCATTCAAGTGACAAACAGTTCTAACTGGATTCATTCAACTATAGAAATTTTAAGTCAAATAAGAAGAGAAGAGATTCCCTTACCATCTTCAATGCTGGCATTGTCATATGGTACATAGTCGCATATGAAATCAAGGGAGATAGGTTTTTGCAACCAGCTTTGCGTACAGAGAAGTGCTTCAACTGTCCTGGCAGATAGCGAGCTTCTCCATGGAGTAAGAATGCGCTTTCCAGTACTAAATGCAGACTCTGGAGCAACTGAGGACACTGGTATTTCCAAAGTGTCATTCGCCATAAGTGATAGTACCTTATACTTTGTACTACTCCCTCCGTCCTAGTTTAGATGCCAAAATAGGGGATTTTTTTTGTCCTAAAATACTTGCTATACTTCATATTTTTCCACCTTTTATCCTGATTTGCCCCTAACTTGGAATGAGCCCACAACATGGAGAATTGTGTATTTCAATTTTCTAGACACACTCTTAAATACTTTTCTCTATATACTTCCTTTAATTTGAATTTTTCCAAGTAAACAACAAAAACCTAGACATCTAAAAACTAGAAATCTTAAATACTAACCTAGGGTAATTGTGGAAAAAAAAACTATTCTCTATGTGTTTCTTAACTTTTGTGCAAAATCCTATTTTGGCATCTAAACTAGGACGGAGGGAGTATTAGCCTGCCACCAAGCCAGAATATCAAAATCCCTTGTAGATGTTTCACAGTCATCAAGCAAATACCTCTCAAGTTCTGACATTGGACGAATAGGAAATTCCTGCTAAACTTAGCTAGTTTATCAGCAAGTTTATTTCCCATAAGTAACAAATTCTTTTTTGTCTAAAAAGAAGGCTCCACCTATTTGCCATCCTCATTTATCCTATTTCCCACCCTCATTAATTGTCACCCTCACTTATCCTATTTGCCACCCATATATTTTTTCAAATATCCTAATTACTACTTCTTGACTATATATTTACGCCCAACAATAAAACCAATCCCAATAACTATTTTTTTTAAAAACCCTAAACCGCACCTTCTCTTCCATCCTCCACCTTCACTCATCACCGGCATATTTTGGATTTTTCAACCAAATCCAAAATAAGGTGAAATTAAACCTAATTAAAATATTTGAATGCGCAATTGCATATAAAAAATCATGATTAAATTCCATTTTTTTTTGAAGCATAATTCGATTTTGTTTGTTCTTGTGATAAAGAACCAGTCGTCCACTTTGGATCGACTTGATTTTGAATAGCATTTTTAAAAACTAAAATCAGATTTCCTAGTCATGGATGATTACTTTACGATTATTAGCATATATAGTGTGTTGGAATATTTTCAACCCCGCTACGAAGGGGGGTCCTGGGGGGCGTAGCCCCCCAGGCTGTGATCGACCTCTTTGTGAAGAATTTTTTGGATATACAATTGTTTGGACAGTTGGAAAACGTTTCCAGAAAATTCTAAATTCAACAGACAGTGGCTGTTGATGAAGAGACGCATCTCTTTGTGAAGAGAAACCTGTTGGTGAAAAGACATGTCTTTTCCCAACAGATGCAAAAACCTCTATAAGTAGCATCTCCCAAACCCATTTCGAAATCATCAAAAAACTATCTTCTGTTCTTCTTTCTTACAAAGCATCATCAGAAACTTATTTACATGTGTTCTTGATTGGGTCAAGGGGTGCAAACCTTGAATCCAATTTTCGGTTGTAGGGCTTTCTTTGTATCTCGAAGGAGTATTTCACATACCTGTTGCAATCGCCAATTCGTTGGGAGGGTAGAAATATTTGTCTAAAAGAAATCACCAGAGCCTTAAAAGTTTTGAGTACAACCACAAAAGATTTCTGTCATTCATCTCCATTGCAGCCCGGTAACTTTTTTCCAACATAGTGATCTATGAACGATTTGAATAAATTTTTTTTTGATATTTGGTGGTCCGTTCATGTCGAGTTCGTTGCTTCTTGATTTTAGGCATTATTTTGTATTAGCTTTTTCGTTGTTGAGTCTTTTCTTGAGGCTCATGTGATGTTCGTATCAAGCAATCAAATCCAGATGCAGCTTGTTATAATGCCCTGGATCCAGAATTATTAGTGCAGTACAAAGAAATAAAAGAATAAGTGATACAGATCCTACAGATACCTACTATACTTTGTGTATCAAAAGACCGCGCCGAAAATAGATGACGTGTTGAAAGTTGTGGTGGGTAATGGACGATTACAACTCCACAATTCAAGGTATTGTTTTGGATGAAGAAGTGGGAAGCAGTGGGTGAAGATTGTTTGCTGCTGTGGTGATAGTAAAATACTTTTGTTTGTATTCTTTCAGATTGACTAGTACTAATTTAAAACAAAATTAAGGTGGCGGTGGCAATGGCCATGTCTAACTTCGTTTCTTCTTCCAGGAATTAATCAACTGTGCTAATCATTTGCCACTTCGATTTAACATAATGATGCACCAATTTAAATAGAAATCTAACCTAGTGTTTACATCTTGTAATGGGTTTTTAATGAAAACGGGTGTTAGTTGAGAAGAAGACAAATTGGTTATAGTCAAATTTGATTTGACTTTTACATGTGGTAATTAGGAAAAAATAGAATTAAAAAGTAGAATTACTTTAGAAATTCTAATAGAGGTGGTAAATAGGATAAATGTGGGTGGCAAATAGGTGGAGCTAAAAAGAAAAAGAAAAAAAAGAAACTTATGACACAATATCCTCCTAAGTGGACTAACTAGTGAGTTTCGAGCCCACGACATTAATAAACGGGCCGTGAATTATAACCCCAAAGGTGTCACTATCCATCCACAAAAAACCCATAAAAAAAAAGTAACACAAAAACCCCAAAAAATATAGATATTTGGGGGTTTTGTATCAATATCCACCACTACCATCACCGACCACCACCACTACGATCACCACCACCATATCCACCATCAATATATACCAGCACTACCATCACCAACCACTACGATCACCAACCACCATATCCACCATCAACTACCACTACTAGGAACCAATACCACATCCACCAACAAATACTAGCACTACCATCACTATAAAAGCACCAACACCACCCACCACCACTAACCAGAAATAGTACTACCAAAATTTGGTTTCATCATAAACTTACTGTTTCATCAATAAAATCTTCGATTTCATGATAAAAAAATAGGCAAAAATAAGATGAAACCAATTTTATTTGAGGTTTTTGTATTAATTTTTTAAATTTTGGGGGTTTTTGTATCAATTTTGTTTAACACGAAGTTTTAATGAATCGAATGGAATTTTTGTACTTCAAATTTGGTCACCTTTGTATTTTACTACCAGTTCTGGTAAATGAAAATGAACCACGGTATAAAGTGAAGTCTATGTCAACCAAAGATACTCACTCGTACCCCTAGTTAGCAATTCGGGGTACGGGTAGTAGTTCGGGACGGCATACGTACGGGAATTATACGGATTTGGATAGATCGAATTCGGTCAACGGTTCGTTGTTCGGACAGTAGTTCGGAACGACATACGTGCATATTCGTTTTATAAATGTGAGTTCGACACTTAAAATTCGGCTAACATATATGATAAATTGATAAGTATTATGACCTTATTACGAGACTAATTTGATTTGTATATGCTTTATAAGATGGAAAAAAATATTTTAGCGTGATTATTTAACAAGAAGTAAACAATTTAATCGCGTAAATGTATTATAAAATCTATAGACTTTTAAACAAAAATCAACACATAAAACATTGGTTAAACAACTACCAATAGAAAATTTTAATTGAATAATTGTATTTAAATAAAAAGTATATACAAAATCAAACAAAAACCAATCATCAGAACTCTGGTGAGAGAGTTACCTATGGGAGTTCTAGTTCGGAAATATCATTCGGATACGGTCAGTTTGGATACGTTCGTGAATCATTCGTGAGGTCCATATAATCCGGCAACTAGGTTCGGAGTTCAAATAGTGCAGATGTATCATTCAGATTCGGTCAGTTCGGATACGTTCGCGAATCATTCGGGAATGATTCGGAGAATCATTAACTAGGCTCGTACCCAGGGAGCAATAGCAAGCAGACTATCTTAATCGAAAAAAGGAAAAAACAAAAGCAACCACTATAACCCCCTATTATAACCATCAGCGTCGGCCGTCAGGTCAGTTTCTTCTGTTGGAAAAGCTTCTCCTGAGCGGTCTCGATATCTGGTTAAGAGGTAATATTACGCGTCTTATATCGATCGCAGTTTTTTCATTTGATTTCTACGAATTTCCTTGCTCATTTCATAATATATCCTTAAGGATTTACTTCTGATTTAGGTGAAATGAGTTGATTTGCAGTACATATGTTTGATAAAATGCCTAAAACACTGAGTGTTAGGGAGTGGCCAGCTCACTTTAAGAATGAAGCCTAATCCTTTTTATGTCCCGCCCCAGTCCATCAATCCGCGTTAGTCTATTAGATCTTCAAGGCAGAACAATACCCATTATTTTTCAGAGTTTGGATTCATTGATTATATTTATTCTCATTACTAGTGCTGTTACACGTTTTTGAGAAACAAATATTACCTAGTTACGACCCATCATAACTGCAATAACATGTGGATAAGCACCTGAATTGGTTTACTAGTCTTAGATTTGTCATGTCTAATGGTTGTACTAGTGTTTTTCAACGTAATCTTACAAATGTACGAAACCCTTCTTTTTCTTGACAGTTGTTGAGAATGGAAATTGCACATTGTTATCTAGAAGGCAATGTTGATGCGGTAGAGTTCTGTCCACATGAATTATTTCATCAAGTTTTAGCTGTTTCGACGTACACATTACAGGAGGGTGATCAGCCGAATCGATGTGGAAGTATATCACTTTTCTCGGTTGATGCTGATTCAAACCAACTTGATATGTTTCATCAAGTTGAGACATCTGGAATTTTTGATATAAAATGGAATTCCGTTGGAGCCAGTCCATTGCTCGCACATGCCGATGCCAGTGGTTACGTGAGGTTACACAGTTTAGGAAGTGGTTCAAATGGATCAGAAAATGGAGGTACATCTGACTGTAAATTCTCTTTCTACTCGGTCTCATCTTGTATAAAGCTTTCACAGATGGTTGCATTGGTATCTATTAACATGATATATCAGTATATGTTAGGTTCGCCTTGTGACACAAACCAAAACACGTCAGAGTAAACTAAGATTCATTCTTACTCTCATAAGAAATGTGATCATCTGTACCTCTATAAGACACTTTCTTCAACATAGCAACTGCTACTTGTGATAAGTTCATTTGATTTTAACTTGCAAAGTGGATCCTCTTGTTCAGAGTTGGAAATTGTATCGTGTATGGTAACCCTGTTGTTTTACCAGGCTCTGTCCTTGAACTTGACTCGACACAAATGAAGTCTTTAATCTCCAGCCATGATGCCTAAGAAAGACATTGAGTATCAAATGTTTATTCAGTGAGAGAAAAAAATCATATAAATGTATATACATATATACGATCTCGTAAGCATGTAGTGAGTACTTTTAGTCCAATTGTAAGACCTAGGATTCAGGAGAACTTGGCTGCTCATGTACTAAATACTTGGAAGTTGGAAACTTAATATTAGTTAGCGGTTTTCTCGTTCTTTCCAATCATACAAAGTACCACAAAAACCTATAATCAGTTCAATTGTTATTTCATTTTTTATAGTTCAAAAGTGTAATAGGTTTCCAAAATTCCATTCACTGCTATTTTTATATTATTGATTAATTGAATTACCGAATTATGAATTGCGACTGTTGTGGTTCTATTAGCAATCCTTGTAAACATCAACTAAGAACTGTCAAAATATCAGTTTTTATGTTAAATTCTAATGAACACAAGTTGTAGTTTTGTTTTCTTAGCTTGTTTAACATTATGATGCAGTTAAAGTCCTGAAAGAAGTTTGTGGAGAAATGGTTAGTTCCTCCATGTGTTTGTGCCTTGATTGGAACCCATCAGCCACATCCATTACTGTCGGGCTTTCAGATGGTTCCATATCTGTGCTCACTCTTGCGGAGTCCCAACTAAAGATTCAACAATCATGGGAAGCACATGAGTATGAGGTCTGGGCTGCCAATTTTGATACCCAACAACCAAATTTAGTGTATACTGGCTCAGATGACTGCAAATTTTGTTGTTGGGATCTGCGAGAGAGTCCTTCAAACTTGGCCTTCCAAAACACGAAGACTCATAAAATGGGTGTGTGTTGCATCACAAAGGACAGAACAGATCCAAATGTACTATTAACCGGGAGCTACGACGAGCATTTAAGGATATGGGATGTGAGATCAATTTCAAAGCCAGTAAATGAGAGCTCGATATGTTTGGGAGGGGGAGTATGGAGACTTAAGCAACATCCGTCAATACCAAGTCTGGTTCTGGCAGCATGTATGCATAATGGATTTGCAGTTGTTAGAGTTGAAGGGGAGAAAGCTGAAGTCTTGGAGACTTACAGTAACCACAAATCTCTTGCTTATGGGGCCGATTGGCAAAGAGGACCGTTAAGCAAGAAAGATGGAATAGAAAGGCCTGTGGCGGCTACATGTTCATTTTATGATCGACTTGTTCGAGTATGGCTACCAGTGAAGGAGGTGGTTCTAAACACTATGTAAGTTATTGAAATGTGCCATACTTATTCAGTTTTGGGAGATTTTTCATGTCTAGCTATGTCTTTGGCTAACCTTAGGTGACTCCAACAAGAAGGGGTTGTACTAGGATTGATTTATATCTTTATAGATGCTTAAGTTTCATGTAAGACGTAACAAAAGGTACGTATGATTAGGGATGAGCATTTTATCCGTCATCCGCGGATTAACCGGGACCAACCATACTTGTGCGGATGGATGTCCGGACCGTTCGCTAATGGGTTGGACGCGGATGAGATTTTTGAAATCCAACGGATTATAGATTGGACCCGGATGCAACCTTGAAAATCCGTTGAACATCCATACCCGTTAGATTAAGGATATTTATATAATTTTTAGAAAATATATGGATAGTTTTGAAAATTTTATAGTGTTTGCTTGGAGTGTTGTCCGCGGCACTTTTATATTTATATACATATATAAAATGTGTAGGTTCTATAAGAAGTCATTTATATTGGCTTTAGTTTTTCATTATAAATTTTATGATCGACTTGTTCGAGTATGGCTACCAGTGAAGGAGGTGGTTCTAAACACTATGTAAGTTATTGAAATGTGCCATACTTATTCAGTTTTGGGAGATTTTTCATGTCTAGCTATGTCTTTGGCTAACCTTAGGTGACTCCAACAAGAAGGGATTGTACTAGGATTGATTTATATCTTTATAGATGCTTAAGTTTCATGTAAGACGTAACAAAAGGTACGTATGAATTTAGGGGTGAGCATTTTATCCGTCATCCGCGGATTAACCGGGACCAACCGTACTTGTGCGGATGGATGTCCGGACCGTTCGCTAATGGGTTGGACGCGGATGAGATTTTTAAAATCCAACGGATTATAGATTGGACCCGGATGCAACCTTGAAAATCCGTTGAACATCCATACCCGTTAGATTAAGGATATTTATATAATTTTTAGAAAATATATGGATAGTTTTGAAATTTTTATAGTGTTTGCTTGGAGTGTTGTCCGCGGCACTTCTATATTTATATACATATATAAAATGTGTAGGTTCTATAAGAAGTCATCTATATTGGCTTTAGTTTTTCATTATAAATTTTAGCTAACATAAGTCCATTGGATTATCCGCACTCAATCCGCTCATCTGTGCATCCATTGGATATGGATTGGATGCGGATGCCAAATTTAAAATCCATAGAGAATTGGATTGGATGCGGATGAGGTGAAAACTGGTCCATACCGGCCCATGCTAACCCTACATATGATTTCATAGGATTATTATCAATAGATGAAATGAAAACCTCCCAAGTTCTGTCATTTTTGAAAGATGAGTTTATGTATACAAATACAGTCAAAAGAAGGTTCAAAATTGAACAAGGTTTAGGATTAAACCAAACTTGTTTTCAGCTGATAATACAACCTAAAAAAAACAAAACAGATGCAATACAACAATCTTCTTGATGCATGATAAAGTTCTAGAGAACCTTGCCAAGATCAGTATGCTGAAGTTTATATCATTAACAGGTAAACTTTAATGAATAAAAGAACCAAGTGAAAACAACAAGTACAAAAGAAAACCAAGAACGCGAAAAAATAGAGAAAGAAATGAAACTCAACGGAGTTGCTGCACAATGCGTTCTGCACCCACTCAAATACATAAAAAAGATAGATGATCGTCTTAATAACAGTTAAGAATCAACCCGAGGAAAGATCGAACAAGGCTAAACTTTCTCTTAATCTTTATTATGACTGCACTTTTTTTGTTTACCTTCCTTGAAAGCCAGCAAGTTGAGAAAACAAAGGTGAATCTGCTATAGTGGAGTTGTCAGTAATAGTAATGATTGGAGCCTCATCGCTGTCGTCAGCATCCTTTTCCTTTGGTTGATCCGGAGCCTTGATTTTGGGCATATCATCGACTGGTTCAGGTGTTGATGTTGAAGCTTCTTGAAGTTGTAAAGCATACTCCAAGTTCCATAGGACATCTCCCATTGAAGGTCTATCAACACCATAATCTGCTAAACACTTCTCTGCTGCTTCAGCAAACTTCTTTAGAGAGCCAGAATTGATAGTTCCTGCTATTTTAGGGTCAATTATTTTCTCAAGTAGACCCTTCTTGTGCCATTGCATTGCCCATTCAGCCAGGTTAACTTGTTCTCTTGGTAATGCTGGGTTCAACGCAGGTCTTGCGCATAAAACCTCGAAAAGTACTACTCCAAATGAGTAAACATCTGATTTCTCAGTTAGCTGTTGACGTCTAAAATATTCAGGATCCAAATACCCGAAACTACCTTTTACTGCAGTACTTACAGCAGTACCCATTTGTGCAGCTTTAGATAACCCGAAATCAGAGACTTTAGCAACTAAATTCTCATCAAGAAGGATATTCGTCGTCTTAACGTCACGGTGAATGATTCCCTGTGCAGTACCCGTGTGAAGGTAATGCAGTCCTCGAGCTGAACCAATGCAGATTTCCAGCCGCTGTTTCCATGTCAGATGAGGAAGATTCGATCCGTAAAGATGATCACGAAGTGGACCGTTGGCCATGTACTCGTAAACTAGTATCATTTCAGAATTCTCGTCACAGTAACCAATCAAAGACACGAGATGACGATGACGAAGTTTCGAAAGCATTTGGATTTCAGTTTGGAATTCATTTATTCCCTGTTCGTTACTCGCACTACCACGTTTGATAGCAAGTTTAGTACGATCTTCTTGTTCACCGAGGTAAACTTTACCGAACCCACCAACACCCACCACAGCGTTCTCATCGAAATTCTTTGTGGCTTCTTGGATTTCTGCGAAGGTGAAGTATCGGCCTAATCCAAGTGCTGAGGAGAAGAAACTCGAGTAGCCGCTCTTACTTTTGTTGGAACCAAATTGGTGCGACCCGCTTTTGCTCGACATGAAACTGGAATGACTGGCATGGAGAGGAAGAAGCCATGATGAGAAACTGTTGCATTTATCCCAATCGTTCGGCCTTTTCTGCCAACGTACAAAAACTGAGGCAAGCAATAACATTGCTGTAACTCCCATGACTAGACCGACACCCGCGATAATCTTCATTGTAGTAATTCCTCTACTTGGCCCTACAAATGTCCCGTCTACAGCAAATAGCCCGTCCAAGCTTCCAGCTTCATTGCTTATTTTCATGACTTCTAGGCCATTGAGTATTGCATTAGGATTTCCTGACTCAACCCTTCCAGGACCTACTTGCACTCTAACGGTGCCATTAGTGATGCTTGAGGCATTGAGCACAAAATCTAGGTAATAGGCTGTAGAAAGGCCTCCTGTTTTCCCTGAAAGATCGAGTCCTGAAGAACCCATAATTCCATTGACATAAACATTGAAGTATAGATCATTTAAAGTCTTACTGACGATATCGCAGAAATGCAATCTTATCAGGTATGAGAATGTTGGATCAACACCCATTTCCCATGTGAGATTGAAATTTGGATTCACAGTTGCTGAATCTCCCATCTGTTTCGCCGTGGAATAAACCCAGTTTGGTGCAATTAATGGGGTTGCACCATCTTCTGGATATTTAACCGCAGTTGGAGTAACAGAAGCATTTGTTGCTGCTTCGGGGTGCTTCATAAATCCGTCGTCAGGTAGCCAATATCTTTTCAATGTGTCATTGGCAGGACTTATAAGAGGACCACCAACATTCAATCTGTAAGAAACTTCAAGTGCATATTCAGATAAACCTTTAAAATCAGAAGCAGGTAAAACAGTGGCAGAATCAGATACCAATGCGTCCGGGGCCGAAACGAGTTCGATCGCGTTGATGAACGCAAACGAATTCTTCTTGGGCGAGAACTTAAGGGAGAATCTATCAGAAGTAACATTAACTAAATACTCTTTAAACACCGGAGCATCAGCACTGGGTATAGTAAAATCATGAAGGAGAACGACTTTATCCGTAACCACGGAAAATGAGGCTGTGCTTAAATTATACTTAGGATGAAAAACAGGAAAAAAGTATAGACGAACCCAGTGTCGTCCTGGACGAGAAACAAAGAACGTGTACGTGGATTCTTCACAAAAAATCCTAGCTGTAAGATACAAAGGTGATACAGAAGAACTAGCAGAATCTTTGGTGTTAATGGAAGAAACTGAAGTCTGAATATCTTCATCGGTAGAAAGAAGCGAAGCGGTCTGCGAATCGGACTTAAACGTACGTCCATCCTCGAGCTTAGTAGGTTGAGGTGAGCCACAATCCACGAGATAATTGTCAGCAGGATTGAAAGAAAGAGATGGTGTTGAATGTGGTTGTGAAAATGAAGGATTTGCAAAGGAAAGGATTAGAAGAAAGAAGAAGAGGAGGAGAGAGATAGAGATGGGTAGAGGTGATGCCACCCCATTTTTCTCTCCTCCCATTATTGAAACTTGTTTTGATCAATCAATACTTGCTATGATGATGCCATTGATGACCTTCAAACTTCCTCCATAGAGGAAATCCAACAAAGAGAGTATCAATGAAGGAAGTCTGTTGTTTGGAAAACGGAATAATGGAATGGCATCAACACAAAATGTGAAAACCTTTGTTTTAGGAAGAATTTGTGTCGAAGCAAGTTTTTAGGAGAAAAATGAAAAAGAAAATAGAGAAGAAAAAAAAAGTTAGTTAATTAGTTATGTGGTTATGACATAATGAAAGAAGAAAAAAGAAGAAGACAAAAAAAAAAAGTTAGTTGGATGGGAGTAAGGAATGAACGTGCACCATTGTCTTAATACATTATGGATATCGCGTTTTGATGATTGCGTTGAATTCTATTATGGAGACCAAGTCTTACTAAATTCTAGTACTTATTCCTATGTATCTCCAAAATTAGAGTATCCACAATTAAATTTTTCATTTCTCCCACCTATGTTGTTAAAATTGATCAATGGTCTACCGATTAGACCATGCAGATATCACTGTAATACACCGGTAAAATTATTGGATAATGATACCAATACCAAATGCTTAGATGGAATATGAGTTCATGAGTTCGAAATTCGTGAGCATCAAATTCTTTATTGATTAAAAAAAATAAAAAAAATAATTAGGCCATAACTTCAAAAATAAATAAATGAATTGTTCAACATACTATAACTAGAAAAAGCTAGAGTGACCTTTGGCCTACCTCAATATCTCCATGTAAAAGAATTCTGTGTATCCAATTTTCAGAGATAATGATTGTATAATGCTTAAAATATAGAATCAAGTTTTCTTCTTCTGCTGTTGCTGACAATTTTGAATATTTAAAACATAACCCATGTCTTTCAAATCCATTGTACTTGGGATAATGATTGAAATCATTTTTTCTTTTGTTTTTTCGGTAGATGATATGACAATTGTACTTGTTTTTTTGTTCTTCTGCTGTTGCTGACAATTTTGAATATTTAAAACATAACCCATGTCTTTCAAATCCATTGTACTTGGGATAGTGATTGAAATCATTTTTTCTTTTGTTTTTTGTAGAGGAAAATGGAAGCCATGATAACTGAGAAACAAGTAGTCATGGGCCTAGTTACCAATTCGGAATTTGGAAAACGTACGGAACGGCAAACGTACGAGTATTATACGATTTTGTAAAATTCAGATTCGGTCCAAGATTCGGTCAACAGAACGTGATTCGTCAGTAATTCGGAACGGCATTCGTACGTGTATAATTCGATTTATAAATATGAGTTCGGCTCTGAAAATTCGGTATCTATATATACTAAATAATTTATATTTATAAGGTCATAGACCAATTTTTATGCATATGTGTGAGTTATTTAAAGAAAAAATAAAATTAATATGATGATATTAATAATATATATAACATTAGTCATCCAAGAGGACGTGGTATAGTGGTTTAAATGCTTGTTTTGTGAGTTTGAGATCTCTCTCACCTTCACCTTCAAATTTTTTCAGTAATTTTTATTTCATAAAAATTACAACAACGTCTAATATTGGGTCGTGTATGCCCGGGAGGCAGTAAACCCCAAAAAATGGGGCTTTTAAAAACGTAAAAGCTAAAGAATTTATGGCGAATTAAGCGGGCATATCATTCGGGATTCGGGATACGTAAAATTCGTGAACGATTCGCGAATAATCCGGGAATGCCACATAGTACGCGACTTGGGTTCGGAGTTGCAAACATATGCGAATAAAACGGTAAAATTCGTGATATGGAAAAATTCGCAAATGCTTCGTGAATCATTCGCGAACTTACTAACTAGGGTCATGGGTTAGATTCAAATACATGTTAACATGTTAGTTCATTCTGTGCTGTTTTGGAGGACCAAATCACCCTTTTGATTTTACTACATTTTGGTCAAAACGAAGAAAAGAGATAAAACTGTAGTTCCTATATATCCACAGTAATTTGAGTAATATGAACATTTATCAACAATAAAGAGATGAAAACTAACTGATCTACTGCGCGGTGAAAGCTAAACCAGCTCAAATACATGACTGTATGTTCTAATGATGAAGGGGTAAAACTTCAAATGAGACTTTTGGAACAGTTTGGTTTTTCTAGTGTGTAATAATACTGCCCATTCGATTTTGTATTTGGTTCTTTATACTATATATGGTAGCTACCTTCCCTGGAAATTGGAAATTTGTGAGAACACAGGAGGATCAGCTGTGAGTTCTATGTCACCGGTATCAGCAGGGACCGGAGGAGTATTCGTGTCCTCGTTAATTGAATCTTCTTCCACTACGATGACATTGGAGATGTTCTCATCCGGTACCGCATGACTGGGTCTTGATGCTGACTCCTGAAGTTGTAGGGCATACTCCAAATTCCACAGCACATCTCCCATTGAAGGTCTATCCACGCCATAATCTTCTAAGCATTTTTCTGCGGCTTCAATGTATTTTTTCAAGGAAGCTGTATGGATACTTTCAGCAATTAAGGGGTCGACTATTTTTGCTATCAGACCTCTCCGGTGCCATTGCATCGCCCATTCTGCCAAGTTAACCTGTTCTCTTGGCAATGCAGGGTTTATTGCAGGTCTTACACATAAAACCTCTAATAGAACTACCCCGAAAGAATAAACATCAGATTTTTCTGTCAACTTTTGGGACCTAAAGTACTCTGGATCGAGGTATCCAAAACTACCTTTAACTGCAGTACTGACATGCGTTTGCTCCAAAGTGGGTGCAGCTTTAGAGAGCCCGAAATCTGAAACTTTCGCAACGAAGTTCTCATCAAGAAGAATATTTGTGGTTTTAACATCTCGGTGAATGATTCCTTGAGCAGCACCAGTATGAAGGTAATGTAGTCCACGAGCTGCACCGATGCAAATCTCAAGACGTTGTTTCCAGGATAAAAGAGGAAGATTGGAGCCATAAAGATGATCACGAAGTGGACCGTTTGCCATGTACTCATAAACAAGTATCATTTCTGACTGTTCATCACAGTATCCAATAAGTGATACAAGGTGGCGGTGTCGGAGCTTTGAAAGCATCTGTATTTCAGTCTGGAACTCATTGATTCCCTGATCGGAACTGGCATTACCTCGTTTTATAGCAAGTTTAGTTCCGTCCGCTTGCTCGCCAATGTACACTTTGCCAAAGCCACCAACACCAATCACAGCTTTCTCATCGAAATTTTGTGTTGCTTCTAGCAGCTCTGCCAAGCTGAAGACCCTGCCTAATCCAAGTGTTGGAGGGTAAAAGTTTGAGTGACCGCTCTTGCTCTTGCTCTTGTTTGATCCCGCCGGGTAAGCCCCGCGAGAACCACTTTTGCAGTTCATGAAGGTGGATTGGCCTGCATGAAGAGGAAGAAGCCATGAAGAGAAGCTGCGAGACTTGCGCCAGTCTGGAGGTTTCTTTTGCCAGCGACAGAAAACCATCACAACGAAAGCCAGTGTGATAACACCTATGACTAGACCAACGATTGAGACTATTTTCATTGGACTAAGTCCTTTACTTACAAGTGTTCCTTCAACGTTGAACAAACCATCCAAACTCCCTGCCTCATTGCTCATCTTCATGACTTCAAGACCATTGAGAATTGCATTTATGGTTCCTGAGTCAGTATTAGGAGGACCTACTTGTATCCAGATGGTTCCATTGGTGATTGATGATGCGTTTGCCACAAAATCGTTGTAGTAAGCGGTGGAAAGGGCTGATGTAAGTCTTGAAAGATCAAGACTTTGAACACCCATTAATCCATTGACATAGACATTAAAATATAAGTCATTCATACTCTTGCTTACGACATCACAAAAATGCAAACGGATTAAGTAGGAAAATGTGGAATCGACCTTCATTTCCCATGTGAGATTGAAATTTTGGTCTACAGTTGCTGAATCTCCCATCTCCTTTGCAGTCGCATAAACGAAATTCGGTGCAATTAATGGACTTGCACCACTACTTGGATATTTAACAGCACTTGGAGCAACAGAGACACTCTTCGACGATTCAGGAAGCCTCAGAAACCCTTCATCAGGTAACCATACCCTTCCCAATGTGTCATTCATGGGTGCTATCACTGCACCGCCAACATTCAACCGGTAGCATACTTCGAGAGCATAACTAGACAAGCCCCTAAATTCAGCAAGCGGAGACACTGCAGTAGCCGAGTCAGAGATGAGTGTGTCAGGGACAGAGACAAGCTCAACAGCATTGATGAACGCATATGAGTTCTTCTTCGGTGAGAATTTAAGTAAGAATTTATCTGAGTTAATGTTAATCAGATACTCCTTGAACACTGATGTATTCTGATTGGGTACATTGAAATCATGTAGCAGGACAAATTCATCGGTGGTAACAATAAACACAGCACTTGTTAGATTATATGAAGGGTGCGGGAGCGGGCAGAAGTATAGACGTAGCCAATGTCGACCCGTGTGGGAGATGAAGAAACTGTACGTTGATTCGCTGCTAAACACCCTTGCTGTAAGATATAAAGGTAACAAAGAAGAAGAAGTGGAACTGCTAATGTTGACATTTGAAACCAGATCGGAAACCTGTATATCTTCTTCGGTTGAGAGTAAAGAAGCAGATTGCTTATCTGACTTGAATGTCCGGTCGTCAATTTTTGTAGGCTGGGGTGATCCACAATCAATCAA
This sequence comes from Papaver bracteatum, assembly GCA_023529315.1. NCBI lineage: Eukaryota > Viridiplantae > Streptophyta > Magnoliopsida > Ranunculales > Papaveraceae > Papaver > Papaver bracteatum. The sequence continues at coordinate 208,978 of JAJJWX010001050.1, forward strand.
ATAATTGTCTCCAGGTGTGTAAGATGAAGGAGAAGGAGAAGAAGAACCACCACCTTTGGCCGCCATTAGTTTTGGAAGAAACAGTAAATGCAGAAATGTAAGGAGGAGAAATGAGAGAGATGAAATGTGTTGACGATGACATTGTCCGGCTCCATTTTTCTCTCCTCCCATCATCAAATTTTGTTTTGATTAATCAGGTGTTAACGTTTTGATGTAAGAGGCACCATATTCATTGAGGTAGCAATGTGGCATCTTTAGCTGTTGATGTTGGTGATAGCACTGTTGCACATTGCAATGACAACAGTAATTTCTCCAGAAAAATCACAGGAAGATCAATGTTCCGGTGGACTGCAGCAACAATTTTTTTTTTTTTTGCAGTGATTCAGGAATAACTGGTGTATAAACGAACTTCTCGGGATAGATTCTTCAAATGAGAGAGAGTCTAGAAAGTTAGTTCCTTTTGGGTTACTTACTATTTTTAGTTAAAACGGAGGGAGCTATTCCCTACCTTCGCAATGTCTCTGAGGTAACCAAAATCTTAACTTCTGTGGAGAAGGTCTCGAATTTCATGATTTATAAATTGGATATAGTATTACTCGGGGGTGATACCATATCTAAGATACAAAACAAAGCTAGGCTAAGTTTGTCTGTGTTAGTGGTGGTCAGGATTTGTCCGTGGGAAAGATAAATCCAGGGTTGTGGTTCTCCCTGCCACCCCCTACAACTCGCACGCGTGGTGTTAATTCCAATATTATGAATGCAAAATGTATACTCAAGTCAAGATATGAAATTTCAAAAATTACAAAACAAAGCTAGGCTAAGTTTGCCTGTGTTAGTGGTGGTCAGGATTTGTCCGTGGGAAAGATAAATCAAGGGTTGTGGTTCTCCCTGCTACCCCCTACAACTCGCACGCGTGGTGTTAATTCCAATATTATGAATGAAAAATGTATACTCAAGTCAAGATATGAAATTTCAAAAATTATAACGGGGAGGTTCGAACTCATGATCTATTGTGTCATAAGACTAGCCTCTAACCAATGTTCCACCTTGGTTGGAATTGATAGAAAAGATAAATCAATAGTGGTGGTTTGTTCAACTTAATTACCATAATTTCTTTATTAATTAGTGTTTCACTAATTGCTCATAATAAATGACTAATCATTTTTTAATTATAAATGTTTTCTTAATTAATTATAATATTTATTTCTATTAATAAATAATTTTGATAAATAATATCAATAGACATTTTCTGCGACAATGAGTAGTAGAAGAGGTGGAGGTCGAAAGATTAGTGGTGGTTAAGTGCGGAGCGAAGCATAATTATATTTATTTTTGTTTTTTTATCGTAAAATGGGATACAAAGTCCATTTTTCACATGTATCCAACTTGCCAAGAATTTTTCCTCCCTCTCTCCTCAAAATCCTGGCTCCTCCCCTGGTTTGTGGTGGAAGAAGTAGTGACGGTGAATGTTGGTGAGTAGTGATGGACAATATTAATTTTATGTTGTCGTTACAACATCGTAGTGTGGAAGATGTGGTTGGTTGTTCTTTAACACTTTTGATAAAGGAAGGTACCATATATTTCAGGATGATATCATACAAGACAATATTTTCATAATCGTAGTTGAATCACCCAAATGGTACCCCTGTTATCTTTGGTACTATATCGTATAAATCATGATTTTTTAATGTTAAAATAAAATTGATTGCAATAGAAAAAAGAATATATATACACGGAAAAAAAAATGAAACAAATCAATTGACTAAATTTTGTTCAATCTAAACCTCATAATGGCATTTGTGATTGAAAATTAGAATTGCGTCCAACAACCTACATGGGATGGGCGGCAATGATGGTGGCAGTGGTGGAGTCAAAAATTGACATTGAGGAGGCCTTTTTTAAAAAAGAAACATGTAAATTTTGGTGGACTGAACCATAAATATATGTGGACAAAGTACTATATATAAAATAAACTAAAAAGTTTATGTAGTTATTAAAAATTTAAGGGGTTAAAGCCAGGTTAGTCATTCTAATGTTAAAAAATATATGGGGACTGAACCTTGGCTCCGCCACTAGGTGGTGTGGATAAAAAAAAGTGGATTCATATGGTTTTATGGTGGTGGTGGGTATTGGTGAACAAAAACATATTATGTTAATTTCGTAACGTTACAAAATGTGTAACGTTATATTATAAAGTATAAAACGTGGTTGATCATTCTAATGTTAAAATAAACTCGATAAAACACATGTCCATTTTAAAAAAATTGGTGCAATCAATTGCCATGTTATGTAATAACTAAACGAACGACACGAATCAAGATCAGAACATATGAAATTATTTATTATCGATTTGTTTATGTAAAAAGTGGTCAGGATTTTTCCTTGGCAAAGATAAATTTACCGCTAGGGTTTGTTTAACTTAACCATTTTTAAACGTTTTATTAATTACTGTCTCATTGATTGTTCATAATGATTAATTAAATTTCTATTATAAATGTTCCTTTAATAATCTAACATAAATACATAATTTTATTAATAAATAATTTTACTAAAAACTATATTAATTCTAATGGTGGTAGTGGAAGCAGGGTTAGTATAAGCAGTGGTGGGTGTTTGTGAATGGTGGAGGCGGTAACATTACTATTGGTGGAAGAAATAGTGGCGGTGGATAGTTTTTATGGTGGTGGGTGTTGGTAATATTAGTGTATAATAATAGTTTTTGCTTTTTAGTGAGTTTTATTGATCAAGTTAAAAAATAATCTTCACAAACATGCAACATTGTATTGCGAAAGATGTAATTGGTTGTTTTTAGCACGATTGATAAGGACAAAAACCAAATATTTCGAGGATGATACCGGAACGTCTAAGACAATATGATCATGACTGTTCGATCACCCGTATTATATAAAGGCAATTGGTGTACCCACATAAGAGAACATTATCGCTCTCTCAAGTACTATTACATTCTTTTTCCCGAAAGACCATCAATGTCGAGTTGTTTCGCGACAACTACCTACAAAGACAACAACTTTCACTCAATTCTCGATATAAAACCTTATTGACCGGGAAAATATATTTGCATTCTAAAATATTTGTTTAAAAATTATGTTTGTTCATCAAAATCATCATAAAAAACTCTAAATCATAAATCTAAATTTCGCCTCCGATATTTATAGAATATTTTTTATATTTTACATTCTCAAATCATGCGACCTTTTGATGACAAATCAACAATATCAAATTACAGATCAATATGTATAGGTTTCATTCACTAGGTTAGAAGGTAGAGTAGACACAGATGGGTAGATCACACAAAGCAGAACATGACTGAGAATACTTCAATAATTTGGTCAAGAGATAAGGTCAAAAATTTAAGATTAACTTTCTATAGGACTAATTAGATCGGCTTCGATAAGAGCTGACTAAAATATGGATTAATAATAATTTTCACGTAAGACAATTGCAAAACATAGTTTGGCTAACTCTGCCTATGTAAAGAGTGGTCAAGATTTGTCCTTCCTCAATTTCTATGTTATGTAAGAAGAAGGTGATATCTAAGATTAAGGTATAATTCAAATCTATTAGATTCATACCATTTACAACTGGATTCCTTGAAAAAAATTGACGTGTTGTTATTATTATTACAGGCAAGGGATACATTGACCACACTTGCGCAAATAGCTCACTTCGCAAATGATTGGTGTTGCATGTACTATCTAGAATGCAATGAGGAATTTGAGGAAACAAGGCACCAGAAGCAGTGTCCGGAGTATTTTGGATATAGTAACTTAGACCCAATGTAATACTTATGTTTTTTTTTCCACAATCTATTTATTTAAGAAAAATGAACATTGCAAATATATTACATCAACAAAAATTAGACAGATTTCATTTGACAATAATGGCTACTGATGGTCCGGAAACGGCAAAAGAAAGGAATTGTTGTAGAAGAATTGTTGGGATATACAACGGATTACTTGATACGAATGAAAGATGTATAACTATTTCGATTGTGAAATCACATAAATTTCACAGTAGAAGATGACATCAAGTTTAAAGTTAGTAACAAACATAATATGGTTATCTAAAATGGTGGATCCACATCATCTACATAGGTTAGTTAGTAGATTAGTTTGGTTTTTATTATGTTTTCTACTTATCTACACCATTTTGGTGGTTTTATTTACTCTTTTGAGGTTTATCTTCGTTTTAATAGCGATTCTTGATTATTGGGTTGAGGTTTTAGATCAATAGTGATGCTCTCCATGCTCTCCAACGACGAAACCTTCATCTTGGTTGTCTCCGGCGACGAAATCTACATCGGAATCTTCATCATCAACTATTCGGCGACGGAACCTCCATAGGTGGTCTTTTTGATGACGCAAGCTTCATCAAAAAAATACTATTCTCTGCCTAGTTAGAGGATCGACAACATGACCATGATAGATGACTCAGCTGGAGCGAAATAAGAGCATGTGGAGACTTTTATGGACGATATTGATTAGTTGATTTCACTGAGATGAGCGCTGCTGACGACATATTTCCAAAAAATATTTAAACTTCCATGTTGTAGAGCATTATCTCATTATAAGCAATGAACCTAAATAAAAAAGTGCCTGGAAGTCAAGATTATATTTCTTTCATTTGAGCAAATCTCCGACGGTAAAATATTAAAGGAAAAAAAAAGAAAAAAAAAGAGAGGAAAATCCCAATTATTTTTATGACAAACACATATTAAATCATAAGGAGTTGATAAGTATTCGGGACACAAATTATACGATATATTAAAAATGAACCAACATCATGGCAAATATTAACAGATCTTAACCATCGGATCGCTTAATTGGTATCACCCCCACCAATAGTGGTATCCCCTATATCAATCGTGTCGAATTCTAGTTTTACACCCGTACGATGCATGGGTATGTTTCTCAATATGAAATTTCAGATCGTGTTTCAAAATTAATTTATTTTATTAAGAAGGTACTAGATTTTGTGCCCGTGCTACGCACCGGGAGGACCAAAAAACCATCTATTTTTGATTTGGTGTGGCTCGGCTTCGCCTCGCCCCAATCACGATTTGGAATCTAAGAAAATTAATATTTGCATTGACGTGAAGGCTAAGATGTCGACATCAATGACTTAAGAATGTGTGATGTTATGTGCTAAAAATGAGAGAAGAGATCACCATTAGAAACGAAAAAAAAAAAAACTAAAAGGAGATGTTATGTGCTAAAAATGTCGACATCAATGACTTAAGTATAAAAGCAGTATTAGAATGTAATTTATAAAGAGATTATGATGTAAATAAAAAATAAAAAAAAAAGAGATAGAGACGATGATTAAGACGTAAACCCGTGCCTCATAAGCCTCATAAACTCATAATCATCAAGAAAACCATCAGAGGTGTTACGAAGTTTATTTGTCTTGTATGGTAAAGAAAATAACGCATCTATAATTTAAGACAATCTTTCGCATTGTTATCTTGCTGCACCCCTGAGAACAGAAAAAAAAAACTAATATAACCAATAGGGGTGTAAATTTTGCCCGGCAGCTCAAGGCCCTGTACCGTCCGCCCAGTCCCATGCGTGTCGTAGGTGCTCAAATTAAATTACTTATTTCCACACAATTAACTGGTAATATAATGGAACTAAGGATCGTTCCCACGAAGAGCAGGGAGATTTAGTTGTCAAAAGTGTCACAATGGGGGTTTTTTGTTTTAGATTCAAAGTAAAATCAAAGCAATTAAGAATAATTAAGTTGCAAGCAATGGAGAGAAATATGATCAGGGAATCCTTCTTCGTTACTAAACCTTCATCAAGTTATTATATTCATCCATTAATACAATTAATCACAGATTATTACCAACCGTGGAATAACAGCTAGCTGAGTGTTATCCCCTAAATTCCTTATATCACTAAGTACGGAAGCTCTCCAATACCAGATTCTATTCGTCTAAACCACCTAGTAGTAGCTCACTCAAGGTGTAATTTCTCCGAATGCTTTATCTTTTGTGAATTATAGATTGATGCTAGTAGTTAGACTCTTAGCTCAAGGTCCACTTTCTAGTGTTGTTTATACACACAATCACTACACAGAATCCCTCTGCAAGTTCTTATGTTCTCTACTTTTGTATGAATTATTCGACTATTACTTATCTCCTAACTCAATACTAGCATTTGATTGAATCAACAAATTAGTTCAGTTGGCCACCTAAACAATCTATCAATTAATCATAAAAATTCTAATTAATAAAAACAATCAATAATCATGTGAAGAACTTCAAAATAGATTTATATAATAACTCAAATCATTATCTAGAACTTAGAATTCATCCCCAATCACTAAGAAGTTTAGCTACTCATGGTACTAACAAAACCCATGAGTTTCATATAAGAAAATAGTAAAGAAATAGTTACGGTGATGAAGAGTGCTCCAAAACCCTAGCTTTTCTCCCTTGTGTTCTTCTCTCCAAAACTTGATTAAAAATTATAAGATTTTCTTAGAAATTATAGAAACATCTCTTTATAGGTGTCCCAATTGTAGTTGTGCCCGTATGCCAAATCCCGGTCGAATAGGTTGCGACCACTTGCCAAAACACACCAGCCTAGCCTAGGTAGCTCATCACCAAGTCTGGCTGTATGCAAAGAATGGCTATTCAGCCAAGTGGGCTTGCAAAATTGGCAGAGGCCCAGCCCAATTCTAATGTTGCTTAACCTTGTTAGCTTGTCAGTTCTACAAAACTGACAATGCAAAATTTCAATAACCTAACAACTTCCCACGGCCATTTCTCCTCCCGTGAGCGAAATTTTTTGATGGATTCTGTTTCTCCCGTCACAATCACGGTCACTTCTCCCTCCGTGAGCGATAAATTCTGCTGGATTTTTAGTTTCTCCGACCATTCACGTACACCAGGCTATACGTGAAAACTATTTCCTTCTGATTTTGTTAAACTCGTGTACTCCAACAACCTGTAACTGGAAGCAACTCCTATCACCATCACTGCTATTATCAGTAGCAGCTCGAACCATCACCATATACAACTTCTAACAGACGTGAGAAGCTACACGACCTCCTCCATCTTCACAAGCTCCCATTACCAGCACAATGATCGACCCATGTCTGATCCTTTGAGATCTTCTCCATCTCACTGTTATCTTCCGAACTATCCAACCAGACCTTCACTGCCATCATGAATACCAATCAACAGCTCAACTCAGTCTCCTCCATTCTCGTCTCTGACTGCATACACCATCATCGAGACCCCTTCATGAAAGCCATCACCATAAATCACAGCAGCGAACCCATTCTCACTAAGGCATCAGCTTCCTAGCTCAACTCTACCAATCTCCAGCATCTTTCAGTCACGGCAAGCTTCCGTACCAAAGTTTCACTCATCGACAGCATCACTTCTCTGTCTAGTTACTCGAGTCATCTAACACCTTCATAACCCATCTATACAGCATGATTCGTTGCCAACTTACAGTCGAGTTAGATAGTTACTCCGCAACTTATAGTCAAACCAATCTCGAGCTATCTCATCACTGCCTAGTTCATGTTAGAAAAAACAATGTTTTGTTTTAATCAAAAAATGCATGGACCATGTTTTGATCCCAAGACCTATTACTCCCTAGATGTTTTTTCATGTGAATGAATAAAACATTAGTCCCATATAGACTAAAACACTTAGAGTTTTAGACTTAAATAGCATTGGTTTAGCCTTAAGGGTATGGCCCTTTGGGTCTTTAGACCTTTGTGTATGGGGAAAGCCCTAGACTATGGCAAGGTTGCCTAAACCTTATTGCATTTCTTATTGCCTTTCCCGTTCGCGCGGTGCTTCGCACAGAAGCACGCTCGCTCGGCTCGGCGTGGGCGTGGGCGTGGGCGTGGGTTTATCCGACCCTATCTTTTTACTGAATTTTTCCACACGTTTCTCCCACACATATAAAGAATTTTATTCTTTGCCTTCTCGGTTTTGGGTGTCCGACCCGTGTGCAAAAAACCTCGTGAAGCATCTTTGAAAAAATGTCGTTGTAACACTGTGCACCTCGAGAAGAATCTCGAAAAAATTTGAATTCCGACAAAACATTTACTGTATTTTTAACGGATGCTTTTACTCGTCCGACAAAAGCTGAAGCGTGAATCACGGACAGTCTGTCGCACATTGGATTCTTGGTCGAACGTTGAAATGTTTTTTGCTATAAATACGAGAGAAGAATTTCATTTGAAAATATACCTTTCAGAACTCTTCTCTCTGAAATTCTTCTTCTTCTTTTATTCTTTCAGAAATTTTATTTAAGTTTACAGAAACATTAAATAGAGTTCTTAGTTTACAGAAACATAAAAAACGAGTTGTAGTTTACAGAAACATAATTTTGTAATACTACTTCTCTGTTTACAAAAACATAGTTAGTTTACAGAAACATAAATTACTTTTTACATTTCTCTGAAACTGGTTGTAGTTTCGATTTATGTTTTTGTTTTCATTATTTGCTGCCAAGTTCTAAGGGTTCTCTCTGTGTATGCTACACATAGAGGAGAACTAACAGTAGTTGTATCCTGGAGGTAATTTGTTAATTGTTATAGCATCTCAGAGGAGTAGCAGGCAATATTACCTTTAGCTCAGCGTATCTCATACGTGCCTCTACTAAGTTTTAAATACTATCATCTGTGCATCTCCGGTATAACAATAACACATCAGTGAGTGTTAAGTATTTTTCTCATGTTTCTTGAGTTGTTTGTTACTATTATCAGTGTAATCAAAGTATTATTTCTCAGTTGCATACGAAATTGTAACTTATTTCCAACAATCTAAAGGTAATAGCTTGCCTGATTGTAATATTGTAATATTGTAAGTGCTGTAAGAACATGGGAAAAAATACCGTAGAAAAACCACCAAAGTTCAGTGGTAAGGACTTTAAGAGATGGCAGTCTAAAATGCTATTCTTCCTAAATGACCAAAGGTTAGATGGATATGCTTTAGAAAAACCATCGAGAAAACTTCATCGCCGTGGTAATGAAGATAAATTGGACAGGTGGAATAGGAAGAATTATTTGTGCAAGAATCATATTCTTAATTGTCTTGATGATTCCTTGTATGACTTCTATAATGCAAAAGAAGATTTTAATGCTTTTGATTTATGGGAAGCTCTAGAAGAAAAATATCATCTTCAAGCTGCTTTGGAAGTAAGAAATTCTTGATGGCTAAGTTCTTAGAATACAAGATGACTGACGAAAAGCTGTGGTAGAACAGTTCGTTGAACTTCAACTCCTCATCAGCGAGATTCTTGCTGAAGGCATGACTTTTGATGAAGCTCTACAAGTATCGGCTGTGATTGAAAAGCTTCCACCCTCATGGAGCGAATACAAGAGGAGGCTGCGACACAAGACTCGTGAAATCACCATGGTGGAGCTTGGCAAAAAGATCCAAGTTGAGGAGCTTATGTGCAGCAAGGACAAGAGCATGTTTTTGAGCAAAAACATGACCTACAAAGCTCATGTTTTGGATGATAAAGCTGCTTCAAAGAAAACTCCTGGAGAATCCAGCAAAATTGGTAATAGACGTAACAGACGTCGAAAACCCAGAGGTAACAATTTTAAGCCTAAGGGTGGTGTCACTAAGCACACCATCAAATGCGACTATTTTAACTGTGGAAAACCTGGACATATGGCTAAAGACTGTAAGGCCCCTAAAAGGATCAAATATGATCCAAAACAGAAAAATAAGGCAAACCTAGTAGATGATCCTGGATACTTTACTGGCATGGTGTCTGAAGTCGACCTTGTCTCTAGTGTGACTAATGTGAGAGACTGGTGGCTTGATTCTGGAGCCACCAAGCATGTCTGTAAATTCAGAAATGCTTTCTCCTCTTATGCCATAGTAGGAGATGATGAGAAATTGTTCATGGGAAACTCTACCACCGCGAAAGTGGAGGGGAAAGGCAAGGTCGAACTGAAGTTAACTTCAGGAAAAACTCTCGCATTGAATGACGTATTTTACGTCCCAGACATATGCAAAAACCTTATCTCAGAAACCATCTTACTAGGAAAAGGATTTAAGATTGTTGTTGAATCTAATACTGTTGTCCTTTCTAAGCATGGTGAATTCGTAGGAAAAGGTTATGTTACCGATAACATGATTAAGCTTAGTGTATCTGATTTGAAATTGAATGTTAATGCATCTTCTTCGCTTATGTTTGTGACTCTTCACATGTTTGGCATGATAGACTTGGGCATGTTAATCTCAAATCTCTAGAAAGACTTGCTAATTTAGGTTGCATACCAAAAATAAACTTTGATAAAAATCAAAGATGTGAAATCTGTGTTGAATCTAAATATACAAGAAAACCGTTTAATAAAAGGATTGAACGTAAAACAGTTCCTTTGGAACTAATACACTCGGATTTAGGAGATTTGAAATCAACACCAACAAGAAGTGGTAAAAAATGGTACATCACTTTTATAGATGATTACTCACGCTATTGTCAGGTTCATCTTCTTAGAAGTAAAGATGAAGCCTTAGAGGCCTTCAAATTTTATAAAATTGAAGTAGAAACCCAAAAAGGAGTTAAAATTAAAACTCTTAGGTCAGATCGTGGCGGTGAGTATGTGATACCCATAGGTGAGTTTTGTAAACATAATGGAATCATTCATGAAACAACTGCACCATATTCACCAGAATCGAATGGTGTAGCTGAAAGAAAAAATAGAACACTCATAGATATGGTAAATGCTATGTTGACAAGTTCAGGGTTATCTTCGAACTTGTGGGGGGAAGCTATCCTTTATGCTTGCTATATTTTGAACCGAGTTCCATTTAAAAAATCTGATAAAACTCCTTATGAATTGTGGAATGGTAAACAACCTTCCTATGCATACTTTAAAGTGTGGGGGTGTTTGGCCAAGGTGGCCATTCCTCATCCCAAGAAAACTAAATTAGGTCCTAAAACAATTGATTGTGTTTTCTTAGGGTATCCTGAGCATACAATTGCATACAGGTTCTTGGTCATCAGTCCTGACCATAATAACATTGGTCAGAACACCATATTGGAATCTAGAGATCTTTGTGTTTTATGAACACATTTTTCCTTTAAGGTCTGGACCTCGAAAAAGGGTCCATGATGACCTCCGGATGTTCCATCGATTAGTCAAACTCCAACTTTGGAGTATGAGACTGAATCGAGAAGAAGTAAAATGGTAAGAACTGAAACAAGTTTTGGCCCAGATTTTTTGACTCTAACGGTAGAGTCTGAACCCCAAACCTACAAAGAAGCTATGACTTCTCCAGAAGCTTCATTAAATGAATGGGAGTCCATTCAGCAAAATGAAACTTGGGAGATTGTAGATTTACCTCCTGGTAGTAAATCCATAGGTTGTAAATGGGTGTTCAAAAGGAAACTTAGAACAGATGGAACTATAGATAAATATAAAGCTAGGTTGGTAGCTAAAGGCTATAAACAACAGGAAGGATTAGATTTCTTCGATACTTATTCACCAGTCTCTAGAATCACCTCGATTAGGATGTTGATTGCTATAGCTTCAATTTATGATTTGCATATACATCAGATGGATGTTAAAACTGCATTTTTATATGGTGAATTGAATGAAGAAATTTATATGGATCAACCTCAAGGCTTTATTGTAAAAGGTTGTGAAAACAAAGTATGCAAGTTGAACAAATCTCTTTACGGTTTAAAACAAGCACCTAAACAATGGCATGAAAAATTTGATCATGTTATGATAACTAATGGTTTCAAGGTTAATGAATCTGATAAATGTGTTTACATTAAATCTGTGGATGATTCTCATGTTATTGTGTGCCTATATGTTGATGATATGCTCATATTAGGCAGAAACCTTGATATTATTAATAACATTAAAAGCATGCTTAGAGATAATTTTGACATGAAAGACTTAGGCCATACTGATGTAATCTTAGGGATGAAAATCAGAAAGACGTCGATGGATATAGTCTTAGTCAATCTCATTATCTTTGAAACCGTATTAAAGAGATTTAATTATGAAAATGCTAAACCTGCATCTACTCCTTTTGATCCCACTTGTAAACTGAAAAAGAACAAGGGTAAGGGTATTGATCAACTTGAGTATTCTCGCATTATTGGTAGTCTTATGTATTTGATGAACTGTACAAGACCTGATATTGCTTACTCTGATTAGATTAAGCGGTATACTTGCAAACCAGGGCAGGATCACTGGTATGCTCTCTTTAGAGTTTTACGTTACTCGAGAGGGACCTCAAACTATTGCTTAAGTTTTGGGAAGTATCCTGCTGTACTTGGAAGGGTATTGTGATGCCAATCTGGATATCGACTCGAGAAGAGTGCAAGTCTACTAGTGGGTACATCTTCTTACTTGGAGGTGCGTCTGTCTCATGGAAGTCCACCAAACAGACATGTATAGCTAAATCCACTATGGAGTCTGAATTTATAGCCTTGGAAAAAGCTGGAGAGGAAGTGAATGGATACGATGTTTCCGGGAGGAATTCCACTCGGCCCAAGCTGTGTCTTCAATCGCAATCCATCGTGACAGTAAAGCCGCTCTTGGTTGCGCAAAGAACAATGTATACAACGGAAGTCTATACATATACGAAGAAGACACAAGATGGTGAAACAACTACTCTCTACTGGTATTATCTCGATAGACTTTGTAAAATCCAAAGATAATCTTGCAGATCCTTTGAAGAAAGGCTTAACCAGAGAGGAAGTTAAATTTACATCGAGGGGGATGGGACTTAAGCTCATTGAATAAATCACCATGAAGGATACTCAACCTTGTGATTGGATTTCCAAAATCAAGGTTCAATGAGACAACTAATTTATGGTGATATTGGGTAAAGCACTATCTTTGTCCCTCCCTATGGTGTAACGTGCGATAGTGCTACCTGGAGAATTAAGGATGATCTTTTGCGATCTTAATGGGTACCATGGCTTTGATGAAAGCGGGGTGTGGCAGGACACTCTTTATGGACTCACCTTTGTGGATGTTGGAAGTGGGGCCGCTTCCTATGAGAATTTGAGCTGATTCTCTAGAGACATTCATTAAGTCCTGGATTTTAGCCCACGGCCAAAATGGGCACAACCGCAAGAGCTTGGCACTGTTTTCTTCGGTTGAGGCATCAAGTGTGGCTGTTATTTCTGAATTGCATTCATTGTTGGCGGTTCAAGACATTGCGTTCACCGTATCAACAAGCGATTCGTAACCTCTCACTAAGTTAAGGTTCAATCCTTGGGACACCTTAGCCTATATTGTTGCCTTATGTTTTCTCGTGTTTTATCGAAATGTTTTATTATTCATGTGGGGGATTGTTAGAAAAAACAATGTTTTGTTTTAATCAAAAAATGCATGGACCATGTTTTGATCCCAAGACCTATTACTCCCTAGATGTTTTTTCATGTGAATGAATAAAACATTAGTCCCATATAGACTAAAACACTTAGAGTTTTAGACTTAAATAGCATTGGTTTAGCCTTAAGGGTATGGCCCTTTGGGTCTTTAGACCTTTGTGTATGGGGAAAGCCCTAGACTATGGCAAGGTTGCCTAAACCTTATTGCATTTCTTATTGCCTTTCCCGTTCGCGCGGTGCTTCGCACAGAAGCACGCACGCTCGCTCGGCTCGGCTCGGCTCGGCGTGGGCGTGGGCGTGGGCGAGGGAGAGGGAGAGGGAGAGGGTGAGGGTGTGGGTGTGGGTGTGGGTTTATCCGACCCTATCTTTTACTGAATTTTTCCACACGTTTCTCCCACACATATAAAGAATTTTATTCTTTGCCTTCTCGGTTTTGGGTGTCCGACCCGTGTGCAAAAAACCTCGTGAAGCATCTTTGAAAAAATGTCGTTGTAACACCTGTGCACCTCGAGAAGAATCTCGAAAAAATTTGAATTCCGACAAAACATTTTACTGTATTTTTAACGGATGCTTTTACTCGTCCGACAAAAGCTGAAGCGTGAATCACGGACGATCATCGCACATTGGATTCTTGGTCGAACGTTGAAATGTTTTTTGCTATAAATACGAGAGAAGAATTTCATTTGAAAATATACCTTTCAGAACTCTTCTCTCTGAAATTCTTCTTCTTCTTTTATTCTTTCAAATTTTATTTAAGTTTACGAAACATTAAATAGAGTTCTTAGTTTACGAAACATAAAAAACGAGTTGTAGTTTACGAAACATAATTTTGTAATACTACTTCTCCGTTTACAAAAACATAGTTAGTTTACGAAACATAAATTACTTTTTACATTTCTCTGAAACTGGTTGTAGTTTCGATTTATGTTTTTGTTTTCATTATTTTGCCAAGTTCTAAGGGTTCTCTCATGTGTATGCTACACATAGAGGAGAACTAACGATAGTTGTATCCTGGAGGTAATTTGTTAATTGTTATAGCATCTCGGAGGAGTAGCAGGCAATATTACCTTTAGCTCAGGCGTATCTCATACGTGCCTCTACTAAGTTTTAAATACTATCATCTGTGCATCTCCTGTATAACAATAACACATCAGTGAGTGTTAAGTATTTTTCTCATGTTTCTTGAGTTGTTTGTTACTATTATCAGTGTAATCAAAGTATTATTTCTCAGTTGCATACGAAATTGTAACTTATTTCCAACAGTTCATTCCATCACCGTATCATCAATATTCTCGCCTCCCTTAAACAAACTGAACTCGTGCAACACCCCTTTCCATCTCGAGTTCACAGTCTCGAGCTCCTCTGCCAAGCTCTGTGGCAACAGCAGTCATACAACTCATACTCAAGCTTCATCATCACCGTAGCTATTAAGAACAGCTCTGTTCGACTTCAGCAAACCCACCTTAACCACCAGAAACAACACTACTGCCATTCGAGCCTCTTACTTAGCTGCCAACTCCATTGACCAAGGCTTAACTCCACCACTGCCTTCACTCGACGTCATTATTCCATGCTCAGTTCTGTTTGTGCATGAAAATAAAGAAGATGAAGTGCCCCAAGTAAAACCAGCAGGTGCTCTCAACACTATTTGATTTATAGCTTCCCCTCAGTAAATGGCCTAACTGCCTTTAGCAGCTCCTTTGTAAATGTGTGTGCCCCTTAGTAAAGTGGATACCCCTTAGCAATTTTGTGCGCGCATCTTTGCTTGCTTCAAATGCATCTAGATTCTTCATAAGACGTCGGATTGACTCCATTCTTTCGCCGTTGGCTTCATATTTTTGTCCTCTTCGAAATGACAGCATGCACTCCTAAGTTCGAACGAGTTTCACTTGGTCTTTGGCCTTTCTCCACTTTTAGCTAACTTCTTTTATTGCACAATTAAGTGCAAATTCACTTCTTTTGGATAATTCACCTAGCAAAACACAAATAGAGAAAAACAAGAGTAATATACAATAATTCGCAAGAAAATATAGCAAATACTAGCATGGATTCGACACTAAATATGTGCAAAATATGCACTTAACACTTTTTAGTTTAACATTTTTTGGTATAAAAATTAAAATATTAAATTACTTTCAATATAAAATCCTTCTTTTATGGAAATTCGAATATTCTAAAATCTTTCTTTCCCTATTAAATCGTTCTTTCATGGAAATATTGGTTTACAGTGAATGATTGCACGTTGCCAGGGGTACTTATTACGGGTACGTGATAAACAGCATTAGGCATGTAACTAAGGTACGGCATTTTTAACTGATCTTTGATCATATCATATGGAAATTGCTGACTTTAGCTTATCTTATCTTGTCTTGTTTCTTTTGCAAATTAATAAAATAAGATACGTACTGAACATTATTGTAGGGTATACGATATCAGTCCCTTTCTATCCGGTAATAATTAACCATGTATTGCTAATCAAGTCGCGTTAAGTTATCGTGTTATTTAACGGTCCATGTTTGACAGTGTTATTTAACGTCCGGTTAAGTATTCGGTGTAAACCCGGTGTAATTTTTTAATTATGTGTAAATCAACACATATGTCTTGTACACCCACGTTTCTACTAACGGTTTTAGTGTTTGGCCGTTAAAATCAGGGGGCTTGGACCAATAACGTTCTCTACTAAGGGGTGTTTTTAAAAAAAAAAAAATCGATCAATAACGTTACGACACTTATCTTCTCCAGAATTAGTGTAGTTGAAATCTTTTATCTAATTTAATTTGAAGTGGGTGTCATGCTCATCGTGCAACGTGGGAGCTCATATGACTTAGCCTTTTAAAGGAGGAGTGATATCTCCTCATTTTCGTTTGTTTTGAAATAGTTGTCGGCTTTTGTGTACAATAATATTTTTCCATATACTCTTAATTTTTTGTAAATATAAAATCAGTTTTAATATAACCCAATCTGAAATCCTAATTCTTTCTTTTTCTTTCTTTTAAAGTATTTATAACTACAAATGTTGGATTATTTATACTATTAAAAATATTCATATGCTACACATATTTATTTTTGTAATAGTGTAGCATTTATTAGGGGTAGATTCGGATATTCTTCCGGTTTCCTTATTATTTTAATTTTTCAACGCGGACTAATAGAAAAAGACCGAGAGAATTTGATATTTTAATATTCTTTGCGTTTGTGAAACTAGTATTTTTGTTCTTTATATGATCTTGTCTCTTCTGGCCTACCCAATTATTATGTTTCTTCAACCCATCTTTAATAATTCTTAAATTTCCCAAAAAAAAATTCATGTATAATCACAACTCATCTAAGGTAATAACAACCGAAGGAACGGTTGGTTACACATCCATAAGTCATCCAAATCTTGCTTCAGCTTCCTTCGCTGCTCAATAGGGACTTTTCAGGGCCCTCAATTAGGTAAGCAACCAAAATTTCATAAATAAACATAGTAAGTATCCGGGTGATTCTACACACGCTGACAAAACTACCAAAGAAATATCCCGAGAGGGGATCGTGTGTATCTACATCGGGATTATAAAGGTTTAAAGTGGGGCCCACTCCTTATCTTAGTCGGGAATATTTATCGGGATAAAATCTCGGTATAGCAAGCATTTCCGGTAAGTATCCAACAAAGGTGCTTGTAAGACCTGTTGTAACGAATATTTTAAGACATATTTAATTCTGGCCCATGTACAACAAATTTGTCGGTATATGTGAGAGTTTTAAGCTCTTTACAAAATTTGGGTAACTATCTACAAATGGGCCTCGACTTTTCCACCCCTGTCTTGGAATATATTGCTAAAACATGAAGAAAATTATAATCCTGAAACAGACACCAACTAAAATCTTTGAGGTCTTTCTGACATTAATATCTGAGACTATTGTTTCCATATTTTTTGATTCAAGTCTAAAAGAATCTTTGTGAGATTTGTAGCGGTTGTGGCAGTGCATGTTTTTTCCCTCTCAGCTTGCTTCTGTTGATCTTCCTTAATGTGACAAAAGCTATGACCATCAATGCTCGTCCAAGTGTGATCTCTACCAGTATCAACTAAAGAGAAAACTTAAAAGATAATGCCAGATGAAAAGTAGCTGATGTTTTATTATTGGATAATGGTTCGTACTATTTGCATGACCACGTGCTTGATGAGTTACAGCAA
Organism: Papaver bracteatum; assembly: GCA_023529315.1. Classification (NCBI taxonomy): domain Eukaryota; kingdom Viridiplantae; phylum Streptophyta; class Magnoliopsida; order Ranunculales; family Papaveraceae; genus Papaver; species Papaver bracteatum. Next base: position 226,517 of record JAJJWX010001050.1, read on the forward strand.
AGAAGAAAAAAAAGTAATCAAAATATTCAATATGGTTGGTAATAAGTTCTTGGCTCTGGGCTCTGGCGTTGCCAATTGGTAACACTAAGTCACTAATCGCAACTTCGCCAAATTTGAAACTTAAAGTATCTTAAAACCTACAAAAACTGCAAGTACAAACACCACCAAGTCAAGACCAAACGCCGAGAGAAATGAATATATAATCATTGACAACTCAAGTCCATATCTCAAGGTATTAATACATACTTCGCAATCAACTGCAACTGCAGCTCCACCACCTAAATCGATTCTCCAACAGGGTGATTCAATAGTATCTCCTTCCCCATTAAAGCGGAGACTCTCAATGAAGTTTAGCAGTGATTATCAATTCATCATGAACATTAGAATTTTTTAAAATATAAGAATTTTCAAGTGAGAACCACTGATGGTTTGATTTAATTCATGCAGTTCAAAACACAAACCAATAGTAAAAGACATAAAATAGGTGAACCAACACTGATGTACGATTTAATTCATGCAGTTCAAAACACAAACCAATAGTAAAAGACATAAAATAAGTGAACCAACACCAATGAAATCACCTTTTTAAATTGTGGTCGAGGCAACATAATTGACACCGCATGCAGAACAACTAATACCCCTGGTCCCCTGTACTACTAAATCAAGTTACATGAGAAAATAAAAACTAAAGAAGCAAAATCGAATTTAATAAGTACTGCTTCACAAATGGTGGCTTTAGCACCAAAAGCAACATCAACGTATGGAAACCCTTACGGTTGCTTCTTCCATGCAGGCTGTAGCACTCAATAAAAATTTAAAAGCTAAGAAATTAACAAAAATGAAACCGCATCTAATAGATTTCTTAGTTCATTAGTTGGAACAGGAACGTAAATAGGGAGAAAAATATCCGTGGTTTTAGATGCAAAAAGCCGATAAGCCCAATTCGAAATCACACGTGAAAAAAAAAAAAACCGTCGGTTTATTTTTTCCTATAAATGTACGTAGAGTTTAATAATGGCCACTCATGTTTTTTCATCATTGGTAAGACTGCAAAAGAGAGAAAATTACTGATTACCACATAAGCTAAGAACTTTAATCCCCAATAAAAAATAACCTAAAAAACACCGAGATAACAACATTCATGGACTGCACTTTTCACGATACCTACAAAACGTATAACAACCATAGAGCAAAACAAAAATTAATGGAAGAAACTATACAACAAAAAGAGATTCAAAACTCGCCTATCCATCATGCACAAATAAAGTTTACTTAATATCATTATCAAAACATTTAAACAAAGATTATCAAAATCCCGATTTTAACATAACCTTGCCAATTTCGGATGCGAACAAACTTCAAAGCAAGATAAAAAAAAGAATCACCCGAGATATTTTCGTAAGAGAAGCAGTGTAATCGATAATACCTGCAAAACAAACGACAACCACTTATATCAAAAAATAAAATGAAAATGAAAATGCAAGCCGCCCTAAAAGAGCAAAGCGGCTGAATCAATGGGTTTGGAATTTACTCGGACGCTATATATTGAGAGACACACCAAGATTTATACGGAAAATGATTTTAATTTGTATTAACTCATACACAGTGCGAGCAGCGGGAAGCAAAAGTTTTATTTGATTTGCACCCTACAAAACAGCACCAGCAATATCGATTGCAATGAGCAGTCTGTTGAAATAAAAGATTTAAGTAAGAGAAACAAAGAGATTTACCAAAGGCTTCATGCTATCAGATTATTTTCTGTGCGAAAATCACATGGAACACTTTTAAAGATACCTGCAAAACAAACAACAAACACGAATCAATCAACAAAACCACAAATAATAGGAAAAAGAAAATAAAAAAACCAAGAAAACTCCAAATGAAAGAAGCGAGGTGCAAACAATGGTTTGTCTTTGCTAGAATCATTTATATAACAAACGCCAAAAAAGGAAAGAAAGAATTTATGGGAGATTATGGATTTATCTTGATCGATCCTATTCTCCTTAATCTTTAGTTCTTGCACCCCTATCCTTCCCGGTTTCCCAATCTCTAGCTTTAGATTGATACCCTATTCTTCAACCTGCGGCATCTTTTGACTTCCTTCCACGACCTAGGGTTTCTGCCATGCCTAGACCTAGAACCGCTTCTTATAGTCAGGTCTTCTCCATTGCAGGATCTGATTGACAGAGTGTTGCACAAAGTGATATCTTATGCCCCTTCCATGGCTTAGAAGACTGTAACAAGAATAAAGGATATAGCAAGCTAGGTTTAATCACTCGTCTAGGAAACAAGCTGTGACGGACCGGAAAATTACGCCTTCGGCGCGTCGCCCCGCAGGCCGCAACTCCCCCGGTGCGCCACTGATGAAGCTACGATCTGGGCCTCATCCCCAGGCAAATGCACGCTCACTTGCCATTGCAAGCATGCTCGTGGAGCATGATGCAGATAACTTAGCTTCCACACCTTTCCAACTTACCCTTGTTCTGCATAAGGGTTCAAGGCCATAAGGCCAATGCCAACGCACTTCTCATGCATCTCTGGCTTTGACTCAGCGTAGGTAATTCATCACTGAATTTCCTAGCTAGCTGAGCAACCGTCATACCGTCGTGTCTTGTCCAGACTTAAGGCATAAGCCGTGGACATGGCGTAGGCCGCACCAAGCCCTTGTCATTTCCTATGTCACCTCGCTTACCAACTCTTTGTAGCTTGATAGGAAGTATGAGCATCCACTTACTGGCATGCAACTTAGCCTCATCAAGTCTGGCCACAATCATCTCTTGCGTCGAGCTACCGAGCTTAGATGATATGAGGGGCCAACGTGTTGGACCGGCAATGCTGCAACTCATTGCGGATGCCTACGTATCCTTCCCTACTCTAAATGAATCAAGCACAGACCGTAGTTCATCCTCGAAGGGACAAGCAACTTATTCCGACTCGTTTGCTAGGCCATAGCTTAGAAAAAATAATAATGGCATGGTCCGTAGGCCATTCCGTCAAAGATGCACAATGATTATGCATCATCGGGTCCGCGCCGTGGCATAGTGATGCCTAAGCAACAAATTCCCTCTCTCAAGGCTACACAACTATAAATGAGCCTTAGGCATCATTTATACACTTCCGGCTAAGCTATGAAGCTCACTTGGTGCATAGTCCGCATATGCACCTTCAACCAACTACCCTTTCCTATATATGTAAAAATGACATTTTTACAAGTATGGAAAGAAGACCAAAAATCATTCATCAACTCCCCGCAATCTTTGCTTTTCACTGTTCATCGCAATCTTTGTGTTCCACCCATCGCAATCTTTGCGTTTAACTGTTCATCGCAATCTTTGCGTTCCACTGTTCATCGCAATCTTTGCGTGCAATGATTGCGCTGCAAGCTCAAGGCCACTACCCATCTGGCCTAATGCATCATGATGATGCAACATTGGAATTTTGCCAATATGCCCTCGCGATATGCCTTACCTGGCACCAAACATTGGCCCTTTGCCAAACGCATCTCATTATGCAAAGAAGCTTAGGATGAAGCTTCATCTCAGCCCATGGCGCATCTTTCAGCATGTGCCATGCTAAAAATACGGAGTGTTACATTCTTCACCCCTTAAAATAATTTCGTCCTCGAAATTCCAAATAAAAACTATTATGGACAATCTCTTCGGTTTGGATTTCCTGAGAAAAAGTCCCATACCAGATGCTCAGAAATCACGGGTTTCTTCAAGTTGTCATGAACAACAATTTAGACCTTCTGAGCACATGTCCCATACCACCTACCCATGAATCCAAAAAGTGCCCACAACGATACCAAGAATCGCAATTATCCAATGCCAAGAGGATAACTCGACAAGGTATCCTGAATAGTATCCCATACTACCACCCAGGAATCCCTAAGGTTCACAAGTTGAAAGATGTCATCTGAATGACAAGATTTCAGCACTGTACTGTGTGGAACATTTTTCCAATTGCCCACCGTCCCTGACGGTCATCCAGGTTGCCACTCGTAAGTGGGATGCTAGCCGGGCCTGACAACGCACACCCTTGGACAGTTTCCAACGTGTGGGGATGATCAGTCCCATTTTCTACCCACCATCCCTGACGGTCTTCCGGATATCCACTCGTAAGTGGTGTGCCACTTAGTCCAGGCAAACTCACAGTACATGGACAAGGTCAACTCGATTTGCACAGTAACTGGCGAAGCAGTTACAACTCTTTCCCGCACAGAAGTTGGCCTACTCTCCAACTTTAAGTTTTCCATGAAAGAAAATAATTGTGGACAAGTCCACTCCGCACAAGTCCCTAGTGTTTTCTCGGAACTTGCTCTGATACCATCTGTGACGGACCGAAAAATTACGCCTTCGGCGCGTCGCCCCGTAGGCCGCAACTCCCCTGGCGCGCCACTGATGAAGCTACGATCTGGGCCTCATCCCCAGGCAAATGCATGCTCACTTGCCATTGCAAGCATGCTCGTGGAGCATGATGCAACTAACTTAGCTTCCACACCTTTCCAACTTACCGTTGTTCTGCATAAGGGTTCAAGGACATAAGGCTAATGCTAACGCACTTCTCATGCATCTCTGGCTTTGCCTCAGCGTAGTTAATTCATCACTGAATTTCCTAGCTAGCTGAGCAACCGTCATACCGTCGTGTCTTGTCCAAACTTAAGGCATAAGCCGTGGACATGATGTAGGCCGCACCAAAACCTTGCCATTTCCTATATCACCTCGCTTACCAAATCTTTGTAGCTTGATAGGAAGTATGAGCATCCACTTACTGGCATGCAACTTAGCCTCATCAAGTCTGGCCACAATCATCTCTTGCGCCGAGCTACCGAGCTTAGATGATATGAGGGGCCAACGTGCTGGACCGGCAATGCTGCAACTCATTGCGGCTGCCTACGTATCCTTCCCTACTCTAAAGGAATCAAGCACAGACCGTAGTTCATCCTCGAAGGGACAAGCAACTTATTCCGACTCGTTTGCTAGGCCATAGCTTAGAAAAAATAATAATGGCATGGTCCGTAGGCCATTCTGTCAAAGATGCACAATGATTATGCATCATCGGGTCCGCACCGTGGCATAGTGATGCCTAAGCATCAAATGCCCTCTATCAAGGATACACAACTATAAATGATTCTTTAGGCATCATTTATACACTTCCGGCTAATCTATGAAGCTCACTTGGTGTATAGTACGCATATGCACTTTCAACCAACTACCCTTCCCTATATATGTAAAAATGACATTTTTACAAGTATGGAAAGAAGACCAAAAATCATTCATCAACTCCCCGCAATCTTTGCGTTTCACTGTTCATCGCAATCTTTGCGTTCCACCCATCACAATCTTTGCGTTTAACTGTTCATCGCAATCTTTGTGTTCCACTGTTCATCGCAATCTTTGCGTGCAATAATTGCGCTGCAAGCTCAAGGCCACTACCCATCTGGCCTAATGCATCATGATGATGCAACATTGGACTTTTGCCAATATTCCCTCGCGATATGCCTTACTTGGAACCAAACATTGGCCCTTTGCCAAACGCATCTCACTATGCAAAGAAGCTTAGTATGAAGCTTCATCTCAGCCCATGGCGCATCTTTCAGCATGCGCCATGCTAAAAATACGGGGTGTTACACAAGCACTTTGAAAAAGTGGGAAAGGATCTATGTCGTGAAAGAATCAGCTCAAGTGCTGAAGTTCTGAGCAATTGGGAGGATGTTCTTTCTCAACTTCGAATGTGGTTGTGTGCTAAGTGTATGCATCTAAATGCTTGGATTAGATCATGTAGATTGCATCAAGGGAGTGTGACGAATGCACCGGATAATGGGGTTGGTGCATACTTCCTTATTCACGGCCTCTGTGTTCCAGAGTCCAAAGCTTCTGTTAGTGCTGGCGCTAGTTCTTTAGAATGCTCACTTCCCATGCTTAGCTTAGAACTTCTGTATTTAGTTTTTCAGCATCAAATTCGCATTGTATCCAGTATTCCTGCCAAGTGCAAGCTGCACTTTGACAGAACCTTCAAAATTATGTTGCAGAAAGTCACTACGAACCCTGATGACATCTCTTCATGGATTCGCCTGCTCCTTTTTCCATTTTGCATTCTCAATACTTACCTGCCCAAGGACGGTGCTGAGGTGAAGGCTAATGCCAAGAAGAAGTGAGAAATTGAGGCCATTAATTCTGCATTATCACAGTGTTGTGAACCAAACGGATATGTAATGCTTATCAACATGGTCCTTAAAGAGAACGATGCTTTCCGGAGGCTTATGCTTAAGAATAAGAAGAAGAAGGAAATTCCAGATAATACGAACCTGAGATTGTGTCACAACAAACTGAGGAATGGGTTATATACGGCTGAAATTTGTACTCTCACTTTTAATGGGTTGGCTCCACAGAACGATGACACTATCAAGGAACTCAGAAGCAAACACCCTCATGCCGCTCCCCCCCCCCCCTTATTCCATCTAAACCCATTATGCAGGAGGCACTCATAGCTTCCAAAGAGTTGGTTCTTGGAAGATTGAAGAGCTTTCCAAAGGGCACTTTTTTTGGCCGCAATGGACAACACATACTGGATTCGTTAAGTGGAACAGCTTCTGCAGTTTCCGATAAGTTGATTACTGCACTCACGGATGTTGTGAACTTGTGGCTAGCTAGTAAATGCCCTCCTGCTTTAGGGATTTACATGGCTAGTGCTCCGCATACACCTCTTATGAAGACAGGGGGAGGGTTAAGACCCATTGCAGTTGGCACTATTTGGAGAAGATTAGTTTCTAAAGTTGCTGCTACACACATTGGTAAGGTTATGAACTCTTACCTTTCTGATTACTAATTTGGGGTGGGTATTTCCGGAGGCAGTGAGGCCATTATATATTCTGTCAACCGCCTGGTTGAAGCTAAAGGTAATCGGGATTCCATGTCCATGTTGTTGGTTTATTTTTCAAATGCTTTTAACCTTGTGTACCGTACATCCATGATAAAAGAGGTTAGGTCTCAATGCCCCTCAATCTCTTGTTGGGTTGAGTTCTATTACGCGGAACAAGATCGATTGTATTATCTGGACAATGTCCTTTCATATGCTCAAGGGGTTCAGTAGGGAGATCCATTGGGCCCCCTATTATTTGCGCATACTTTACATCCCATGGTTAAGAAGATCGCTGAGAATTATTATTTGGAGCCGCAAGCTTGGCACTTGGATGATGGAACCATCATCGGTGATACATTATAGGTGGCTAAAGCTTTCACGATCATTCAAGAAGATTGAGTGGGACTTGGGATTTACATGAACATCGACAAAACTGAGCTATTTTGGCCTTCTCCCGACAGTAGGAGCTTGGATTTGTTTCCTTCACACATTAGTAGACCATCTACTGGTGTTAAACTACTGGGAGGTCCAGTGAGCACTAATTCAGACTTTTGCACGGACTTGGTTCACAAAAGAGTTCAGAAAATAGTCGGTTTGATGGAGGCAGTAAGAAAATTATAGGACCCTCAATGTGAATTGTTATTACTCAGAAACTGCACAGGAGTCTCAAGATTGTACTTCACTTTGAGAACTATTATGCCAGGTTTTATGAATTTGGCTACTGAGGCCTTTGATGCTCATCTCTTCCAGTTTTTACGTCGCTTAATCACGGGTGACGGCCCTGGCTATGGGATGCTTCAACATAGAATTGTTACCCTCCCTCTTAAGTATGGTGGTTTGGGTACCTATTCTATATCTGACACACGCATGTATTGCTACCTTGCCTCCTGTATCCAGACCATCTCCTTGCAGAGATCCATTTTGAGACACTCGGGTATTGATCCCGTTGTTTCTTGCTTTACTTATGCCTTACATGACTTTAACACAGCTTGTAGTGCTGCTTTACCATTACCATGTTTAGAAGATGTTTCACCAGTCCACTCTATGAATTCCCTCGCAACTATTTACTTTGATATTGTGGTTAATTCCTTGCCTACAAGCTTCGTTATGTCAGAGCATGATAAAGTATTATGGCAGTGTAATTAGGTCCAACATGCTCAAGATTACATGATGGCGATCCCCATTGAAGGTCTGGGCCAGAAAATTGGTTCGAGACATTTCAGTGCAATTCTCAAGTATAGGTTGGGGATTCCTTTCTTTGAGGAAAACGGGATTTGTCCTAGTTGTTCAGCCGATATGGACAAATTTGGAGATCATGTTGTGCATTGCAAAAATGACCTTGGTTTGAAGTTCATACATGACCTCATTCGTGATACTTTTGCAGATATATGTTATCGAGTGGGTGTTCCAGAAAAGAAAGAAGTGGACCTTGGTTTTCTAGTTGATAATGGCACCGGTCTTAAGCCTGCGGACATTTTGGTTTTAAACTGAGATAGAAGTCGTGATGTATGTCTAGATGTTACGGTTGTTTCCCCTTTCACTGGGAATGGTGTTCGCTCCTTTATCCCCGGTTAAGTCATTGAAAAGGTTGTCTCTCTCAAACATAAAAGATATCTGGAAAAGTGTAATGCTCGGGGTTTTGGTTTTGCCACCTTGGCTTTCACCACTTTTGGTGGACTTGGTGACGAGACTATCGACTTTCTTAAGAGATTGCGTAATTATTCGGCTAGTCATGATGCTAATGTTAAAGTTGGAAATTTTCTTTTCCATAGGATTGGGGTGGCCCTTCAGAGAGGGATTGGTATACAACTTATTTCTCGTGTGCCAACTAATTTTCTGAAAGAGCCTGACTTAGAGTGATGCTTTTCATTGTTTAAAGAATAATTTTTAGTTTTTTTTTTAATTTGAAAAATTAAATCCATAAATATCCATAAATATTTATAACTTTTATTTTTTTATATTACAATATTTATTTTTTCCACTATTTTTGGAACGTCGTTGTACTTACTTATGTGAATTACCGATTTCCAATAAAGTTTGTGTTTTTTATGCTAGAAAAATATGTAATTAATATTTTGGATTCGTCTATGGATAGAATTATTTGATTTTTTTTTAGTAAATTTACTTTTACAAAAAAAAAAAATACTCCCTATGTTCCGTTTTACTTGATGTTGTAGAGTTTTTCACGCAGCTTAAGAAACAACAGAGAGTGTAAATTTTTCCAAATCTACCCATATTAATAGAACGCGTAATTGGGGGATATGGAAACTAATTGGGGGATATAGCTACAATACAAAATAGGAGTCCCAATAGCAATTCGGGGTCACCCCTTATGTAATTATTTTTTTAATTCCTAATCTACCCCTCACTAATTAGGTTTAGTGGTAAATAATAATTAGTAAAAATCTTAAGTATTTGGGGGATAGATTAGTGTGTATTTTTATTTGTGTTTGGGTGAGAGTAGAAGGAGGGGAAAAAATATTTGAGAGGAATTTCTTTTTTTGAAAATGGAAGATGATTGTGATGAGAGAATTACTGCTAATAATTATAAGAGGTTGAAATATTGATTTTTTTTCTTTGAATCCACCATTGTTGCAGTTGAAAAAGCTTGGTGCCGGCATGGTATTCAACCAAAAACCCATACTGGAAATTGTTGGAAATGTTCATAAATTGTTTGCCTGGTTTTGATCTTCAGAATGTTGATTTTTTTCTGGTTTTGAACAGGTATCGGCATGGTAATCTAGTTTTCGAGCATGCCGGTACCTGTTCCGGCATAGTATTTTTCTTAAATTTCTATGCCGGAACAGGATGAAAAGTATCCAGAATGTTAATTTTTTTTTTCACTTGACTACCGGCATTGATAGGAAATTCTCGAGCATGCCGGTATCATGTTCCAGCATATGGTCTTCATCAATTCCGGCATGGTCTTCATCACTTCCGTTTTGATTTTTTTCTGGTTTTAATCACTCTACTGTCGTCATGGTCAGTTGATATGAAGACCATGCCGGTATTGTTTTCCGGCATAGCATGTTGCTTTATTTTCTATGCCGGAAAACAATACCGGCATGGTCTTCATATCAACCGACCATGCCGGCAGTGGATTGATTAAAACCAGAAAAAATTCAAAACGGAAGTGATGAAGACCATGCCGGAATTTATGAAGACCATATGCCGGAACAGGATACCGGCATGGTCTTCATCAATTCCGGCATGGTCATCATCACTTTCAGCATGATCTTCATCACTTCCGAATAAAAAAAAAATCCGTTTCCAAAGTGAGGAGAAGAGAATTTGATATAGAGTGGGGAGAGTTTAGAATTTGAAAGGGAATGGAAAATATTTGGGTTTCAAATCTCTACCCCTAAATAAGATTAATAAGAAGTGGAGATGGAAATGGGGGATATGATTTTGTTTTTTGATTTTAAGTTTTTGATTTTTATTTTGTGGGAAGGGTATTTTAGTATTTTCATAACAAAAAATAACCCCTTAACACATACCATGGGTTGGGGGAAGTAATTCATATCCCCTAATTAGTTTTCATATCCCCCAATTACGCGTTTTATTAATAGTTTCTCAAAAATTTAAAGCACATAGTTTTTAGTTTCTAGATTTAATGTAAATTACGAATCCCGTTGTAATTTACTTGAGATAAACCAAATATTCATCCATGGAGTAGATTTAAAAATTAAAGCAATTATATATTTGCTAATTAAAATGAGAAGTAATGGTATGGGTTGATTCCAAAGCAAGGGCAAATCAGTGAGAATTTGGGAAAAATACTTAAAACCTCATCTATTTTGGAACACAAAAAAACCCTAAAACATCAAGTAAAGTGGAACGGAGGGAGTAGCAGAAAAAAAAATCCCCATTTTTAGGGTTTTCAAAAATAAAAGGAACATATCAAAATATATCAATAAATTTTCATGATTTTCCATTATTATTTATGTTATTGTTTTGCTTGATGTCAATTTCAAAACTCCACGATTTTAATTATTTTTGGTTATTGGACAAGATTAACAATCAATTATTATATGGAATAGGAAGCATATTTCGATTTGCAGGTAAGTATCTATAATTCTATATGATCTTGATTTTAGTAACTGATTTAAATTTGAACAAAAGCCTTTTTTAATTTCATTGGAATTTCAATTATAGTTAGTTTAAATATCAGTAGTTTGTAATTGTAATTGTAATTAAGATTGGGTTATAATTATCAAAAATGTAATCGGACATTAGACATTGAATTATTTTTTAATTTTTATGACTGATTTAATTTTGTGATTAAATTGTGATGAGTAATCAGACATTGAACATTGAATTATTTTTTAATTTTTATTATTGATTTAATTTTGTGATTAAATTGTAATGAATAATTTATAATATCTTTTGCTAAATCGTGATTTTAGCTATTTATTTGCGAATTTTAATTCGAATATTTAATTAGGATTATAGTTATTTTTGGAATTTTAGGAGATATTATTAGATTTAGATGCTTTAGATAATATTGTTTCTTGAATGTGATTGGTTGAAAATATATATTATATGGGGCAAGATTCTACTTTAATTTTATTGGCTGAAATTTTAAATGGTGGGATCATAATCAACCAGAAACTCCGATTAACTAGAGTCCAATTTTGTGCACACTCCTTTAAAGAGTGTGCACGTAACAAAACCATCCTATTGGTTGCTTTCATAACACCGTTTAGATACTCTAAGAAAAAGAAAATATTTTTGTTTTAATTCAATTTTAATCTAGAGAAAGGAAATGAGGATAAATAATATCAATTTATTACCTTAAATATCTAGATTGCCATTTTCCCCCTCGAGATCTTTTTTTTTTTTTGGTCATCATCAGATTCATCACTTTTCTAGATTTTGATTTTTGTAGTCATCACCAATGAATATGAATTGGTTTTTCGCCTAATTCATCACTAAAGAAAACCTAATAATCTTTGATCCTCCCCCAGTTCTTGAATATTTAATACATAAACTGAAACGTTTCTTTAATTGGTTGGTTGACCAAAGCATTTTTCTTATTTGATCGTAAACCGCGTCAGTTTTTCATTGATCCTTATTTTCGGTGATTGTGCATTCTTAATCACTCTTCACACATCTCATTTTTATGATAAAGAAATTAATCGTTTTCATTCAATAAAAGCTTAATCATAAAATTTTGTCTTTTAATTCATGATATACTAATTTTTGTTGCTGGTCGTTGGGTAACTAATATAGTATGTATCTTCATAATCTAGCACGATGATCAGTTATTCATCAAGTTTTTTTCCTAAACGAAACATATAATTACGCTCTATTTTAGGTAACGGGAAGATATGATTTATCCTTCTTACCATACTAAGATTAAAGTTATATTAAAAAATAATAATTTATTAGATAGATAACCATACTAAGATTAAAGTTATATTCAAAATAATAATTTATTATCTGTTTAGGGCAACCAATAAGATGGCTTTGTTACGTGCACACTCTTTAAAGGAGTGTGCACAAAATTGAACTCGGTTAACCATAAGGCTCGAAAAAACTCTGTTTTTATATTAAAAATATATATTAATCATCTTGTAATACATCTCCACCTAATATCAAGTTAATCCTATGAAATATTTTGGGATTTTATACCTGGAAATAATTACAAGTTCTGAGCCGTAAAGTGTTGTCCAGAGACCCAGAACTTCTGAATTCTGATGCCTGCAGAAGCACTATTAATCATTTCCAAGGTCAAGACTTCGGCGAGACCTGCTTACATATAAATGGAGAGCAAGATAAGCGTATGAAATTACAAGACTGTAAGAGAACCCAAATAGAAAAGGGTAGTATGTATTAAATAGGTGGTTGAGTTGAGATTTAAATCCTTCCTAAATTGGGGCCTATAGGATTTAATTGGGGCCTATGAATTTTTTTCATCCACCCCATATAAAATGATAAGGAGTGTCTCAGTTTGATGAAAATACCATTTTACCCTCTATCAAATATTAATACTACTAATTTGTCCTCATCAAATCCTAATAATAAAATTAAAAACTAAAATCATAAAATTTAAAAACTAAAATCAAAATCAAAATCATAAAACTATAATCATAAAAATTAAAATTCATTTCCATCTCCATCTCCACTTAAACTGATTCTTCTTCTTTTCTTCTCAACCCAATCCTATAAACTAGGTTTTAATAACATAAAATTGCTCAAAAATTGAAAATTTTGAAATCAAATTTTCCTGGTTTATCAGAATTGGTTAACGTTAATGTATATGTGATCCGATTGCAAATAGAAACGGTTTATGTTCATGCCAACAAAGACCGATTGTCCTTGATATGTATTCTGGTTCGAGAAATTTGAACTAGAATCGGACTACATTAGCACTTATAAAAACCGATTGTTGATGTATAATGTTAGAATCGGATTTTATGTGTGTCGAGTAAACCGATTGTTGTTCTCAATTTTTCTGTATCTTTTTTTTGTTAGAATCGGATTACATGAGCATTCTTATAAACCGATTCCTGTTGTGCAAAGTCAGGAATCGGTTTTTACATATGTATCATGTAAACCGATTCTGGTTAACCCATTTTTTTTCCAATGAATACTCGATCATAAAATGAGTATGAAATCATACTCGATTTCATTTTATTAACTCGGGTATAGAATGAATTTTGATTTTATTTGATGTATAACAACACATAATTCACAGATAAAAAAGAGAAAATTTACCCACAATCGGTTTACGTTCATGCCAATATCAACCGATTATGGATAATCGGTTGATTTTCATATCCATATAAACCGATTCTGGGTAGAAGCTAGTTTCAAAAAATCTCTGTATGTTTTTGAGATTACAATCGGTTGATACTGATGTGAACATAAACCGATTCTTGGTTGGTGTTCTTAAAAAAAAATCAAATTTTTTCAGTTTTTGATGATGCACTAACCTTAGTTGATTTTAGGATTAATTTGACTAAACATTTACTCCCTCCGTTCCATTTTAGATGATGTTTTAGGATTAAATTTTTGTTCCATAATACTTGAAAGTTTTCATATTTTTCCACAAAAATGCCAATAACATCCTTACATTTTGTCTTGGAACTATAAGTTTATTTTTAAATGCACTAATAGCAATTAATGTTTGAAGACTTTTCTCAAGGGTATAGATGGAAAATTTTCATCTCTCTATTTATTAATCTACGTGAAAACTCCAAAAACGTCATCTAAAGTGGAACGGAAGGAGTATTAATTATCCGGATCAACACTAATTAATCAAGGATAAATTAATCATTAAAAAATAATTGGATAAGGGGCTTTTTATTTTATTTCTTGATGACCATATTTTGTCATGTACCTATAGGGCTAATTAAGTCTTATGGGCCCCAATTTAGAAAGGATTTAAATTCGTTACAATAAAAAACAATATCCACATTCCACAATAAATTTAGTGGATCCAAAGAATATGAATTTTTCTTTTATATATATATAAAGTTATGCTCTGTCATATGACTCGTATCTATTTATATAGCAAACAAATTGAAGCCTGTTGGCTGCGGATTTGTTATTGAACACTGCAGCCTTGTTCTTGAGCTTTCAAATGTACAAGTCCTCGCTGTATCCTCTGTAAATAAATAAAAAATCACAAAACAAATTGTTAATATTGTAAAATCAAGAAACGGAAAGTTACTGCTGAATCCCTTCACTTTCTCAAAAAAATAATTGTGAATACCTGTCGACTGTCTCTTAGCCGCAAAAGATCCAGTCTCTCTGATGGCCTCAGGTTCACTAAATTAACAAGCTGAAGAAAAGCAAGCATCAGAAATCTAATTATCCAAAGAAGAAGGAAAAAAACACTAAGTTTGTTGCACATAATATAGTGTGTATTGATAGATACCCAGAAACTGAAAAGCTCGGGATCTTGTGGTCCAGGCATTCTTTCGGCTTGTAAAACTGCTGAACGCCTTGATCTCCTATCTGCATATTAAGTTTTGCGTTATAATCATCTTTTAAGCATAAAGACAACCCAAATCTGTGAGATCATTAGGCCAGATTGATTTTGATTTTGCAATGAAGTTTTTGGCAGATATGTCGTGAAAGTAAAATTGCTGTAAGAAACAGTTTATCATAAATTATCCCTTTCTAAAAGATCATAAACTCATACCTGCCCGTGCTGCTTCTTTCGCACACCTTATCAATGAACAAGCAAGATCTGCAGCATCACTAGTAGTTGCCTGCAACTGAGGGAATGTGATAAAATGTGAATAATTGTCAGATCCCCACACAATATTGTCTATTAAACAATTTTCCCCGACTGCTTGAACTAAACAGTTGAGAAACTAATCAACTGAACACACGAGTAGAAATCAAATGAAACAATCTAGCCAAGGGGCAAAAAAAGAACATGCGCCAGACTTCTTACTTTCAGATCTTAGCAATTTTTGGGTGCTCCACAATGTGATTCAAAAGGTTCAATCATTTTAAAAAAAAAGGGAATAATCCAGAAAGATCAATGAACTTACATCTTCCCATTCTCTTGTCCCTTGCGGTGGACCGATATCCTGAACCCACTCAACCTCCGCAACACGATACCTTTATGTACAAGCAGGGATAGAAAATAAATTTAAAAAACTGCATTGATGGTGAATCATAAAAGTACCAGAAATGATTAAATAGAGAAGGAACTGACCCGTCTTGATCCCAAGACCGGAGGATACGACATCTTCGGCGTCCTTCAACCTGCAGTAAGTTACTATTAGTTTTATCACATGCAAAATAGCAGAAAGGGAAGGTATCATTCATGCACGTAAAGCTTATATTTAGCCATGCACGACAACAGCAAAGATTTTGCTCATGTTACTATTCCAGGCCCAACCTATGAATAGATATTTCGTTGGTGGAAAGTTATAGAAGCTCGCTCTATCATAGGTTATTTCTGGTCCAACAAATTTCTAATAAATCATTTATTGATATTCTTAGAAAGAACATCAGTATGTGACAACTAGATGATCTAAGCTAACTCTTCTATTTCCATGCCAATGTACAACAGCAATTAACCAAGATAACTAACAGTATTTTACCTCTAAATAAAAACGTCCATCTGGAAGTGGCTCACACCTACAGCGAAGAGGAAAAGAAAGTGTCAGGTTAAAAATGTGGAAACATAACCATGAGAAATTATAAGGAAAGACACAATCAACACCCACTCAGTTATTTCCACTTCACAAGCAAAATCAGCTATAGAACCTGTTGCTGAATCAATGACAACCTACAAAACAAAAACAAAACAAAGATTAAGAAACTCAACGAAAGTAATGATAATAAACAAAAAGAGACTTTTAGAATAATAAACGGAGATAAGAAAAGACCAATCATTAATATTCTACCATTCCCATCCGATGATTTCCTTCCATTATCCTTCTCACCTGCCAAAATAAGTACAATAAAAGAATAAATGACACATATATAACAAATACAAATGACGTCAAAATTTGTTGTCACGTGAAATGTATGCCTTCTAAGACAATTTGACAAAGACAATCATTAAGAAAAGGAAAGAGAAAAGAAGTAGTTATGCACCCACCATCAGTCTATACCGGGGTTCAAATATATTTAGTGATAACTTCTGGCATGGCAGGACTACGTCCATGACAAAAAGAGGTAACAGATGAACGCCCATGTTTGACAAAGTCTCGTTTTCTGATTTTCTCTCTGCATATTCATCTGGGAAGTTCTTCTGTATTATGTTATTGAGTGTCACACTGATAGAACCAAAAAAACGGAAAAAAGGTAAAATACTTCGATTGGTCTGACAAAATCTTAAATTTAATTATGATAGAATTAGAAATTAAAAGAAGAGATCAGAAGGATCTAGTTTTACCTGATCGAACATGTACGAGGACTAATGAAAAGTACTGTCCGGCACATAGGACATTTATTACCTATAAATCACAATATTTAGATAAAGATAAATAACATTATTTAGATGATAAAAGAGCAAGAAAGATAGCAAAGTAACTGTTTCAAAGTCACAAATATTGAGTAACACTGACCATGATCCATAGACTGAAACAGACAACCTCGGCAAAAAGAATGCCCACAAGGAGTTGTTATTGGCTCATATAACAACTTTAAGCAAACTGTGCAATCGAAATCGTCGGTACGTTGGGGTTTCCCATGTTTTATCCTCTTCGTTGAACCGCCCGAAATCGCCTCCAAGTTACGGAGGGATACCTGAAGGTGGTTGCTGCACAATGCAAAAAATCGCCGTTAAATCCAAATAACTAACTGGGGATACGTTGATTCAAATGACATATATCCCATATCAAGTAATAGAAAAGGAGTGAGAGAGAGACGAAACCAAGATTTACCTGAGAGGATCAATATGAAGCCCGCAAAGCAGAGTTTCATGTGCATCATCATATCGCTCTAGCTGCAATTTAATATTAGAAGTCCGTATTATGTAAAGTAAGATCACGTTCATCTTGTTGAAGGCAATAACAACTTAGAAAAGATTGACAGTCATACAATGATACTGGTTTGTTGAGTTCTAGAAGCAAGAAAGGGACAAACAAAAATCATTAAGTTCTCACCAAAATGAGAGCACTGGCCTTCAGAAAATATGATTTTGCTGAATTACTTCGTATGTTTATAGCCTTCTCCGCATCCTTTAATGCAAGCTAATACAGTAGTTGAAAAAGAAAACAAAACTTAGCTTTCCATAATCAGTAATATATAAGCAAGAACGAGAGTAGATGGAGCTTACTTCAGCATGTGTTGTAGGATCTAACCCATTCACTGGTCGGTATTCAGAATCAGCAGCAGATCTATTTTTCAAAAATGTGCTAATCCTGAAAAGTGAGAGATATGTTAGTTGGTAAATGCATTATATTGCTCCAAAAATCTGTATTCTAGAAAATTTTGTCTTCATTTCTTTAGCATACAAAGAATCCACAAAGAACTGAAAAAGAGAGATATGCAAGTTCACCTGGCAAAAGCAGCACTTCTATTGCTTAGAATAATTGGATCACCAGGCTTAAGACCGAGAGCTTTAGAGTAACAAGTGATTGACTGTATGCAAACTTCAATTTATTAGCCAATGTATATCTACTTAGAGAGGTTTATTACTACAATATGAGAATGCATTTCCAAAACTTCAGAATTAAAATGATGACTATGGTGGTGTATATTCATTCCTGATTCTCAACCTTCTTATAATCAATTTATGTACAAACAAACCTCTCCTAGATAAAAGTAACTAAATTACGAGACACTCATTATGTGGTACCACCATTTAAATTACTAGATATATAAGGTGCTCATGTTCAAAAGAACAAACCTTTTACCCTACTACGATAAAACTGGACAAAATCAAAATTTGATATGGAAAACAAATACCCATTGAAGCTTCGCTCAAATTCACAGAAAAAACTTTCTCAAGTGTGCTACTATAATAGGTTTTGGTGCAATCAGTAAGAGTAATGTAAGTTCTTAGAATATCATCTGAAAAGAAAAGAAGAAAAAAAAACTCACATCTTCAAGACGATTATCACGAAAAGCTTTATTACCCTTCTGCATTAAATCATTAATCTGATTGAATCGTTCTCGCGAAGTATTATCATCATCTTCCTGCAATTCAATAAAACTTTCTCAATTAATACTATTCAGAAACCAAAACAAAATTGGGATTAAGCTCAAATTCAAATAACAGTATAATTTATTATTACCAATCCTATACTCTAACACTCACCAAAATAAAATCTTCGACATCATCGAACTCTCCATTAGAAGAGGTTTCAGCAGTATACGTATTAGCCATTTTTTTTATAGAAAAAATACTGAAGTATCTCAATAAGAGAAACAAAAAAACCCTAATTTGGAAAAGAGGAAAACTAAAATCTGTATTCGTTTTGAGAAATGTATATAGAGGATACTAGTAGTAGAAACTGTTCAGGGTTCGTGTTCTTTTGTGTGTCCTGTATTTTTACACGGACCAAATTCAAAGACGTGGAATGTGTCTTTCTTTCTTTGGTTTTTCGTTGTTGTTCTCCGTTTTCTTTCCTCTACAGGGTTTGTGCGAGTGGCAATGTGAGATGAGATGAAAACAACAGCGACACACCAGACAACTCGCACCATCTGTTTGGCATGCGGAACTACCACCATAAGTTTTTGGTTTTCTCGAAGGTCTTTAGTCAAACCTACCAAGGTCCGTTGGCCTTTTGTTGGGTAATGGTTGCACAACATGTTGGGTGGGTCGGTTTTTGCCTCACCTGTCTGCCACGAAAGGTTGAGTTACATTGCACCTGATTTGTCTATTGACCAGGTTGGGTCCGGTCGGCATGTGGTGAGGGAAAAATAAAATCAGCTGAATCATCAAATTACCTGAAGCTATTCCTACTGAACACAAGAAATACATCAAGCCCTTATGTCCATGGATCCATGGACTTCACCTGGCCCTGATTGTTTTCCACCAGGTTTTTATCAGTCTCAATGGTCCACTGTTAAGGAAGATGTATGCAAAATGGTGCGGTCTTTTTTTCACTCTGGTTACTTACTTAAAAAGCTAAATCATACTAGGGTTTCTCTTATTCCAAAGACTAAGACTCCTCACAAGCCAGAAGACTACAGACCTATTGCACTTTGCAATATAGTCTATAAGATAATCTCCAAGATCTTGGCTTTAAGAATGAAGAAACATATCTCTAGTATCATCTCACCCTTTCAAGCGGCTAATGTGCTAGGAAGATTAATATCAGAGAATATATGTCTAGTTCAGGAAATTGTCCAAGCTATGAAATGCAAGGAAGGTAGAGGAGGTCATTTAGCCTTAAAAATGGACATGTCAAAAGCCTTTGATAGGCTAGAGTGGAGTTTCTTACTGGAGGTTCTAGATAGTTTTGGGTTTGGTCAGAAATTTTGTCATTTGGTCTCTCAATGCATCAACACTACTTAGATTGAATTACAATTTAATGGCTCTCATACTAAGGCTTTCACCCCTACTAGAGGCATTTGACAAGGTCATCCACTTTCACCTTATTTATTCATTATTTCTATGGAATCCTTGTCAAGATATTTAGCTTATTGTGAATCATCAAAACAGCTTTCTGGCATGAAGATATCTAGCTATGCACCAAAAATTAACCATCTCTCTTTGCATATGATTGCTTACTCTTTTGTAAAGTAAATCTTACTCAAGTTCACAAATTAATGCAAGTAATAGAGGAATTCAGTTCTTGGTCTGGGCAGCTTATAAACTTCAGTAAGTCTGTTGTCTTTTTCAGTTCTAACTGCATCCCTTTAGCTGCCAAGATTTAAATGGTATTCTTAGAGTTAGGCAACTAAACATCAAAGAAGAACAGTACTTAGGTCTTCCTTTCTTTATTGGTAGAAATAGGAAAATTCCTTTTTCGGTGCTTGTTGACAAAATAGATCACAGACTTTCAAGATGGAATGGTGGTAACATGTCTGAAGCATCAAGAACAGTTATGATCAAACATGTCACTAATGCAATACCTATTCATCATATGACAAGCTTCAAATTTCCGGATATCACTATCAATAAAATTAACTCTTCTCAGCAAGCTTTTTGGCGAAACAAGAAATCTAATAAAGGAAGGCATATCATTACCTGGCAAAGATTTCATAAACCAAAGGAAGAAGGTGGTCTTGGTCTTAGAGACATGCATAATTTTAACAGAGCCCTCCTTGCAAAATCAGCATGGAAGCTTTGCTCATATTCCGACTCTATTATGGCTAAATCCCTTCAAGCGAAATATTATCCAGATGGTGATCTCTCTAATCTTCAAAAGAAGTCAAATACCACATGGTCTTGGAGAAGCATCAGTTCTGAGTTACAATTCATCAAGGATCATAGTTGTTGGAGTCTAGGAAATGGTAAAAAGATTCTTATATGGAAGCACCGTTGGATACCAAGTCTGCCATCTCCTCCTCAACAAAGACAAGGCTGTACTTCGAGCAATCTTTTCCAGTTTGTTAACCAAATGTTTGCAGAAGATTTTATGTCTTGGAATACTACCATTCTTGAAGAACTCTTTGATCAAGCCACTATTGCTGAAATTCTAAAAATCAGCATTCATATTAATCAAGATGACATAATTATTTGGCTACTAGAGAAAAACGACAAATTTTCAGTCAAGTTTTGCTATAGGAGAATGTATACAGATAAGCATCTTTCAGTGTCAGTGGGCCCCAGATTGCAGATAATTTACAAAGATCTATGGAAGCTTCCTATGCTGCCAAGAATTCAACAATTTATCTGGAAATGTATTTATGAGGTTCTTCCCACAAAAGACATTCTTAGCTCATTGATAACTGGCCAAGATAAATCTTGTCCTTTTTGTGAGCAGCACTTGGAAACGTCAATTCATGTTATTCTTAACTGCAGTCTTTCCAGGGCAGTTTGGTTCTCAACTCTTGGTTGCAATGTAAATAACTCCGTCAACCTCAGTGAATGGGTATGTGATTGGTTTGATGAGTTTCAGAGCAGGAAATTAAGCGAACAAGAGCTGATCAAAATATGCATTGTGGCATGGTGTATTTGGACTGAGAGATGTGATAACATTTTTCAAAATAGTGAATCTTCTCCAGAAAAGATTGTAAGGAAAAGCACTCTATATGTGGAAGAATATGCTAAGCAGATAACTCCTACAACTAACAGGCTGCAGAGAGTGAATCGTTCTAATATTCACTGGATTCCCCCCCTGTTGATATGCTTACTTTGAACTATGATGGTTCTTATCAAAATTTGGATAATATAGGTGGAATTGGTCTAATTTTACGTACTTGTGCAGGTACCCCAGCAACAGCAAGGTGCATCCACTTAGAGTCTGTAGAAAGTGCGGAACAAACATAATGTCTGGGATTATGGAAAGCTGTGAACTGGGCAAAGGAGCTGAAGTTGGATGAAGTTCTGTTTGAGCTGGATTGTAAGGTGGTGGTTGATGCAGTAAATAATAATGATTTCTCGATAGATTGGAAGCTTTTGAATTTAATTAAAGATATTAGATTATGTTTTACAGACAATAACTCATGGCAATGCTCTTTTGTGCCAAAAGAGAGAAACAAAGTAGCAGATGCTTTATCTAAACTTGTTAGGGTAGATAAGCTTAACTAGGTTTGGATTGACAATGTACCGCCTTTGGTAACTCCTTTACTGCTAGAAGATGCAAACTATGTACCTGCTTTGTAATTTGTTTTCTTTAATAAAATCTTTTTTGTTCCAAAAAAAAAAAAAAAATTAAACAAAAAGGGGAAGGAAAAAAAATTGAGTTAATTGGTTACGATAATTGTTAGTTGCCGAACACACGCAACTTCTCGAACAATTTCATGAATATACGAATCACAACATAGCACTACTAAAGGTTTAAGTTGAATCATTACTAGTGAGTACCCCCCAAATAGACGTGATCTAGAATCATACTGTTGAAATTCACCATCACGGAGCAATTCATTTATAACAAACGATTTTCTGATCCTATGTGGAGAAAAATAGATTAGTTCGCTACTAAGATCCTACTCGATTGGGAGCGAGGAGCGAGGAGTCTAGACTTGGAAATCGCCAAAACTCGGCCTAATATTTGGATATACTTACTAGATATTTAGAGTCGGCTAACCATATATAGCTCGGGAATATCAAAACTAGTAAAATCGAATATTTTAATCAAAACTCGGAAAATCATACTTGTAACTCGCCAAAACTCGGAATCGGCAAACCACCAAGAAATGAGTACTCTCTAAAATATCGGTACTAGAGAGTGAATCTAACTACTCTGATGTTGAGTTAAAATTGTAACGGATCACCAAAGATAATGTCTCGTGCATTAATAATGAAGAAGGTAGTAACTTATCTTCAAACGGTGGACGCAGAAAGTGTTAGAGCATCGTTTGGTCGAACTCGCAAGTTTTGTTATCTCAAGTTTGTTGGCAATGTTAAATGTACACAAATATATTTTTATTTCTAGCTTACTAAGGTCAAGTCTCGGACTAGGATTAAAGTATGGTAGTTGAGTATCAGACATCATTGAATAACCCTCGAAGATTGAAGACTGAAGAACAAATGAAGACATTTGCGAGAACTTCATCAATAAAGGTATGTGAAGACTGACCTATCCTATTTACTCATGGAATTTACCATTCTATCTAGTAGATTTAATATTGCAAATAAGAAATTTCGAGTTTAAGTTTGTCTTAGTTAAATTCTTGAAATATGATCCAAGCAATGGATGTTTATAGATCCTTAGCAATCTTAGTTAGAACAATTTATTGTTCATAAACTATTTTTGTTTCAAACTGATCATTTGGAAATTGCCCAAGAAATAATGCATATTGTCTATGGATGTTGGGAATGTTTCAAATTAATTGCGAAAGAAATAGAACTGTTTGGCGTAAGGTACACATACTTGTATGTATGATTTAAGGTAGTTTGAAATCCGCGGACTATAGAGGTTTGCAAACCCTTTACATATGAGTTACGGAATGAGGGTAGGTTTGCAAACCCCTTGAATATGATATAGTGAACTGCCAAGGTTTCCAAACCTTTAGGGCCTGACTTCGCGAACTTCCAGTAGTTTTCAAACCTATATAGTTTCAGTATTAGCAAAAGTTCACGAACTACTCTATATGACTATGTTCGTTTTTGCTACAACTCTCATAAATACTTCTAAGACAATTTTATTCTCAAAATTACTTTGGGATTGTGGATCAGTGTTTAGTCTTGAGTGTTATTGAACATCGCTATGTGCATGTAAGTTCAAAGGCATACTTTCCCATTATGGATGTAGATGCATTTTACTACCAACTACATCCAAAGGATAGAAAGCTTCTACTCAAGTCGAATGAAAGTAAACACTTAACAATGAACACAAGATATACGTGGTTCGGTATGATTACCTACGTCCACGGGGGTGAAAGGATGAATCTTATTACTTCCAAGTGTTACAAAGGTGTTGCTCTTAGTCGGACTTCCTTACAAAGATGAACTTACGTCTCCTTGGTGAAAACTCAAGTTTCTCTCCCTCTCTCCAAATTACAACCTGCCTTTCTTGAATACAAGTCACTCTATTTATAAGAGAAGTTTCATACAACCAAGTTAGGGTGTTGGTCATGTTACATCCATTTTGCAGTTCTGTACTCGGGCCGACTCATGTCGTCTCCTATGGCCGACGTACCTTGATTCCTCGCCCGTCTCTCATCTGAGACGACCTCTTTGGGTGTTCTCTTGGCACGATGTCGTCTGTCATATCTGTCGCCTTAGCAATGGGCCGATACATCACGTACTTTCTTATCCTTTTGACCGTTGCACCTCGTTTGTTTTACCCTGTCCCGTCTTGTCAGCTTTATCAGAGGTCTGGGTCAAGTCTTGTCCGACAGTTGCACGCCCAATCCACGCGGCACCTTAAATCTCGCGCCTGCTGGTCTTCACTCTATGCTTCGCGTCCCTTCATTTTTAGGTGCGCCAAGGCTTGAGATGTTGCTACATGGATCTGTGGATAATTTACACCTACATTTATGCCCCTTCTTTCGCTCATGTGGGAGACACGAGTTGAAGAACGTCGTCCCAACTGCCCATGTATTCGTTCATGCCGCGAATCCCACCATGCAATGCCCCACTAACTGCACTTTATTACCTGTAACCGTCGGCGTCGGTTACAGCTCTTCCTCTTTATATAGCCCGCTTCTTTTTCTCCTTCTTCTTCTTTATACTTTCTCTTTCTGTCCGCCACTGTAACTTTCTTTCCCATATTTCTTCATCACTTTGTGCTTCCAAAAAACCCTAGCCTTCTTTATTTTCTTCCGCCATCTCCTCCTTGCTGATTGATACAGTAGTTGTTGCCGCCTCATCTTTCTTCGTCAAAAGTCGAGTTCTGCACTATCTCTGTTAATGGCTTCTTCTCCCTCCATGGCTGAAAAAAGGTCTGTCGATGATGTTTTTTCCGAGTTTGATGCTTTTTCTCTTGCTTCTCTATTTTCGTTTGATAGTCCTTCCAGGTACGATAACCGCGCCATGAGCTCTATATTTTCTGATAGTTCTCCTTCTATTTCGTGCAGGTCCGAGAAAAGGGTGAAAGATCTCTCTGATGAAGTGTTCATTGAGCAGCTGAAGGAGATGTACAATCTTCAAAATTACGAAGTTACCCTTTTCTCGGGCCGAAATGGTCTCCTGAAGAAGTCTGATATGAAGAAGCACGAGCAATCGGCTGATTGTGTGGTCATCACCCAGGGCCAACTGGATCTAGGCCTTCGTCTTCCCTTGTACAACCCTGATATCCCTTTTTGTTACGATATCCTTTCTCAGATCAAGCCTTCTCGTGCTTTGGCTCAATGGACTGACAATACTTTCCGAATTATGAACGAGTGGAGGGATCGCCGTGATGGTCACGGTTCTGTTGCCGGGTGGTCGACCTACAAACCCGAGGACGCTCCCGAGTATACCGTTTCCAATTTCCTTGTCAATTATCGAGTTGGTACTTCAACCTTAGGCGATCTTGCCGGTTTTGCTGCTAGTCCTCATTGGGTCAAAACTATGCCCTAGGGTGTTGAAAGGATGATACTGGATGCCGATCCCATCGGCCAGGGTTCCAACAAGCGAGCCCGGCATTCTAATGATCCGATCTATCCCCGAGTTCCTCTTCTTGTCCGAGGTCCGATCCTTCATGGTGACTTTCCGTCGCCTACTTTTCCCGTCGAGCCCTATTCTTTCTGGGTGGTTAATGATGACAAGGCTGATAAGGTATGCGTTTTTCTTGATTTTTATCTTGTTAGCTTCGTGCGTCAGTTAGTCATTTGTTGTTGTTTGAAAATCTCAGGTCGTTTCCACCAAGACTGTCGGATCTAGGAAAAGAGGTGCTAGCACAAGGGTTGAGGAAGACCAGGGGAAGGTAACAAACACAATGATTTTCTTATAAGTACATGTAATTGCCCCTGTTTTTTGCCTTCACATGTTCTGACGAGACACCTTGTGCAGAAACACCCTAGGCACGATGATGATAATGCAGGTGATGTTGACCCACATCCTCTTAGGCGCAATCCCCTCAGAGGTAAGCAAGTCGCTAAGCCACCGTCGAAGAGGGCCCCAGTCATTGAACTTTCCGATGAAGATGAGCTATTTGGTGAGAATGTCTCGGATGACAAAGGCGACGAGCAAGGTATGGGCGACCAACAGGAGCCCTTGGAGACGCCTGATGTGGATAAGGTTGTTACTGATGTACCGGTGGATCTTCCTCGCGTGCCCCGGATTACTGAGGGATCGTCTTCTAGCGCTGAAACTTCTTTTACTGTCTCTGGCCCTATCATGAACTCTCTGGGTGCGCTTACTTCCTCCAACTTTGGAAAGTACACTGATGAGGAGATGTTGAATGCAGTGCCCCTGTACGATGACATCGCCCTAACACTTGACACTGTGGTGAGCGATTTGTCTGAATGTGGTGATGCCCCGCTTCTGATTTCTGTTCTAGTTGTTGCTTACGGTGTAAACTCATTTTCTTGTGTTAGATTCTGAACCGGGTACGCTTAGATGCCGCCAATCACCAAAGAGACAGGCATTTAATAGAATCCCTCCAACTTCAACTTCAGAACGAGAGGAATCGCGCGAACGAGCTGGAGATCAAACTCGCCGATGCCCAAGGTATATGGTTATTCTTGAAATCATAACTTGTGTTGATTGAATTTATCATGCCAATATCCTGAGTCGGGTATCCTTCTGCTAGCCGAGGTAACCAGTGTAGGCTTAGACGCGTCTTCAGAGTTTAGGATCATGAATAGGAAATGAGATATTGAGAAGGATTTGGTAGAGAATCTCCGTCGGCGAATGGCAAACAAAGATGACAAAATGGATCGCCAGGCTGGAGAAATCGAAGAACTCAAGGAAGAACTAGAACGGTATCGTCAGTTTGAGTACGACCCGGCTGAGATAGATAATTTACGAGCTCATTTGGGCTCTTCCCAACGCCTGGCTGCTGAACAAAGTACTCTGTCCACGAACCTAGAGAAACGGGTAAACGCTTTGCAAATACAGAATCGAGACCTACATGAAGATCGTCGACGAATATTAAGAGACAAAGATGTGGTGGAGCGAGCTAATAATGATCTGCTAGGCCGAGTGAGTGAGTTTGATAAAGTGAGGGACGAGGTAGAGTGGAATAGATCGCATCTGGCTGTGCTCCAGGTTTCGCGCAATCGGTTAATGGAGGATTGGAGTGAGCATACGAAATATTGCCCCAGCAACGAGTTCAACGAACAACACTATAGCGAGTTAACCATGAAGTTATCCCAGGCCGAGGATGAGTTGTCTAAGTCGGTAGAGTCGCTTCATTCGGTGTTGCCAGCCCTTTCAGGTCTCTTAGACGATGTGTTAGGGCCGCTCCTTAGATTTAGATTACGTCTTATTCTTGCAAAATTGTTAAATCGTGCCCGACGAATAATGTTCTGTCTTTGTGGTTTTGTATCTGAGCAAAAACGTTCTCAGGAGATGGATCAGGAGGTCCGTCGATTGAAGCAGGTCGAAGTCGATTTGAGCTCCCATCTAGCCGACGCCGAGGGGAATATTTCTCAGCTCACCCAACAACTCGAGGATGAACGTGTCGCCCATGCGGACGAGATAGACGAGAAGGTCCATATGGGTATTGAGACGTGGGTGGAGAATAAGCGGCGCAAGGTCGCACAGAAGAAGGCCGGTACTGTTCCTCCGAAGGCTTGAACTCCTCTTTTGTAGTGTTGCGTCACTAAGTTGCCCTTTTCCGTCGGGTTGTAAATTGCTTTGAACACTAGTCCCCTTTTTTATTTCTGCTACACTGCTTGTTTGTTTTTATGGGGGTGTTGTGTCGCCGACGTTGTTTGTTTTATTTCCGTTAAAATCTTCGTTTCGTCTGGTTACACGATATTTTTCATAGTTTCTTACTTAGACGCTTGACGCAATCGAATTATCCTTTGTTTCGCATGTTATTCCTGCAATTGTTGTTCAAGTAAGTTAGTATTTTAATCATTTCTGTCGAACACACCCAACAAGGAGGGTCATCGGGCCCAATGCCATGTCCTGATTGGGGTATCTCATCACTATCTCTTTGGATTCAGTGGAAGGGTACCAGTCAACCTAGTTCTAGGCCCGACATTCCCGAGTGGTTATCGATCAACCAGTCTCGGGCAAGTGGACACGGCCACTTGCGATGGGGGCGACCTTTCAAATGTAAGTAGACCACCTAGCTGAGGAGACCTCGCGTCTCAATAACCTTTGGAACTGGTTTCCAACCACCAGAACCCTTAGGCTACCTCGGCACTTGCACACTGCCACTGCCCCGAGTACGAATATCCATACGACTGTAAGGCACCTCGGCACTTTCACACTGGCGTTGCCCCGAGTACGAATGCCCATTTGAGTGTAAGTCACCTCGGAACTTCCACACTGGCTTTCCCCCGAGTACGAATGACCATTCGAGTGTAAGTCACCTCGGCACTTCCACACTGGCATTGCCCCGAGTACGAATGACCATTAGTCGCTCACGTCCTATCCCATACCCCTCACGGTTTCATAGAGATAGTAGACATGCATATTTATCGTTTTTCCGTATCTCCCGTCAAGGATGGTAGAGTTTCAAAAACTTGATGTTCCATGGTTTGAGTTCTTTTGTTCCATCGAGTCGCAGTAATCGATACGATCCCTCGCCCGCCTTAGATTCAATTATGTACGGTCCGCCTCATTTTGGTGCTAGTTTCCCGCCCTTTTTGTCTCGCTCCCATTCAGCCAGAAATTTCAATACTTGTTCCCCTGGGTTAAATTCTCTTGGTCGAACTCGCTTGTTGTATTCTCGTTGTAACCTCCTTTAATAGTTTTCCATTTTTTGTAACGTCATTTCTCTTGTTTCTTCCAGATCGTCGAGTTTAGCCAAAATCAAATCGGACGAGACGTTTCGACTCCAAGCTTCCGTTCTTGTGGTAGGGATCATGCCTTCGGTCGGTAGATCGCCTCGGTTCCGTAGGTAAGCATGAACGGGGAGAATCCTGTAGCTTCCCTTCGTGTGGTTCGGTATGCCCATAGGACGTTATATAACTTCTCACACCAGTTGCCATATTCCCCATCTAGTTTCTTCTTCATGTTATCAGCGATAGTCTTATTAGTGATCTCGGCCTGCCCATTACTCTGGGGGTAAATCGGGGTAGCTTTGCTCATTCTGATGTTGTAGGTGTTGAACAGGAGATCAATGTTCTCGCCTTGTAATTGCTTTCCATTATCCGAGACGATAGCTGTAGAGACCCCAAAGCGGCAAATAATATGTTCCCAAATAAATTTGAAAACATCTTTGTCTCGGATATGTCTTAGCGGTGCCACATCTACCCATTTGGTGAAGAATCCGTGGCCACGATCAGATACTTCCTTTGCCCTGTTCCTACATGTAATGGCCTGACAATGTCTATACCCCACTTAGAAAAGGGCCACGGGCTTTTGACTGAGTTTAAAGGTACTCCGGGAGCATGGATTTTCCTTCCGAAACACTAACATTCTTCACAAGCTTTCGCCATTTGCTTCGCATCTTCGTTCATGTATATCCAAAAGTAGCCCATTGTTTTCGCCTTGGCCGACAAGCTTATGCCCAAGCTATGGTTTCCGGCTGCTCCATAGTGTAGTTCGTGAAGGATTATGTGGCCCTCTTCTTTACTCAAGCATCGTAGGAGTGGTCCTAGGTAAGATTTTCTATATAAAATCCCTTCCCGCAGCTCGTAGGCACCCGAATTGCTTTTGATTTTGTTTATCTCGGGTCGTCCCTTAGGTAGCTCACCCGTCTCTAAGTATTTATGTATTGGCTTCCTCCAGTCGCCTTCTTTGTATCTCTCGGCTGTGTTAATGGCCACCTCAACCCGTACTTCTGGTGTTTCTGGGATGGACGGGATAAGAAGCCTCATAACACGTATGCCTTCGATGCTCGGGTCTACTAGTTGTGAGGCGATGTATGACAGAGCGTCCGAGTGCATGTTATATTTTCGGAAGATGTGGCGGAATCTAATGTTGGGTATTTGCTTGATGTAAAATTGAGCGAGCTCCCAATATTTTTGCAACACAGGATCATGGGTAGAGTATTAGCCCGTAATTTTCTGAATTACTAGTTGTGAGTCGCTAGTCAGGCGGACCTCTTGCAACCCCATCTCCACAATTATTCATAAGGAATGGATCACCGCTTCATACTCGGTGACATTGTTTGTTGCTTTGAATTCTAGTCTGAACGAATGCACGATCTTCCTCCCCTTTGGTGTGGTAAATACTATCCCGAGGCCCGATCCATCTTTGTTTGATGCCCCGTCTATGAAGACCTCCCATCGAGTAGGGCTATTGGCGGCTAATAGGTCCGCTAGTTCCTCTTGTTCCTCCATCATTCCCGGTACACCTTCTACATCATCCTCATCACTAAGGGGGAAATATGCCAAGAAATCGGCCACCACTTGTCCTTTTATCGCGGTCCTCGTCTCGTACACCACGTCGTATTGTTTTATTATGGCTCCCCACTTGGAGATTCTTCTTGATCGTCCAGCACTATCCAATACTGCTTCAATAGGCGATTTGGTGAGCACCCGTATTCGATGAGCTTGAAAATATGTTCGGAGCTTAGAGGCAGCAAAAGCTAGCGCGAGTACCATCTGCTCCATTCTTGTATAGTTTCTCTCGGCCGGGCTTAATGTTTTACTAGTGAAATACACTGGCTTCTCCACATTCCCCTCCGATTTTACTAGCACCGCACTAATGGCATAAGGTGTCACCTCTAAGTATAGGGTGAGAATTTCTGACGGCTCGGGCCTCTGAAGAACCGGGAGGCTAGCTAGGTGCAACTTGATATTTTGAAAAGCCTCTTCGCTAGCGTCCGTCCATTGGAAATTTTCTCCTTTCTTCAAGATGTCGTAAAAGGCATTGCATTTGTCCGACGACCGCGATACAAATCGCCCCAATGCTGCTATGCAACCATTTAGTTTCTGCACGTCTTTTACCGTCGCGGGAGACGGCATTTCAAGGACTGCACGGACCTTCTCGGGGTCCACTTCTATTCCTCTAGGGGTGATGATATACCCCAAGAATTTCCCTGATGTGACCCAAAAGTCTCACTTGGCGGGGTTAATCTTCATCTTGTGTTTTCTCATTGTCTGAAAAATCTCCTGAAGGTCTCGGACGTGGTTCTTAGCGCGACGACTCTTGACTAACATGTCGTCCACGTAGACTTTTATGGTATCGTGAATCTTATCTTCAAACATGTCCCCTACCAATCTATGGTATGTTGCCCCCGCATTTTTAAGTCCGAATGGCATTTTGGTATAACAATACAATCCCCTCGGCGTGAAGAAAGAAGTATGCTCCTGGTTCTCGTGCGCCAATGGTATTTGGTTGTAGCCCATGTATCCATCCATTAAGGTCATCGCCTCGTACCCGACTATCGATTCTACTAGCTGATCTACGTTGGGGAGTGGGAAACTGTCCTTTGGGCAGGCCTTGTTCAAGTCGCTGAAATTAATGCATATTCTGACCCCTCCTTTCTTTTTTGGTACCACGA
The DNA here is from genome assembly GCA_023529315.1 of Papaver bracteatum. Classification (NCBI taxonomy): domain Eukaryota; kingdom Viridiplantae; phylum Streptophyta; class Magnoliopsida; order Ranunculales; family Papaveraceae; genus Papaver; species Papaver bracteatum. The sequence continues at coordinate 257,908 of JAJJWX010001050.1, forward strand.
CCATGTTAGATATCCACTGTGGATAGTGAGATTTTCTTATTATTCCGGATTCCTGTAGCTTCTTCAGCTCGGCCTCGACTGCTGCCTGTAATTCTGGTACGATGCGCCTCATTTTTTGTCTAATTGGTTTGAACTTTGGATCAATTTTTAAGTGGTGACAGCAGACCTTCGGATCAATTCCCTCCAAATCGCGCACCTCCCAGGAAAATGCGTCTAAGTTTTCCCTTAATACCGTCGTGAGTTGACTCGCTTGTTCGTCCGATAACAACGTCCCGATCCTTACTACCTTTGGCGCTTCTACCGTCCCCAAGTTTACTTCCCGAGTCGGTTAGACCGTCGAGAAGTTAGATTTGGCCTCCCGAGATAGGGACGCTTCCTTTAACTGCTATAAAGGGTCTTTCTCTTGAGTTTCACATGAAATCACCTCTTCCAATTCTCTTGCCGTCTAAATTTCCTTTGATTTGCTCTTCTCTCGCCTTTGCCGAGCTCGCCGTTCTTTATTAATTTTTACATCGATTTTCATGCACTGTCGTGCCGCCTGGGAGTCGCCTACAACTTCTGCTATTCCCTTGCAAGTTAGGAACCTTAACCTCTGATGGTATGCTGACGCTACTCCCTTAATCCCAGCAATCCATGGGCGCCCGATAATTGCTTCATAAGGTGAGGCGACGTCGACCACACAAAAGGTAGTTAGTGTGTCGAGGAAGCCTCCGCCATCTGAAACCCTTAGAGTTACCTCTCCCTTGGGGATAGTTACTGCGCCATTGAAGCCGTAGATGGGATACGTTGAGGGGACGAGCATGTCGTCTGATAATTTCATTCTTCTGAACGTGTCGTAGAATAACACCTCGACTGAGCTTCCGCTATCCACCAAAATCCTTCTTACTCCCCAATCTTCGATCAGTAAGGTGATGACCAATGGGTCACTGTGTGCTTGTCCATTTGCGGGGACATCCTTGGCCGAGAACGAAATGGGTTGCACCATCCAAGGTTCCATAGGTAGGGCCTTAGCTACGCTAAATATTTTCTTTCCCTCACGATCCCTTTTATGGATCCTAGAGGTGATTACTGGGCCGAGGGTATAGTCTTTAATAGCCGAGTGTGAAATGGTGCTCACGAACTGAGTTGTTCTATTGATACGGACTTGATGAACCGGTGCATTGGGCGTTGCCGTCGGCTGTGGTGGATGTCGGAAAAATTGCCTCAAATACCCATCTCGGATGAGATGCTAAACGATATCTTTCACTTCTCGGTAGTTGTTGGTGGAATGACCCCTATACTGATGGTAGTGACAGTACTCGGGGTGCTCCTTGGTATCTTGGAACTGAACTCCCCTCGACGCTGGGTAGTTGATATCGTTTCTCTTCTCGACTTTCTTGAATACCTCTTCCAAGGGAGCATTTAGGGGGGTATACGATCGGGCTTCCTGCCTCGGCTTCTTCCCTTTAGCGATCCACTCTATCTTTTCACTGCTTATCGGGGGTGGATCCGATCTCTTTCTGGTCGCCTAATAGGGTCGTCTGTGACCGTTTTAGCTTCAATACCCGCTTCAACACTAGCTTCTTGTATTCCTCTATCTCTTGACTCGGCCTGAATTTCTTCCAAAGCGATGTAATGCTCCTGCATTTTTCTCATTTCTTTTAAGGTTTTAGGCTTCTCGGAGAACATGGCTATCCATATGGGGTCCGATATCCCTAGCGCGTTTTCAAACCCAAAGATGGCCTGATCTACCGTCACCTTCCCAATGTCAGTACATAGCTTCCTCCACCTATCGGTCAGGGTTATTAAGGGCTCCCTGAATCTTCGGGCGAGGGTAAACAACTTGTTCAATCGAGGCCGAGGTCGACTGTTATGCATGTAGGTCTCAAGGAAGGCTTCGACTAACATCTCATACCCATTAATCGACCCAGGTGGAAGTGAATAGAACCAGTCTTGTGCCTCGCCCTCCAGGATGGCTGGGAAGAATTTACACATGACTACTAGATTGTTCTTCCATTGGATTAGCGACATGGTGTACATCTTCAGATGCTCGATCGCATCTCCTGTTCCGTCAAACCTAGAAGGAAATGTAGGTAAGGTACATTTTGGTGGGAACGGCATATGTTCGAGTTCTTGAGTGAAGGGCGTCTTCTCAGTTTCGCTCATGATTTCTGCCAATTTGTTCTCTTCGCCCCCGCCCGAGAGCTCTTTGATTTTTGCCTTAAATTCTTTGAATTTGGCTTCGGTTGCTCGTTCATGTCACCCGTATCTTCCTCGCCTAACCTCATCAGTGGACGAGTCCTCGGGTGGCCCATATATTTGCGTGGGGGGTACCAGAGGCGATGGTGGCTATCCTGATCGGCCGGACTGATTAGGGTTGCTCGGCCCCATCATAAGAGGCGCGTGACCTGACCGGTCATGGTAGATCAATGTTCCTCGGCTGGACGAGCCTCTTGATCTGGTTCGCTAATTCCTCAACTGATATTTCTCATATTCCAAAGCGAGTTTCCGTTGCTGGAGCTCTCTTAGTGCCGCTTCTTGTCTCCTTTGACTCTCCAAAATGGCCAATAATGTCGGGTCCATGCTTTCATGGATAGAATGCCCATTTGGGTTGTGTGGCCGAGGCTGTACAGAAGGGGATGGTGGGGGTATTATCGGTCCGATTATATGGCCAGCCGTGTGACCAAGTGTTGGGCCGATATTTCTAGTTGTTCCTCGTCCCAGCTGAATCTGCCTGAGACGCTCTTGCTCTTTCGCTAGGGATTCCTGGTACTCTACTTGATGCCTCACTCTTTGTCTCTGGGCTTGTGCTGCAAGCGCTACCTTATCGTCATCGGTGTCTGAAGCTGTAATCCCATCAACTTGTTCAACTCTTATCTGAGTTAAAATAACTTGGTCCAGGGGTAGGGTGTTATCATCTCACCCCAGATCGACCTCCTCATCGACAGTTGGCATTCCTCGCGCAGCTGCATGAGATTCCTCGGGCAGTGGTTGTCGACTGTCTTCTTGCCTCGGCCCAGTTACCCCTGCCTGCATGCTGCTACTAGTTACTGCATGATTCCTCAACATCCTTCTCGTTCCTGAAGTGCTATCCATCGGGTACTTCGCGTAGTCAGCCGAGTATCGCCCCAACCTACGTCAGCAAATACAAATAACACCTTACTTTGACCTGACTTTTGGAACATAAGTTCAAAAAAAAGACCAAAAAGTTTGACTGACACCACAATAACTACTACGCCTGCTCTTGCCGGCACAAAGTTTCCTCCTATTACTTTGGTGGGTCCACCTATTTGCCCTGTTTTGGTCCTATGCTGAATCTACGTCAGGTTTTTCTCATTCGTCCTTATCTCTCCATACGGCGTCACTTTCAGTACCAGTCCTATGTATTTAAGTCAATTTGTCGTTTGTTCTACATGCTCCAAATCATTGAACTTATGCATATGATGCTTAAATGGTATGGCACGCAACCCCAAGACTCAAACTAAGTTTGTAATGGCTCCACTTTTTCGCGACCTAATCATGACCTTTCCGACAACTTATGTTACACCGCCGGCAAAATCTCTAATCGGTTAGCATCTTAACACACTAGGAGATATCTAAATCGTGTATTCTTGGTATCTCTAAATGCTAAACTCCATTATGTAGCTAGAGAACGACTTGCTTGACGTCATAGATCACTCAACTATCGGAAACAAACAGTCGTCCTTTCAACAGATTCTTCATCTAGCTTCTAACCCGAACTGTTAGTCGCTGGTGAGCTTATGAAGATTCTTTGTTGATCGAACTGTTGACGTGCGAAGAAAATACGAGAACTGTTACTTTCGAAGACACTACAACTGTTCTAGCTTTGTATGCACAACAAATGACTCAAAGCAAACATTATTTCGGCCAACAGAGTTCATCGTAGCTCCAACCACAACACATTAACGTGTATTTGGGAGCTTTTAATCGTCTCTGAAGGTCTCCACGGCAAGGTATCCAGAGATCTTAGTCGTGTCTCCTTAGTCGGCGCCAGAATGTAGATGCATTTTACTACCAACTACATCCAAAGGATAGAAAGCTTCTACTCAAGTCGAATGAAAGTAAACACTTAACAATGAACACAAGATATACGTGGTTCGGTATGATTACCTACGTCCACGGGGGTGAAAGGATGAATCTTATTACTTCCAAGTGTTACAAAGGTGTTGTTCTTAGTCGGACTTCCTTACAAAGATGAACTTACGCCTCCTTGGTGAAAACTCAAGTTTCTCTCCCTCTCTCCAAATTACAACCTCCCTTTCTTGAATACAAGTCACTCTATTTATAAGAGAAGTTTCATAAAACCAAGTTAGGGTGTTGGTCATGTTACATCCATTTTGAAATTCTGTACTCGGGCCGACTCATGTCGTCTCATATGGCCGACGTAACTTGATTCCTCGCCCATCTCTCATCCGAGCCGACCTCTTCGGGTGTTCTCTTGGCACGATATCGCCTATCATATCTGTCGCCTTAGCAATGAGACGATACATCACGTACTTTCTTATCCTTTTGACCGTTGCACCTCGTTTGTCCCACCCTGTCCCATCTTGTCAGCTTTGTTAGAGGTCTGGGTCAAGTCTTGTCCGACAGTTGCACGCCCGATCCACGCGGCACCTTAAATCTCGCGCCTGCTGGTCTTCACTCTATGCTTCGCGTCCCTTCGTTTTTAGGTGCGCCAAGGCTTGAGATGTTTCCACCTGGATATGTGGATAATTTACACCTACAATGGATTATCATTGTTGAAAATGCGAGGGGGGTCTAACAACCACACCCAAAAATTCGTTTGGCAATCTGAGAAGACTTACTCCAATACACTTTCTAGAGAATCAACTAGACAGTCAGACTCAATCTAGAGTAAAGTATGTCGAAGAGTGTAAATATCTCTAACTCTTAATTCAATCCGCAATTAGCAAATAGAAATCTGCGAGCCTGATTGAATATAAGAGGAGTTACTTGAACGGTACCAAAGACCAATGTTCAAGTGTCAATGTAAATCAACAACCAAAGGTTGGATATTCTAATTGATTGATCTTAATGCATAACCTGTGATATTTTAATTATATAACAAAATATAATGCAGAAAAGAAATAACACATACACCAGAATTTCATTAACGAGGAAACCGTAAATGCAAAAAAAAAAAACGGGACCTAGTCCAGATGAACACCACACTGTATTAAACCACTACAGACACTAGCCTACTACCAATTAACTTCGGATTGGATTATATTTTAACCCTAATCAATCTCACACTGATTTAATGTACAGTTACACTCCTTATATCTATGATACCAGCAGGATAATACACACTTGATTCCCTTAGTTGATCTCACCCACAACCAAGAGTTGCTACGACCCAAAGTCGAAGACTTAATAAACAAATCTGTCTCACACAGAAAAGTCTATAGGATTGAATAAAAAAAATTCCCACGGTAATACCCAAGAGTTTTTGTTCCGTCTTTTGATAAATCAAGGTGAACATGAACCAATTGATAAACCGGACTTATATTCTCGAAGAACAGCCTAGTATTATCAATCACCTCACAATAAACTTAATCGTCTAGCGAAGTAAGTTATTGTGGAATCACAAACGATGAGACGAAGATGTTTGTGATTACTTTTATCTTGCCTATCGGAGATATAAAATCTCGAGTCAATTATTTCAATTGTACTCAACACGATAAAAATAGCAATATCAGAACACGCAACTACAAAGAGAATAGTTAGGTCTGGCTTCACAATCCCAATGAAGTCTTCAAGTCGTTAACCTATAGGGTCTCGAGAAGAAACCTAAGTTTAAAGGAGAATCGACTCTAGTTATGCAACTAGTAACACACAGGAGGTGTGGGGATTAGGTTTCCCAGTTGCTAGAGTTCTCCCTTATATAGTTTTCAAATAAGAGTTTGCAATCCAGGTTACCTTGGCAACAAAGCATTCAATAATCACTGTTAGATGAAAAATCTGATTCAACCAAGCTAATATATTTCAACCATTAGATCGAACTTATCTTGTTACACACAAATGAAATGTACCCTCATTTAGGTTTATGTAGCCGTACCTAAACGTATACACCATGTTGGTTCACAAATAGTTAACCGAGGTTAGCCATATGATTACTCTCATATATCAACCTTTTTCATCTTAACCATAACTAGTTCAAATGACTCAAATGAAACTAGTTAAAGAGTTTTTCAATTGCTATATTCTCATGAATTATACAAGAACACAATTGAAGCAAAATGGGTTTGATTCACTTGAATCAATCATGAACATTATAACCACGGATAGCAAAGATTGCATTCCTTAAGATTTAAATATTTAAGTTCATAAATATATCGATTTGATAAAATAACCAGCTTAAGTATACATACGGGTATGTGTATTTAAGAAACCATATTTTGAGTTTATTAAGTTTCTAAACTAAGCAGAAATTCTCGGTTCGAAAACTTCCGCCAGTATGCGTACGGGTACGCATACTTAAGGTGACTAGTTTAGGAGGTTGTGATTCCCAAACCCAGCAAATATTTTCGGTTCAAAAACTTCTGGCAGTATGCGTACGGGTACGCATACATATCTTGTCTCCTTCACCAATTTCGTATACACACATATGCATACACTTGGCTCCCGGTTCATGGATTTATACACTAATGTGCGAACACACTATATATGCTTATATCCAAAGATGGTTACATTATCAACTCTACATTCCAATTATTGAAATATTCTTCTATAATGACAATAGTCGTTTTCACACACTATTAGCATCAAAGCAATTTGCAAGATATTAAAATGTTAACATGACTTTCGTCACGAGTAAAGATGAACATGGATAAAGCGAAAGCTTTCCAACATATATTTCGAGAAATATGTAAGCCAGATATACTCAGCTCGAAATCTCAAATGTGTATAGTAGAAAACTATATCGTAATACGACTTAAGTCTCAATATTGGAGATAGAGTAAAAATAGACTTTTCAAGTGATAGACGAGTTCAAGTCTCCACATACCTTTTGTCGAAGAAGTTACACAAGCTCTCCTTAGTAGTTCTTCGTCTTTAAATGATGAACGCCGAGAAATCTAAGCTCAACTACACTATCTATGTCCTAGTCCGAGACATCTATAAATATTCTATAAATCAAGACTTATAGTTTTGATTACTAACATTGACAAACATGCTTGAGATAGCAACGCATGCGAGTTCGACCGAGCAATACTCTAACAATTGTACATGGTTCCAGAACCCTGGACCATAATGCATATTCTTTTGTGTAATTTCAAAATGGATTTTTTATAAGCTTACATGAATTCCTAATAAAAATCTCATTTAAACATGGAAAGTGTTTGCAATTGGATATAAATCTATCATCTTGAATTCAAATCTACATAGAGCCTTGAAAATTTATAAACAGAGTGACTCTTGCAATAATATTTCTTAATTCATGGTACTTTTGTATCCTAGTTGCAGAGTTAGATTCGTCCTCTATAACCCAGGTTCTTCATGTTAGAGCATTACTCGGTTAAACCTGCCAAGCATTGGTATGTCAAGTTTGGTTGTTATATTTTAGATCCAAAACTCGAAACTGCTTAATTAGATTACTAGAGTCAACTTCGTTAGGTTAAACTAGGAACATTAGAAATGTTGAAACAAGCTCATGTTACTCTGAGGAACCTGAAGATGTATCGGCATCAACGAACACATCATCCTTCTATTTGAGGTTAGTAATACATACTTGACTTGTTTCCATTTTTATCTACGTTTTTTTTCAAGTTGTTTAGACAGAAAACATAACATGGAAGTATATTTATGTATCTCCAGTATTAGTTACTTGATTCTTCTTTTACGGTCAAAGTGTCAAGGAAGTATATGCTAATTGTTTTACACAACTGTGGTATATCGAATTGCTAAGTATAAAGTTTGTCTTTTAAACTTTGTAGATGTGACATAAAACTATCTTTGTAACTCGTTACTAATTAGTTTATTGAACTTTTGGGTTGATTCTTTACTTAGAAAACTATGTTTAACTACATAATTTTAACGAATCAGACTTACGAAACTTGTTTCTTAGTTGAAAGGAATCACAGGATCTACCCTACGACCAATCTCTTAAATAATGATTTTTAATAGGATCGATAGTATGACTAATCCTTTAAGCAAGGATCTCTACTAGGACCGGTCACAAGGATATCTGGATGGACTGATCTCCTTCACAAGGATCTCTAGCTGGATGAATCATTAATGATTGACCAAATATGATGTTTTTCGATTTCGCTAATTAACTTGGGGTTTGGATAGCTATCAGAAATATGGTTTGGTTAATATAGAAAGTTCATAATGTCGACATAATATTTTGAACATGTACTAAACTCTTAATTACTCAATATTCAATTATTTTTTCTTGATACTCAAGGTGAGATCCCAAACCGAAATATTCCATAATATATTTTTTGATGTTCGAGATTTCTATGTCTTTAATTTCCCAGTAATGAAAGCATATCTCTGGTTGCTATATTAGTAAAATATTTTTTTTATGCAAGATAATATTGAGTTGTCATCAAAGAGAGATTTTGGTATACTAATTGGATAACAGTTGGAATATTTATAAAACCGAAAATAGCCATTTACTGCATATCTTTTGTATTTTTGGATTTGTTAATTCCTTGATGTCCAAACTACCTTGGTCATCATAAATAATGAAGTTTGTCTTTCTTGTAAACTCATTATTTAATAGAAGGACCTTAACAGTTGTGTGAAGAAGCCCATTAGAAGTATTTTCGTAATACTAACTAAAGAGAAGAGTATCCTACTTAAATGAAATTTCTTACGTGCAATTCATTTAAAGACTCATTGGGATCAAGAAGATTTCAGTAGTACCATTGGTGGGAAACTAGATCTATTGTTATTTAGTTTGTGATTAATGATTTAATTGACTAACATTATGTTGAACCTTGATAGATCTACCATTTTCTTGGATTTGTAACTTAAATTCGTAACATCCTACTAGCTGTTACGAATTCGTAATAGGAAATTATTGTTACAAACTGGTTGTAACAGCCTAATCTTGTCAGATTTCGTAACTGCCTAGGAGCAGTTACGAATTCGTAACTGGATACGGTTCCACGCGTGCCATCTGTGTGCGTGGGTGGTCACAACTTTATATTTTTCCACTCAAGCGATGTATAACTGGGGTTATTTCATCCCTTGGTCATAGTTTCACATGAGCTTGTTAGCTGAGATAGTCATCGACTCGTACACATGACTCAAACCACTTCATCTGTTTTCACTTTCCTCATCTCTGCAGAAGTGAAGTTTGGATTTCAGTTTGAGGGTTTCAATCTGAAGCTGGAGCTAAAGATATAAGTGATTTGTGTATCGATATGTGTTTCGATCTGTTTTTTTCTTATCTTTTTCCACTTTCTTTATCTCTGCAGAAGCGAATTTAGGGTTTTAGCCTAAAGGTGAAGTTTGGGTTTCAGTTTGATGGTTTCGATCTGAAACTGAAGATGTAAGTGTTTAAATCTTTCAATTTGTGTTTTAAGTTGGGTTTTGATCTGTTATTTTCTATTAGGGTTGTATTAAGGTGTTGATGTGTTAACTACATTTTTAATTTTAACTGAGATTTTCGATTGTGGTTTCGATTTATATGTGATTTTCGATTAGGGTTTCATTCGTCTGATGATTTTTTGTATCTTTTATAGGGTTTCATTTTTGTTTTCGAATCAGTAGGGTTTCTATCATCATCTTTTAGAATTGATTTTAGGGTTTAATGGATTAATGATTTCTTAGTAACATGTTGGTTCTGGTTTCTGGTTTGCCCCCAACATGTTTGATTTAATGCCAGCTCGAGCCTGGAAATTTCCATATTAAAATGGTCAAGATAAGGAGTTGGTGTCTTAGGTTGTTTCTAATGGAGTTGGTATCTATAGGTTAGTATTATTATAGTGTACAAAGATACTTTGTAGTGGTTCAGAGACTGATTGAGTGGAGTTAGTGTGTTTTTTTTATGTCTGTTGAAATAGAAGAAAGTGGGGATTTTAGGTTGATTGGTGAAGAATGGAAATGGAAGGGAAACCAGGTTTACTTGGTTATAGGATGCCTGCATAATGGGAACCTCATTCTCAATGTTGGATTGGTTGGCCTGTAAGTTTTATCTTCTGTTGATTATTTGGTTGATGGGTTTTTATGATGTTCAAGCTATTTTTTTTTTTTTTTACCTAGCTTAGTCTCGGTGTTTGTTGGAATACCATTTCTGATTTTTTTTCTTGTTATTTTAGGGATTCATTCCATTAGTGATTAATTTCAGTGACTTGTTTTTATTTTCTTACTGTAAGTGCCTAGGTATGTTATGTAAAAAAATGGATTATTATTGGGTTTCTTATCTTATTAAGAAAATGATTTCTTTTCCAAGAACAGGGTCTGTTGATGTTAACCAATTTACAAATCATGGCGTATCTGTTCATATTCTTATTACACAGTAAGCCATTTAACACTCCATTTGTTTGAATTACAGGAACGTCCTGATAATTGGCAAGATAACGATGTTCTTGCTCAAAGAGTGTTTGTAGATGTTGCTACTGCACTCTCAAAGTTTGTGCATGTCACTGTTTGTGCAACTGCTGCTCAGGTTGGTAGAAGTGATGGTTATCATGTCCCTTTTCATCTATTATGCAATTCTTATTCTAATTTTTTGCTTTTCAAACTTTAACTTTGTGTGCTCTAGTGGGAAAATGCACGTACTTAAATCCCAAATCATATCAGAGTGGTGGAGATGAGTTTTAATGATTCATGGTACCGTGATACTGGTCCAACTGTGAGTTCTTCATTTTTTTTTCCTTTTGGCTTCTCGTAATACTTCCAATGTTTCTTTTGTTTAATTTTAGGTTAATATGTAGATTAAATCAATTGACATGTTTTTTTCCTTTCTTGTTACTTCGGAATAGTTTGTTGTTCTTAACAAAGCACTAAGTGCAGAAAAAGAAACACCCAAGGTTGCCAGAATTTATTGGAATTTTAACAGTTGGGGTGGTACGTATTTTTTTTTTTTTTTTTTTTTTTGTTTCATTTTTGAAGAAGCTGATTTGCGTTTCCTGGTTAGTTATGTCCTTTATGCTTTATCATTGTTTTTGGGACTTCAAGGTGTTGATGATGGTTGCTACAAGGACTGGAGTCATGACTTTCTTGTGGCAAAAAAGGTATGCAGAGGAGATATGTGTGTATCTGGTGCTTTTGCTTCTGCTCATTTCGCCAACAAATTCCCGACTTTAATATTATTCTTATATTTGATGTTTAGATTTTGGAAATTGAGAAGGTGCCGAGATTTCCCCAGACCCTCATTCTTGAAGGTGGAAGCATTCATGTAGATGGAGAAGGTAACTTTACCATAAGCTCATGAGAAGTTACTGGAAAATATTTATGATTAATTGCGTTCATTGTCCAAAACACGTCCATACCTTATCAAATGCACAAATATATATCTTTGCACTAAAACCACTAACAATGGAGAACGTGCTACTGTTGAACAGGTTAGGGCATTTGTTTCATGTAATTCTTCTGTTTGTACTTGTTTTGCCAGATAGAAATTTGTTACTGGCTATGGAAGTAACCTATGTAACAACGATACATACACTAGTAAATAATTATGTCGATATATCCTGAAAGTTAGCATTATTATGTCTGCTTAGCTCTTTCAACCTATATTAACAAGCTATTGATCGAAGGAATCGTATGGTGTTGTTCAAAATGCTCAATCGTGGTATATTTGATGACATAAATGGATGCATCTTTACAAGGAGAGAAGTAGGTGTCATGAATTACCAAACATGTCTTTTCTTCTTATATTCTCAATTAAGTTCTCCCTGTAAAATCATTTGTCCCTCTTATTGACATGCCAAAGTTCATGCGACGAAAGATGATGGTCAATAATTTGCAATGAAGGTCTATAAAACTTCAGTTTCAGGATTCATGTAAGTCCACTCATCTTTTCAGCTTGGATTCACTTAAGCATGAGTCGTATGCCATAATTAGTGCCTAGTAATGCCATACTTAACTTCAATATAATCTTAATTGATTTACCAAATGAAAAATAAAAATATATTGGGCCCCAAAATGTCGTAATCTGAAGATATTTGTTCCATTTTTGAAGTAAAGTTTTTATTATAATTTTTTTACTTAACTGCAACTTATTTATTGATTTATGAAAGAGCGATAAGAAATGTATGATGATATGATTTTTTAAGATTGCAACTTCAGGGATGGGGATAGTTATATACAAGAGGATTATCGTTTTCGGCATGGATACTTGAAGCACAATCCCAGGCAAAAGCCTAAGACTTGGGCAGAAAATGAAATGAGGAACCTTACGAGGTAAAGCAGCCCTTGCATCTCTATTTGTTTCTTTTATTTTTTCATGTTAATAGACGCTCACTAAATTTTTGCTGTCATATTTACTGCTTTATGGTTGTTGGACAGCGGCACTCTTTACAACCCCTATAAAAAAAGGACTTGTTGTTAGTTTTCATGTGTCTTAGACTGAAAATATTTACAAACTTTATCTCTCAAGAATCATAATGGTGAAGCCTAATATAGCATACTAAATAGTAAAGGAAAATCTTGTCTTAGCAAATGTGAAAATGGGATCACATATTAGGATCTGTGATGTTATTTGTTAAAGCTCTCTATGTTTTGAATTCAGGCTAAAGGCAGCATGGATTAGGTGTCCAACTCCAATATTTTTTGAGGCTTAATGTTTTGGTCATGGAATTTCTAGGTATGTTTTCTTATCTTAGAGCAACCGCAGCGTTGTTGTCAAAAGCCATATTTGGCCTCAAAATCAGGCGCAGTGTTTGTTCTTAAAAGTTATATTTGTTTCCAAAATCCCATATTGTCAAATTGAGTTTCCATATTTGAGAACAAGTTTTGGCAATTCTCAAATATAGCACCACGGATTTATAAGAACCGTCTCTCGTTAAACGATTTTTTAAAGAACGTTCATGAGTAAACGCAATTTATAATTACGTTTGGAGAAATAAAGGGATTTATAAAGCCGTTTGAAGTAAATGGTTTTTAAAGCTACTTTTTTGAAAAAGAATTTAAAAAGTACGTTTGAACATTCACGGATTTTATAAATACGTTATGATGGAAAGTTGTTATTAAATGCTTTTGATTACAGGTCTTTATAAATACGTTATAAGTGATGTAATCTTAAAATGCATTAACTCGTGCACGGAACTTACAATGCATTAACTCGGCAAAGAAAGAAGCACCTGTGCATTTCCTGACAGACCCACTTGAAGGGAGATCGACACTAAGACCAGTTGATGTTCTTATTTTTGGATGGGCTAATGGGAAACACACATGTGTTGACCTCACCGGGGTATCTCCTTTGGTAGGAATTGGACATGGCACCTTTATGATCGGGCGAGCGGCGCTAAAGGTCGCCTCGGTAAGATATCGAAGCATGAGAAAGCATGTGTTGACAATGGGCATGCTTTCGTCCCCTTTGCTTTTGATACTTTTGGCTATTTGGCTCCAGAAGCAGTTGGACTACTCAAGAGGGTCCAGAAAGTCATGCGCAACAATGTAATGACCCCTTGCTCACGAAATTTTATTTTTAATAGGATAGGTTTTGCTATTCAAAAAGGGCTAGCGGCACAGCTTGTCGCTCGCTTGCCTAGTATGTAATTTTTAACTTTGTAAGAACAAAGGATAAATTTAACTTTTAACGGTTTTTTAAAATGTGTTTCGCTCACAAAGAGTTAAAGATTATGTTAACAACTAAACGAAGTTTTAAACTACGTTGATGGGTTTCCCAGTACGCCACCCTCCTTCATTCTCAAATAAAAAGCCATATATGGCATAGCAACTTGGGAATATAGAACCCCAACGCTAAAGTTGCTCTTAGATTCCTCTTGAGTTGGAAAATACCTGATTGTTCATCTTATTAGCATGTGATTACTACCAAATGCATATATGATTCACATCTCTTTCAACTGTTTTACTTTTTCTGGAGATTTGATTTGAAGAAAATTAATTTACAGGAAAATCAGAGTGGGCTACTCTTTGTCTCAAGGATACAAATTTATCTGAAGATAAGATGGATGAATGCTGAAATTGAGTCCTGCTTCAAATGCAGAACTCACCAAGTCTTCACCAATTCTGCTTCAAATGCAGTAGTTTTCCGTATGAGAAGGCAAATACTGATTATGTGAGTCATGTTTTTATTGGTTTTATCTTATCTAATATACCTTAGGAATAAAACTTAGGAATTATGCAATAAAACAATACTTAGGGATTGTCTATTAAGTTTTGAAATGATTCAAATGTACAAGGAACAAAAGTTATTGTTGAATGTGTGATCAAATGCAATGAAAGATTGGCAGGTTATTTTGAATTCCGGCGTATTTTCGGTTGAAAGTGTCGTGACCATGGTCAATATTGACTAGGTCAAATAGGGAATATTTGACTGCAGTATTTTTTTTTATGTTACTCAAACATTCGTAACTGGTTTAAGTTGTTTCAACCGATCTCGTAGTAACAGCTCTAAGTTGTTTCAAAATGACACGTAGTAATGGCTGAGCCCTGTTACGACTCCCCAATTACAAATAATTCGTAATAATGCTCATTGCCGCATTACGAAATTCCACGTAGTAACAATGAAATGTCACATACAAGCTACATATACAACCCAAAATTGTGAATAAACTACGTGTGGATGTTACAAAAATTTGTCACGCCATGTTTTGAAACAGAACCTGGTTGTTACAACCCTGTTTTGTAACATGTAAAATCTGTTTCTAATCGACTAAAATGGTGTAGTGTTGTTTATTCCGTGATACTTCCCTTCTCATAAAAGTCACTCAAACTATTTCAAGGATCAATAATTTCATATATGCTTTATTGCATCTAGATTTGAAGATAGGACTTGTGATCATCCGTTGTTAACAGACTTTGTTATGTGCTTTATCGATCATAAGTGGATTCAAGTTGTTTGTGTAGGTACTTTGAAGACTGGAGATTTGAAGTAACTGAATGAGTCTAGATTGTTTTCTGTCTTGCAGTTTTCCTTTTTCACATTATATTGTTTATCTTTATAATAGGAATAATCCAAGTAGTAAGTGAATCAATCTCGATAGTTTAATAAGTATTTATTATTTGAGATTAAAAACATGACTTGTTCTTATTGAATTCATATCTTGAAAAATAGATTGCAGGTTTCATACTTGTTAGAATTTGGTTCAGATATGACTAGATTAATCTTGGATTTTAATTTTTGAGATCGTCTGAGAACTCTTCCACACAATCAGTTACACGTACTTTTAGTCTATACATAGTAATTATGGAAGAGAAAAAAAAAATCTATATACAATCTTCTTCAAGGGTAATCGCTTAAACCTACATGTGATTGTATTAAGTTTTTCCCTTACATGTTGTTGATCAAAAAAAGTTGGTGATGTACTCGGTACCCACTCATTTTCAATTGACATCAGAGCAGGAAAACACAGTTAGACCTAATAAGTCTGTCTATGTTGCACTTCTCAAAAAATTATAGCATCTGTTCTTATCAGTTTGAAATATGACATGTGAGCCGATGATATTTAAAAATAATAATCATGAGGGAGTTCCCATCACAGTAGCTTGCTACTGGGGTTCTCAAGTATCTCCCTTGTGTTGCACTACTGTAAGGGCCTGACGCACCACTACCAAAAGAATAAAGCCGCAACTTAAAACTTAAGAAAATTGTTAGAGCATTGCTCGGCCGAACTCGCAAGCGTTGCTATCTCAAGCTTGTTTGTCAAGTTTAGTTGATCAAAACTATATACTTGATTTCTAGTCTACTTATAAATATGTCTCAGATTAGGATAAAAGTGTGTAGTTGAGCATTAGACTTCACGGCGTTCACCAATTGAAGAAAATGATATATTGAAGAGGTTGGAGGAACTTCATCAACAAAAGGTATGTGGAGACTAAAACTTATTTATCACTCAGAAGTGTATTTTATTTTATCTCCTAATGAGACTAAGTCGTATAGCTATATAGACTTTGTGTTATGAACATTTTAAATTTCGAGCCGAGTTTTTCTCGTTTATATATTTCTCGAAATACAAGTTTAAATCTTAGTAAACTTCATCATCTACTTGAAAATTTTAGTTGTAAACAATTTATTTGTTGGAAACTAAATATGAAGTCAAGATGATCATGTGAAATTTACCTTGAACATCTTACATGATCTGTGTGAGACAATCATTTGATGTTAACTTGGGAAGTTTCATATTGATCAATTAATCACTTGAAAATTACTTGAAGCTAGTGGTATGTGTAAGATTACCATTGTTGTCTTATAAGGATGTTTCAATGATTGAATGGGAGTTTTAGAACTACTACCAATATCTGGATTCATCACAGTATGCGTACCTAGTATGCAAACTGTGAAGCACTAGTTCATCCCGGAACTCTTGCTTGCGAACTGTGTTTGTGAACGGGTTTACCTGTAAAAGGTCCGAAACTGTGGTTTGCGAACAGTGTTTGCGAACGGAAAGACTAGGCTACTTCTGGAATTGCGGTTCGCGTACTCAGTTTGCGAACACATTGGATAGGTTCTAAAATCGGTAAGTATGACAACTCATACTCTTGAACTCAGGTTCGTTTGTGAACTCAGTTTGTGAACTAAAACCCCTGGAACTTTAAGGAATTAAGGCATGCGAACTTGTTTTGCAAACCGTGTCATTATATTCATGAATTGGTTCTTGTATAAGTACTTTGTACAATTACAACCCAAACTGAATATGCTTCAAATTGTTCATGGATATTTCTATGAGATAGTGAACATTTGAACAACTCTCTTAAAGAACATTTAGATTCATTAGATTATTTGTCATGATTGATTGATTATCATATTTGATCTAGAAGTGTTAGATGAATATGTCCAAGCTAAAAGTGTTCATATGGCTAACTTCGGTTAACTGTTATTGAGCGAACTTGTATATTTCATTTGTGTGTATCAAGCTAATACCATATAATGGTGGAGATTGATTACTT
Source organism: Papaver bracteatum (assembly GCA_023529315.1). Taxonomy (NCBI): domain Eukaryota; kingdom Viridiplantae; phylum Streptophyta; class Magnoliopsida; order Ranunculales; family Papaveraceae; genus Papaver; species Papaver bracteatum. The sequence goes on from JAJJWX010001050.1 coordinate 274,939, forward strand.
ATTTTATAAGCATACTCAGTTGGCATCTTAAATCAGGAGTTCATCTAACGGTAAATATTAATTGCTTTGTTACTAAGTTATCTTAGCTTTGATTGTAAGCAACCCTGATTTGAAAGACTATGTAAAGGAGAACTCTAGCATATGGGAAACCCAATCCCGATACTCTTGTGTATCCCAGTTGCAAACTAGAGTTTATTCTCCATTAACCCAGGTTTACAGTTCTTCTGAAAACCATTATTAGGGTTAACGACTGTTTGAGGGTATAAACGGTATCTGCTGATTTCGTTACTTTCGGGTGTGTGGGTGAGAAACGAATTTAAACCCTAAATAATATACTACAAGGGAGTACTTAAGATTCGAGAGATAAATTTGTACAAATCCGTCCTAAACTAAGAAATGGCCGTTCCAGACTTGCTTCGGTCACAAAGTGAAGGAGAAGGGTTGGTTTTGGGGAGGGAAGCGAAGAAAGTGTTGAGACCAGAATAGTTTATTCTGGAAGAGTAGTTGTTTTACGACTTGTATCATAAAGTAGGAAGCTAACAGATGGAGAGCTAGCAAATGTTTTCTGAATGTTGTATGCTCCTGACCTGAACTTGTTGTTCGGTGGAACTAGGGAATGCCTATTTATACAAGTCGAAGTGAAACATACTCTGGTCTCATTAAGAAATGGAAAACATGTGAATAAATGGGAATAGGTGGTAACCGGTAACGCCTGGAATTGATGTTCCATAAAAGAAAGCATTTCACCATTACTCCCTGTATTTACTAATCGCCTCATATTTATGACACTTTCTTATAACGGGCGTAGTGTACGCCGCATGTTGTAAACCGCCAAACCAATACCTAATGAGCATCCCCCAGTTTGTGACATGCGTTGATGTCTCGAGTGTTTTCGTGGAAAACATGTAGCTACGTGTGTCGTGGCCAAAGGATTTGGCGTTTATATCCAAGTTAGTGCCATGACCAAAGGATAGGCGTCGTAGTCAGGTTGGTGTCTTGACCAAAGGATAGGCGTCGTAGCCAGGTTGGTGCAGTGACCAAAGGATAGGCGTCGTATCCAGGTTGGTGCCGTGACCAAAGGATATGTATCGTATCCAGGTTAGGATTTTGGCGTGACCAGTCTAGGATTTTGGCGTGACCATACTAGGATTTTGGCGTGACCAGGCTAGGATTTTGGCATGGCCAGGCTAGGATTTTGGCGTGGCCAGTCTAGGATTTTAGCGTTGTGCCAAAGCTGGCCATGCGTTAAATGGTGACCTTGGACGACTAAGATATGCATCTTAGACGAAAGGGTCGTCGTTGATTGTTGCAACCCTTCGTTTGGTGAAAGCATGGCTAGCATGGCTTTAACATGGAGTGGAGCCACTAGCAGTGTGCGGCTTGGAAGGAAAGCGCTTGCGGCTTTGTCTAAATTAGGGTTTGGTATGTTGAAACCCTAACTAGACTCGGATTTTGATGGTCCGCCCCTCCATTCTGTACGGAAAAGAATTTCCTATCTCCCAACGCGGGAATATTTAGGTTTTGAGCTCGTTCGGGAGGTGAAAACAGCCCGAAACTAAAACTCAGGAAGAATTCAAGAGGGATGTTGGTAGCCAGCGGCATGGCTTTGGCATGGCCAAAACTAGGGTTTTGGGGCCAAAGGTCACCATGCATTGTTTGGCGACCTTGGACGGCTAGGATTTGCATCTAGGATTGAAGGGTGGCCATTGATCGTCGCACGCATTCGTTTTTGTTGCCACATAGGGAAGGACAGCATGGTATGGCGCAGCATGGTAATTGGCATACCATTGACACATGTGGCATGGCCAAACCTAGGGTTTTGGGCCAAAGGTTACCATGCGTTGTTTGGCGACCTTGGACGACTAGGATTTGCATATAGGATTAAAGGGTGGATGTTGATCATCGCACTCCTTCGTTTTGGTAGCCACATAGGGAAGGCCGGCATGGTAATGCAAATGACGCAGATGGCTTGGCATAGTGGGGCCAAGGTTTTGGCATGCCATGCTGCGGCTAGCATGGTTGGCATGCCTTGGCGCGGTAGACGTGGCTGGCATGGTTTGCCATTGGCACAGTGGTGCGGCTGGCATAGTTGGCATGCCTTGGCGCGGATATGTGGATGGCATGGTTTTCCATTGGCACAATGGTGCGGCTGGCATGATTGGTATACCTTGGCGCGGAGATGTGGCTGGCATGGTTGGCATGCCTTGGCGCGGAGGACGTGGATGGCATGGTTTTCCATTGGCACAGTATTGCGGCTGGGATGGTTGGCATGCCTTGGCGCGGAGATGTGGCTGGCATAGTTTTCCATTGGTACAGTGGTGCAGCTGGCATGGTTGGCATGCCTTGGCGAGGTAGCATGAGAATTAGGGTTTTGCATAGATGATGTCAGTCGATGTTAAGGGTTTTGCCGTGGAACATGACTCATGTAAAAAAAAGGTACCCCAGTAATTCTTGCGTAGGCATGCTGATCGATTCAATAAATGGTCATAGTGACATCATGTCAGATGTGCAGTTTTACGATTTTAACCCTAAACTAAAAACCACCATCAAAAACGACTTAAAGACTTCATTTGGGATTCGTGAAACCAGATCCAATTATTTTCTCTATAGTTGTGTATTTTGATCTTATTTTTTATATCTTATTGAGTTTAATCTTCTCTAATATTTTCTCGAGATTTATCTCCGATAGGTAAGATATAAAAATTAATCACAATAGTTCTTCGTCTTAGACTCTTGTGATTCCATAATAAATTCTTATGTTAATCAGTTAGGCTAATGTGAGGTGACTAATATTTCTAGGATGCTCTTCGGGAGTATAAAACTAGATTATTAGTTGAGTTTCCTATTCACCTTGATATTTGTCTTAAGATGGAAACAACAACTAGAATAGACTTATCTTTGGGAGACAAATTTGTTTATAAGTCTTCGACTTTGGGCCATAGAAACTCTTAGTTGTGTGTGAGATCAGCTAAGGGAATCAAGTGCGTAGGGTCTTGCGAGATTCAAGAGGCGTAAGGAATGAGACTGTACCTTAATCGGTGTGAGACTTGGTTAGGGATCAACTACATTATTCCAGTCTCAATTCAACTTGTAGTCTGTACCGGCTAAATACAATGTGGTGTTCAAGTCTTGACTAGGTACCGGGGTTTTTATGCATTTGCGGTTTCCTCGTTAACAAAATTTCTGGTGTCTGTGTTATTTCTTTTCCGCATTATATTTTGTTTATATAATTGAAATATCACTGGTACTGTGCAGTTCAATCATAGCTGATAAATCCGACCTTGTTTGTTGGATATGACTTGATTGACACTCGGACATTGGTCTTTGGTACTATCTCAGTTATTCTCATAAAAATCAGGTTCACGGATTTCTATCTGTTTGATTTACAGATTGTGTTGAGAAAGAGATAAAGCTCTTTAATATATATTCTGATTGAGACTCAGTAACTTTGTGCGCTCAGAATTGTATTGGAGTTTAGTCCATACAGATTGTCGAGCGAAATAGTTGGGTGTGGTTGTTATACCTCCCGCTTTTTCACAAAATTTTAAAAAACTTAACAAAAAAAAAACGTTAACATGAGATTTAACTACCTACTTAGAAAAATAATTATTCTTATTTTTAAAATATATAATTACTAATTAAAAAATACTTATAACCATAATCATTTTGATTAAAAAATATTTATTTAATTAATTTTCTTTACTAATTTAATAATATTAAAATTAAAATAATGATTAAGTTTTTCATGAATAATGCTCGGATTTAACTAAAAGGAGAATGAATCCACGTTAAATTTAGTTAAATTTGATTTTCCAAACCAAACAAATCATTTATGGTATTTCCAAAGCGTCCAACTAGTGTCTGCAAAGTGTCCAATGTCAATTTTACGGGACAAATGATATGGCGTGTCCATCCAATGTCTGGTAAGTGTCGTAACTGTGTCATGTTCGGTCGTATATCTGACACGGTCACAACATTTTTTGGTGTGTCAGTGCAGCATAGAAGTTTGTGTGTTTGAGGCGACTTGAATCTATGGACAAGAGTTCAATATCTATTAACACCACCAACCTTCGATGGCACAAATTACTAATGGTGGAAAATAACAATGCATATTTCTTACAAGCTCGTGATTTCCAAACTTGGGTACGAGTAGTCAAGAGATATATTCCTCCAACAGTCACTAAAGATAATAGAACTGCTGCTAAAGACATAGTTGAATATGCCGAGAATGAAATAAATACTACAAAGCATAACTCTGATGGATTGTACACTTTTATCCATGCCATAATCCAAGATTTTCAATATCATGTGTCTACGTACACTACGTCGAAGGAAGCTTGGGATATCTTAGAAACTGTATTTGAAAGGAATACCTCCTGAAAAGGAAGTAAGGCTTCAAAACTTAACTTTTAACTGGGAAAACCTTTGTACGGATAACGATGATTCATTTGAGGAATTTAATCACAAGTTATCTGAAATAGTGAATGCCTCTCATGCATTAGATGGGACCGTCTCTAATATTGTGATGAAAATTCTGAAATCTTTGCCAGTTCAATATGAGTCCAAAAAAACATGTCATCACTGAAGAAGACTGTCAGAGAATCGTTAGGTTGAGCTCGCAGTTTTTCTACCACAAGATTGTTGTCAATGTTAAATGTAAAAAACTATATCTTGATTTCTAGTCAACTAAAGTCAAGTCTCGAACTAGCATAAGAGTATGGTAGGTGAGTATCAGACATCACTGAAGAATCCTGAAAGATTGAATACTGAAGAACAAGCGAAGACATTTGTGAGAACTTCATCAACAAAGAGGTATGTGAAAACCGACGTATCCTATTTACTAACGACATTTACCATTCGATCTTATGAGACTATGTCGCATGATTTTAGTACATTTAATATTACAAAAAAATAAATAATCGAGTTCAAGCTTGTCTTAGTTAAACTCTCGAAATATGATTCAAGCAATAATGGATATTCTATAATCTTAGTTAAAAACAATTTATTGTTCAAGAAATATTTTTGTTTCAAGTTGATCATTTGGGAATTTCCCAAGCAAAATTGCATATTCGATATAGTTATTGGGAATGTTTCAAATAAATTTTGTGAGAAAAAAACTGCTTGGCGATAGGTAAACATATTTATATATTTTACCAAAGTTAGTCCGAATTCTACAAACTGTAAAGGTTTGTAAGCAAGGTTTCCAACCATGTACGTCTGAGTTCAGGAATTAGGTTTGCAAACCCCAACAATCTTACTTTTAAGAAATGCCAAGGTCTTCAAACCTTTTGGCATGATTTTCACGAATTGAAGGTTTAAAAACCGTTGTGTCCTTACTTGGGTAACTATCAAAGGTTTGGAAATCTGCCCAGTTCCAGTATAGCAGAAGTATATAAACTACTTTATATGTTTATGTTCGATAGTGCTATGATTCTCATAGACACTTCTAAAACAAACTTTATTCACTAAATCACTTTGTGTTTGTAGATCATTAATTAAGTCTTGGGTGTTATTGATCTGAAACGCGTGGGGTACCAAAATACACCACCAACTTTTTTGTAGGCAATCTGTATGGACAAACTTAACACAATTCCGAGAGTTCAACTTAATGAAACTTAATCAAGGAATAGCATCTAGAGTTATATCTCTATCTCTCATAATCAGAAAGTTTACAGAGACTAGTCTGTGAACCTGATTTATGTGTGAGAGTACTTGGGTGGTTCCAAAGATCAATTTCTTAAGCAATCAATCAAGTCGTATCCAACAAATAAGGTTGTAAATATCTATTATGATTGATTAAAGCACAACCTTTGATATTTCAATTATAAAGATAAATAATATAATGCGAAAAATAAATAACACATACACCAACAAATTTGTTAACGAGGAAACCGCAAATGCAGAAAACCCCCGGGACCTAGTCCAGATTGAACACCAAACTGTATTAAGCCGCTACATATACTATCCTACTACCAATTAACTTCTAACTGGAATGCAGTTGAGATCGAATTAAACCCTCACAACAATTCAGTTACAGACGCATTCCTTACGCCTCTTGAATCCCAGTAGGACTCCACGTAATTGATTCCCTTAGTTGACGTCACACAAACTAAGAGTATCTTCAACTCTATTGAATACTTTAAACCAATCTGCCTCCCATAGATAAGCCTACATATGTTATTCCCTTTTTGATCAAAGGTCGAGGTAATGCAATATACAAAGTCTAGCAAACCTTAAAATCCAGACTTATGCAACCCGAAGTGTAGCTTAGATTATAATTCACCTCACAAATATAAAACTTGTGGAATCAACAAAGTTTAAGGCGAATAGAACTTTGATGATTACTATCTATCTTAATCAAGTGAGCATCTCAACAATCGATCAAGATCAGGATACTCGATCTATTAGATAAATAATAGCTGAACCTGGCTTCACGAATCCCTATGAAGTCTTTGTAATCGCTAAACCTTAAAAGGGTTTCTGGAGATGACGACTCTAGTAACAACTAGGACACACCAAAAATTATTATCGGGTTTCAAAGATCCCAGTAGTTTGAGGTTCCTCTTATATAGACATTCATAGCATGGGTTGCTTTAGGTTTAAGCTAAGATAGATTTGGAACCAAGCAAAAGATATCCACTGTTAGATTAAAAAATTGAATATGATTTACATAATCAAGATATACACTCTAGTTAGGATGAACCATAACCGAACCGGTGTATAAGACCACGCTCATGAATGGTTAGCCGAAGCTAGCCAACAAAACTATAAGCTTGAGCATTTACATAAACACTCAAGACGCAACTCGAAACACAATCATGTGATCAAATATGTCTATGATGTTTTATAAATATAAATAGTGATTATTCATATGCTAATTATCTCGGAGAAATAATTTTATGTGCATATGAATTTAATCGATGTTGATACATGAAAAATAACTACCCTTTAGTAGGGCCAAGAGGTCCCTAAAATAGGTCAATCCCAATAAGTAAAATGAGGACATGGGGACTCAAGCCCAAGACCCATAGAAGAGTCCATGGATTGTGGAGGATAAGATTAGAGGTCATAATAGGGGAATGACAATTAGGGTAAATAAAAAGGTTTTGGAGACATGTGGCATGATGTCATGGAAAGGAGAATTTTTGGGAATATCCATAAATAAGCAAAGGAAATACAATAGAAATGGGGGAGTACGTTGGCAATAAACACGTGGCATGATATCATGGAAAGAATAAGTTTTTCTCTATCTTTCTATTTATTTCTCACTCTTCTTTTAGGGAATTGGGTATGTCGTGGTTATGAATAGGCTCTCATGGTTATTTCTACAATCACCCCACAACATTTGGTGACCACAATGGGAGCCTCGTCCCTAACCCAACAACTCAACCCTTTGTTATAGCCGCTCATTATTTTTCTTTTCGCGTCCTTCTCTCACATCTCTCGTATTCACCTTTCTCCGCATCTTGTTTTGCCACCCAAACTTAAACCCATTCCACGAGTCTCCACTCACCTATGTCTACCATCCGCCGACAGCTCACCTTCGTTTACACTTATTCTAACAAATCATCTTAGTCGCTCTCCTACAGGATTTCTACCTTTCATGCCAAAACCATCTCTGCGTCCGTGCCAAAACCATATTTGTATCCATGGATAGTACTGCCACCATCAACAAACACAAGCACCACCACCTCTACCTCTCTATTTTTGTATGCACGCATTCAGTCAGAGTAAAGAAGTGATTTACGTTAAGTAACAGATGCTTTCATATAAGGAATAATCTATACCAAGAACAACTCCCCTCTTTATTTTCGAAAACAACGTCATCATCAAAAATGAACCCAAGGTATGAACTATGATTTCCAGCAATCTCAACACAATTTCATTAACAAAATCTATTGATAAGATCAGTTACATCTCATGTTAATCTTTCATTTAGATTATATCTGTAAATTGATCGATTTTGGAGTCAAATATCAAAAATAAGTTTCATTAAATTAATTATGATTTCAAAACTTGGAAATTTTTGATTTCCGAACGAATTTTTCTGATTTGATTCACAATTAGTATTTCGATCTATAGCCTTTTTACGATCTTTTAAGTTAAGAGATTTTTGGAAAACAATCTTTCATCTAAAAGATTTAAGGTTCATGTTTGTACTTCGATCTAGCTGTAGATTATTAGTCTTGATCAAAAATCAAACTTCAAAACCAAAGACAGTATATCTTGAATCCTAATATGTCCATGCTTGAATGATTATGTTAGTGCATTTCTTGGTCGAACTCGCATGCGTTGTTATCTCAAGCATGTTTGTCAATGTTAGTGATCAAAACTTTTTTTTTGACTGGAAAGGGAAAATTTTATAAAAAATGGTTTCAAGTCACTAAAAGGGTGACAAAGAACACAAAATAAAAACAGAACAATTACATGGATGTGTTAACAACAGCATCCCAATTACAAACCAAAGTGGATAGACTAAAACCCGAGAACACATCGGTGTTTATAGCCCACTGGAACAATAGACATTTAACCTAAATAATCAATTGATCCACGTTCCTAGTCATATTGTTATACAACCTATTGTTTCTTTCTCTCCACATAGTCCACCAGATAGCAAATGGCAAAAATCCCCAAATTTTCTCAAGCATTTTCTTGACTTTCATGTTTTTCCATTCCCATAAAGTTCTCTTCACATCACAAGAATGAACCCATTTGATACCAAAACTATCTAAGAAATAAGACCATACCTCATAGGTAGTCTGGAAATATAAAAATAGATGGGAATTTTTCTCTGTATGCTGATTGCAGAGCAAGTACTTTGCATCCTGAACAAGTCCTGCATTATGAAGATAGTCCAAAGTTGGAGCACCATTATAGAAAAGAGTCTATACCAAAAATGCCACCTTCAATGGGACTTTAGGATTCCAAAGTTATTTGTCAGGGAAATAAAGAAAGCCATCAGTTTCCAAAGCAGAATAAGAGTTTGCTACTGAAAAGCCTTTACCCAAACCATACTTCCAGTGCCTCTCATCTTCAACTGAAGCTTCCAAGCTCAGGTGATTATTAGGATCACCAATTACTAGCAATAAATTCACTACTTCTGCAACTTCACTCTCCTTAAGTCTTCTAGCAAATTTCAGATCCCATGCACCTTCCACAGACACCATATCTTTCAACACAACATCTTTAGTCCTGGAAATCTTAAAAATATTTGGAAATAACACTTTTAAAGTTTGTTCTCCCACCCAGATATCATGCCAGAAATAAATGCTATTTACTTTACCCACAGTCAAAGTTGTACCTGTTTTAACAAAATCCTTTGTTTTTAGAATGCCAGCCCATAAGCCATAACAAACAGAACTTTTAGAATGATTAGGAAAAAGAGCATCTGTGATACCACCAAACTTTTGGTGTATAATCCTCCTCCAAAGAGCATGTTTCTCACTGCCATACCTCTAAATCCACTTAGCATGTAAATCTTTATTTACCAGATGAATATTTTCAATTCCTATACCGCCTCTGCATTTTGGAAGATTAGCATTAGACCAAGCAACCCAACTTCTCTTTTTAGTAGTGTCACTGGATCCCCATAAAAAATTTCTCATAATCCTCTCCATATCTTTTACAACACTTAAAGGCATCTGAAACATGGAAAGGTAGTAAACTGGTAAGCTGGATAAAACACTTTGTATCATACTCAATATTTGCCCCTTAGACAAATAAATCCTTTTCCAGCCATCTAACTTCTGTTGAAACCTCTGAATAATCTCATTCCACACAGCTTTACATTTAGATTTGATTCCAAGAAGAATACCTAAGTAATTCATAGGTAATTGGGTCATTGAACAACCAAAAATTTCAGCACAGTACTCAACATTATGCATTTGTCCAAGGCCTACAATAGTACTCTTTCTGAAATTTACTCTTAACCCAAAGATGGATTCAAAATCCAAAAGAATGTTCTTCAAATTATTCACCTGAGCATCATCATCTTTAAGGAAAACAATCAAATCATCTGCAAATTGCAGGTGAGTGATTTCATTACCTAGAGGAGCAACCCTGAAACCAGTAATTAACACTTGAGAAGCAGCTTTCTTCAATAATAAAGATAAAACTTTAGCCACTAGAATGAACATAAATGGAGAGATAGGGTCCCCCTGCCTTATTCCTTTTTGACTTTTAAACAAATTAGTAGCTTCACCTTTTAAAAGAACTGCAAATCTTGGAGTTGTTATACACCATTTACCCCAACTTATCCATTTATGACAAAAACTATAAATCTTGATTTCTAGTCTACTATAGCTAAGGTCTTGGACTAGGATATAAAGTGTAGTTGAGCTCAAGAACTCCATGGAAATCATCATACAAGACAAAGGACTACTCAAGGAACTGGTGGATCTTCATCGACTAAAAGGTATGTGGAGACTTGAACTTATCTATTACTCAAAAGTATATTTATCTCCTATCTTGAGACAAAAGTCGTTTTCCTATATAGACTTAGATTATACACATTTGGTATTTCGAGCCGAGTTTACCTCGCCTATCTATTTCTCAAAATATGTGTTGGTAAACCTTTTGCTTTAGCCAAGTTCATATTTACCTAGTGACGAAAGTCATGTTAAGTTTCAATCACTTTGAAAATTGCTCTGACGAAAAATGTTTTGTGAATAACAACTATATAACGTCCTCTGAGAATGTTTCAATGATTGAAATGAGAGTTTAGACTATATAACTATTGGAGGATATAAGCATTGTTGTGGAAACACATATATGTATAAGTCCTTATTGCTTGAACCAAAGTTTGTGAAATTTGTTGATCAAGTGAAACCGAAGAAGTGCGTGAGCTAAGTCCGCAAACTGGCGAAGTTCTCAAACCCGAGAATTTCTGCTGGAGTTTGTGAACTCCATCCGGGAACTTAAGTCCGCGAACTTGAGTAGGTTATGTCTAAAAACGATGTTTGTGAACTTATCTTTATAAACTAAGGAATGCAATTGCAAATCGTGGCTATATAGTTCATGAACCGATTCGAGTGAATCAAATATTTTTGCTTCAATTGTGTCTTGTGTAGTACATGAGATTTCTTTGCAATTGAACAACTCTCTAACTAGTTCATTTGAGTCATTTGAACTATTTATGGTGAAGAATAATATGGTTGATATGAAAGTTATCATATGGCTAACCATTTGGTTAACTATTGTTGGACCAACTAATGTACAAGTTTGGGTACGGTTACACAAACCTAGAAATATGAATTTCATGTGTGTATAATAAGCTATGTTTTCGATCTAACGGTTGAAAAATAGTAGCTTGAATCTAATCATGTTTTCATCTAACAGTGAATATTGAATGCTTTGTTACCAAGCTAACGTTGATTGCAAACCTGATTTGAAAGACTATATAAGGGAGAATTCTAGCAACTGGGAAAAATAATCCCAACACATTGTGTGTGTAACTAGTTGTGTTAAGCTAGAGTTGATTCTCCTTTAACCTTTGGTTTCTTCTTCTAAACCAGGTTAATGACTTAAAGACTTCATTGGGATTGTGAAGCCAGACCGATACTACTTTTCTTGTAGTTGTGTGATCTGATCTTGCTATTTCTATCATACGAGTACAATTGTAATAATTGACTTGAGATTTCTATCTCTGATAGGAAAGATAAAAAGTAGTCATAAACATCTTCGTCTCATCGATTGTGATTCCACAATATATTTTTTCGCTGCGTTGATTAAGACTATTGTGAGGTGATTGATAATACTGATCTATTCTTCGAGATTATAAGTCAGGTTTATCAATTGGTTCATTTTCACCTTGATTTATCAAAACATAGAACAAAACTTGTAGGTATATTTGTGGGAGACGGATTTATCTATTACCGTAGACTTTTGTATGTAATACATATTTGTTTATTAAAGTCTTCGACTTTAGGTCGTAGCAACTCTTAGTTGTGGGTGAGATCATCTAAGGGAATCAAGTACGTAGTATCCTACTAGGATTAGAGACGTATGAGCATAACTGTACCTTGGATCAGTGTAATATTGATTGGGGTTCAACTACAGTCCAGACCGAAGTTAGTTTGGAGTAGGCTAGTGTCTGTAGCGGCTTAATACAATGTATGTTTGATCTGGACTAGGTCCTGGGGTTTTTATGCACTTGCGGTTTCCTCGTTAACAAAACTCTGGTGTCTGTGTTATTTATTTTCCGCATTATATTTGTTATATAATTGAAATAATACAGGTTGTATGTTGTTCGATCAATTTGAATATCCGACCTTTTGGTTGTTGATTTAAATTGATTGACACTTGGATATTGGTCTTTGGTACCATCCAAGTTATCTCTCTTGTATTTAAATTGAGACACACAGTTTTCTTGAGTAAGATTTAAATCGAGAGATAGAGATATAAACTCTTTGATATACTTTTGTTTATGGGTGAAAACTATTTCTACCGGTTTTGGTAATTTGGGGTGTGTGGATGAGAAATGAGTCTAAACCTTAAACAAATGCACTGCACGGGAGTGATTGTAGATTCGAGAATCAATCTGTGAAAATCCGGCCTAAACCAAGAAATGGTCGTTCCAGACTTGTTTCGGTCACAAAGTGAAGGAGATGGGGTTGATCTTAGGGAAGGAAGCGAAGAAGGTGTTGAGATTATGAAGGTGTAGGCTATTTATGATTTGTATCAGAAATCTGAACTGGCTTGCAGGATGTAAGCTATCAGTTCTGGTGTTTGAATACAATTATATCAACACTTTCCTTTGTTGTCTTGTCTTGCCTTCTTCCTGTTTTGAAAATAGGGAGGAGAACCTATTTATACAAGTATTTAAGCCTAACCCTCGTTTATCATGGGAAGTGGAGAAAGTGGAGTGATGGAGTAGTGGAGTCGTGTGTTAGTGTCACACAACCAGCCTTGCCCACTTCTCCCATTATCACTAACCGTCCATGACTTCCTGACATGTTCTTGTGATGACGCGTTATGCGCTGCACGCTGTAAACCGCCAGACTAATACCCCGGTATGTATCCCCCAGTTTGTGACATGATTGATGTATCGAGTGTGTGGATCATGGGACCCACAAAAAGTAGCATGTAATACTAGATTAAATAACTAAGTTATGTTAGGAAGTCGATACTTGTGAAGTATAGTGTGTATTCTATGCAGGTAATGCATCGAGTATATTCAGCATGTATGAAGCATCGCTGTTTGAGCATCTCAAAATAGCCTCATGTCCATCCTACTTCATGTGATGGTTTGGAGGTTGCGCAAGAAAGTCCTCCCTTGGCCGACCACATGGTGTGGTAGGGTGACGGGTGGTGATCACCATGATGCCTCATTGACCAGGGCTGTATAACAAAGCCGGTGAAGTTGGATGGACGAGATGATCTTTGAGTCACTCATCTGCGACCGTTAGTGGAATTAGGGTTTTAGAAGAGGTGCGCAAGCACCACTTTTCATCTTGGTCGAATCCAAGCTTGGGACACGATTTTGGCATGGCCGATCGGGCATGCGTGTAGACGGCATGCCAGTATACATGTCATACCTCATTGTCCCGTGAAAGTATGATCTGGACCTCTCAATTTGTCCGGCAAAAAGGAGCGGCCATGATTGATTTATAACAAAAGTTTGGTTCCGCAAATGTCGAGGGTCATGCCTTTTTCAGGCGCGCGTTTTGGGATAACCAAGCTTGGTCGGTCCCGACCGATTGGTTCGGCATGTAGGTGGCAGGCTGGTGTACATGCCTATACCTTACTTTCCCATAGGAACGTGATCTAAGCCACTCAATTCGTCCGGCGAAGTTGAGTGGTCGAGATCAGTTTGCGATTGGGAAGTGTGACCACGCTAGTTTAGGCGTGCAAATTGGAACGACCAGGCATGGTATGCCTTGGCCTATCGGGTATGGAGATAGATGGGTCCACGGTGATCATGTTGATGCTCACTGGACCTGCTCAGTCGATTCCTAAACCCTCTATCCGATCAGGAGAAAACTAACGTTTGCGATCAATGCAAACCCTAATTAGGGTTTTGCCGGCCGTGCGGCATGCCCACTTTTGGCGCACGATCTGGAAAGACCAACCATGGTTGGTCCTGACCGATCGGTCATGTGTGTACGCGGGCTTACAGTGAGCGTGTTGACATGCTCTGGGCCCTTTGAATCTACATCTACACCCTCCATCTATGCCTGCGAAGATGGATGGTTGAGACTGTTTTGAGACACATGTAATGTGCCGCAAACCCTAATTTAGGGTTTTTCGTCCATACTGCTTTGGCTTGGACGGTTTGTCAAGCTATGCCAGCATTTTAGGGAGTCCGACCATGCGGGGCCCGTGTTGGGTCGGTAGTGAATATTCCAATACCTGCTTGGGGTCATGGATTCGATCTAAGCCATCCAACCATGCTTGGTGAAGTTGGATGGTCGTGATCGTTTATGAGACTGATATGGACAGTCCAGATTCAAATATGCTCAATCGGGCTAGTATAACACACCGAGAGATGTAGCCTGTACGGGTATTTCGTACATGCTTCATTATTAATGCTTGGAGGTTCATGTTGCTCTGCTAAGAACAACACTCATCCGTCATGCCGCACCGATAATGAGTACATGAAATACAAGGCTGGTCATGCATTAATTAATAATGCTGTAAATTCACAGAGTATATGAGATTACTGCTACATGCTCCAACCTGGATGAATTTCGTGTATTTAATTCACAGAATACTGGGATTGTTGCCACATGCTCCATTCTAGGTGAATTAGTAAAGTGAAGAAGTATTCATCACTTATTAATGGCTTCATCTTTTGCAAGATGTTAGCGCATAATTTTGTCTTTTACAATTTTAGCCTTAAATGAAAATCCACCATCAACAACTTTTCTATTGATTGAGTCTGTCTGTCTAGTTGATTCTCATAAAAATTATATTGGAGTCTGTCCATACAGATTACTAATCAAAATATTGGGTGTGGTTGTTAGACCCTCGCTTTTTCAGATTACATTAGCTATAGTTGAAAATTACTTAAGCGTTTAATTTCAATGAAGTAATAAGGTGTTCAAACCTTCAAATTTCAGTAACTAACTAAGTTCAATTTCCTGTTTTCAGAATCATTATGAACTCCAATTGTTGATGGAGATACATAGTTGATTTCCCATGAATAAGAGGATATTTGGTGAAGGGAGATGTTTAAATTAAAGCAACAACAAGAACAAAAATCAACCACCAGTTTACCAGAAGGGTCAACTCATCGGCTTCTCTAACATACCCTCAACTATCTAGCGAAGTTTCAAGCAGTAACAATAGAGTTGTACAATTCTCTCTGACCAATTGAGACCGCAAGAAGAATAGATCAGAAATTTGTGATGGTGATGGATGCAAAAATAGATGACAAGATGCTGCTAATGGAAATGATTCAAGACAAAGGTAAGGTGTTGGAACTGCATATTAGGAAAGATAGCAGTGTCGCTTCTAGTGTAGCAATAAAAGAAAGAATGGTGTTTTTCTGGTGGTCTAAAGTTCTGCAGTTTCTGGTGGTTATGCAATGACAAGATTTGGGTTGATGTTAGACAGAGAACTTGAGCTGCAACAGATGGAGAATTGGTTTGGTGATGATTTGAGCTAAGATTACAGGGAGGACAAGAGTATTCTGCTGTTATTTTAGGTTGAGAAAAGAACTGGTGACTGTATTGCGACAAGAAATTAAGGGAATAAATAGAGGTTTGTTATGGTGGTTATGAACAAGAATTACGAAGCTGCAGAAAACAAAATGGGTTTGAGTTGTGTTGAATTGCAGGGAGCAAAGGAGTGTGCTGTGTATACGAGGCTTTGATTGTGTTCAAGCGGAAAAATAACATGACCATTTCAGCTACTTGAGTGCACAATAGTTATGGTAAATGGATGTATATGAGGTGTTTCAATTGGTTTCCGATACATGGAGGAATGACTGCAGAGATATGGTGGTGCTTGAGAGTCGAATTGCTATAATAAAGTGAATGGTGTAGATACCTGGAAAATTCCAAGGAGGACGTCAGCATGAGCATTAGCATACCAGGAGAGATGTCCCCTTATCCTGTGGAAGACTTGTTGGAGCACTACTTGATCGAACTCGCAAGCTTTGCTATCTCAAGCTTGTTTGTCAAGTTTAGTTGTCAAAACTATAAGTCTTGATTTCTAGACTACTTATAGCTATGTATCAGATTAGGATAGAATGTGTAGTTAAGCTTTAGACTTCACGACGTTCATCGATTGACAATGAATATCTACTAAGGGGAGCTTGGAGGAACTTCATCAACAAAAGGTATGTGAATACTTGAACTCATCTATCACTCAGAAGTTTATTCTATTCTATCTCCTATTGAGACTAAGTCGTATAGATATATAGACTTTACATTATACACATTTGATATTTCGAGCCGAGTTTATCTTGCCTATCTATTTCTCGAAATATGTGTTGGAAAGCTGTTTTCTTTAACTACGTTCATCATTATTCTTGACGAAAGTCAGAAGATGATCATGTGAAAATCGTCTGATAACATCTTACATGATTTGTGTGAGACAGTCATTTGATGTAGACTCAGAACTTTTCGTATTGATCATTCGATCACTTGAAAATTGCTTCTAAGCTAATGGTTTGTGTGACACAGCTATTGTCATCTTCTAAGAATGTATCAATGATTGAAATGGGAGTTTAGAACAATTAACCATTTTCTGGATATAGCACAGTATGCGTACCAGTATGCAAACAGTTGTAAGTATGATTCAGGTCCGGCAACCAAGTATGCATACCCATATGTGAACGGTTATAACTGTTAAAGACCGGGAACTAAGTTTTCGTACCCGTTTTCAAACTAATTCACCTGAGTTTGGTATGGAATGACAGTATGTGTACCCGTTTGTGAACTGTCGGACGTGACCAAATTCCAGAACTTAAGTTTGCGTACCCGTTTGAAAACTTATGAGGTTAAGTTCTAAAATTAGTTAAGTATGATTTCATACTCATGAAAAAATACATTTATATATTAAGGAATGCAATCTTTAAAAACCGTGGCTAAATATTCATGAATTAATTCTTTGAATCAAATCCGATTTTGCTTCAATTGTGTCCTGTATACTTCTATGAGAATATAAACAATTGAACAACTCTATGAGTAACACAATTAGATTCATTTGAGTATCATTTGAATCAGAAAGCGTATTGCTCTCTGGAAATAAAGAATTTTGTGTCAACACATAGAATTCAATCAATTTTGTGATAGTTCACAAAATTCATAAACCTGACTAATTTGCAAAAATTAGGGTTTTTACGCCCTGCGCAGTATATTAGGCCCCGTTGGTCGAAATTATGCTTAAACAACTAAGCAATTGATCCGCCGTGGATTAGTAAGTGGAAAGGCCTACCCAAAATCAGAAAACAAAGAATAACGGAGCCGCGAAGTCGGTGCAGCAATGACAGGGAGCGTGGCCACGCCATAGGCTAGCCGGCACCACTTGGCCACGCCCCATGCTACCCAACCGGCCCTTATTCCTTTGTCGACCAATCAGGACGCTTTAAACCCGCCATACTTCCATGAGTTGTGGCTGGGACCATACTTGCTGGCCCCATTCCCCATTGACCAATCAGGTCGCATTAAACCTTCCACGCTCACCAAAAGGGTAGCCACGCCTGTGCTTGGACTACCCCCCATTTTTATCGACCAATCAGGTTTCTCTAAACCTGCCACAGCTTCAAAAGAGGTGGAAATTGTGTCAAGAGGTCGATGTACTAAGTTGGCCTCCCAAAACCACGCCAAACATGCGAACGACATGCCAAACATGCCAATCGCACATGCCAAGTGCACATGCCAAACGTGCCACTTACCGCGGTAGCATGCCAAAACGTGCCAACCCACTCTCTGTTCGTGGCCAGCATCACAACAGACTTCAATTTGGCTATCCTAAACCGTAAGCGTGGCCATGCTCTAGTGGAGGTAGATGAAACCCTAATTTCTAGTCATGGCACAAAATTATGCCACCTCGGGCCCACAACATGCCACAAGCCGTGCAGACTTAGGAAACCCTAAAAAAGGTGCCAAACCATAGCCACTCGTGGAAATATTTGCTCATGTGGACGTTTCTACATGGTGACCTACCTATGGCTCCTCTGGCGCGACTCTGGCACCGTTTGTATAAAACGCCGTGCCACGGCCACATACCGCATGCCATATGTGCTAATTAGGGTTTCGGCATGCCAAACCCTAATTTAGGCAAAGTTTCTACGCCAACCAAGCCAAATAATGTTCCACAGAGCATTGGGATCAATATGGCTACTAGAACTGATGTTGCCATATTACATTTGAATTTAACATCAATGTGTTAAAATCCAACGGCCAGGCTACGCCAGGCGCCACTTGCACCATCGTGTCATTGGCATGCGTAACTTATGCCAGCTATGCCACTGGCATGCATGAACTGTGCCAACCATGCCACAATGCCACTGGAATGCGCTAAAAGCGCTACTATGCCATTGTCAGGCATCAACAGGGTGTGGCCATAATCTATGGCTACCCTTCCTCACAAGATGTAATCTCGGCCATCCAAGTTCGCCACTGAACTGATAGGCCTGTGGCAAGTTTTAGATGACCATCCAAGACAAGCCTAATAACATCACGTGTTATTTTCCTGCGGAAAGTCTCCTGACCTTGACTTTCCACACGTAGAAAACTGCTACATGTTTTCCACGTAAACACTCGAGACATCAAACATATCATAAAACTGGGGAATACTCATCAGGGTATTGGTCTGGCGGTTTACAGCATGCGGCGTGCAATATGCCCGTTATAAAAAGTGTCAGGAAACGAAACATTTAGTGGTGGCAAGAAGTAACGGGTGTAAACGGATCCACTTCCTTCATTATGGAAGCATGGTTTCCGACGGTTATACGTTACTCCACTCTTCCATCACTCAATCGTTCCCACTTCCTACGAGACCAGGGTATGTTTTATTATGACTTGTATAAATAGGTTTCACCTATTTCCACCAAACAACAAGTTTTTGGTCAGCAACAACATAGTATCCAGAAATCACCAAAGAGCGGATAACTTTTCATTCTGCAAGCCAGTTCCACTTTCTGATACAAGTCATAAAACAGCCACACCTTCAGAATTAACCATTCTGGTCTCAACACTTTCTTCGCTTCCCTCCCTAAGACCAACCCTTCTCCTTCACTTTGTGACCGAAGCAAGCCTGGAACGGCCATTTCTTGGTTTAGGCCAGGATTGTATAGATTGATCTCTCGAATCAAAAGTACTCCCGTGTAGTGCATTGTTTAGGGTCTAGACTTGTTTCTCATCCACACACCCAAATTTACCAAAAACAGCAGAAACAGTTTTCACCCACAAACAACCGTCCAAGGCACCAAAACCCATCCTGTTTTGTATTATAGATCACAAACAGATCCAAGTGTAGCTGATATCTTAGCTCAAATGGTAGAGCACATGGTATTTAGCGTGCAGTTGTAGGTTCGACTCCCACATATGGCATATTAATTTCAATAGTATCAGTCTATAGGTGTACATGGGAAAAAATATATTGGATTGTTCAAGGCGTATCGAGCCAAATTTGGGATCTAATGATGCCTTCATGTTTGCGTGCTCTTTTTTGTTAATAAGATTATTAAACTTTGGTGGTATGAATTGTATGATGGATTGCTTCAAAGGATATTAAGTTAACTCCTTAAATCCTTCAAGGTACTTACCCTTTCATGCATTAAGGTGTCTAATACTGAGTAGCTATGTTGCACAATACCTTTTATACATGCTAAAACATACATGAAGTATTTTTGGCTTCTATTTACTAGCATTCAGTGATTGACACCTTTGATATTGCAAATTCTTTTTGGTAGCTTCCCCTGCTGGTGCACCCAGTTGGATATTAAAAATGGTTACTATTTAAAAAGAAGGCAGCTCATAGATCGAGGTTTGACTTCCTCTTTACGTTATAATTAGTAGCTATGTGGAACTTAATCACTTTCATAAGCCAGTAAACCGGAACATAAATCTACTATATATGGCAGGACGGTGTTTGGCCATAAATATTACCAGTCGATAAAATCATTCTAAGCAACAAAGAAGCTCTGCTTAATGTGTGTCCCAAGCTCGGGGAAGTGTCTAATATAACCTTCTTCTGCATTAGAGGAGTAGAAATTGTGCAACTGTTCAACTTTATTAATTACATGTTCTTCTTTAGATTTTGTATCCGGACCGAGGATGTAGATTTTTTCATAATCCCATCGAATATACTAGAAAGTCCAAAATTTCGTATAGAAGAACACATTTGTAATCTTTTGACTGATCAGAGTATGGTAGTTTTACGACGTATGTAAAAGTTGTCTCCTGTTATAAGCTTATGTCATCTTTAATTAAGCACAAGTCATTTTTTATTGTTTTCCATTAAGAGAACGAATATTTTTCGTGATCGTTATCAACTTAGAAGAAATTAGGTCCTTCGTAATTCTCATGTCTTGATGGTTCGTTATCAATGGTGGTAATATGTATGGTTCCTTTGTAATATTTGGGCTTGGCTACGATTTGAACATAGTTTTGGCAATATTAAGCCATATAGTAGACTATCTAGAATTGATATTCCATTGAGATTAAACCTTTCTAACACTACTTTTTTTTTGTTAGTAACTTAAAATTTTATTTATACTTTCGTCATGTCCAAGTCATTTTAAACCATACATATAATATAGTTTGATTGCTAATGAAATTTTGATTGCTTAAAGGTATCAAACTTTCCTATCCATTAAAAATAATCATACAAATCAAGAATTTTTCGAAAATATTTTAATGCATTCAGGCAAAGGGAGAGGGGAGAAGCCCCGCCACACCAATCGACGGTTCCCGTCGGACCCAGTGCATAGCATGGGTTACATACTAGTAAAAGAATTTAAAGAAAAACTACGGAAACCCACTAGTAAAGTACATACTAGTAAAGTAGTGCTGGTGTATACCGTAAAACTACGGAAACACATTTAAGAAAAACCCTTTTAGAATACGTGGGCCTCACACGAAAGATGGAAACCACCTCTGAATGCCACGTGAGCTTAGATCATAAATTTCGACGGTGGTAAGTGATAAGAACATCAAAAGGCTTCCCAACTTCCGAAGCTTAAAAGAAGTATTTCTCTCCGCCTTTCTTATATTGGTCTTTTCCTGGTGTGCTGTGCTCTTCTAACCCCCAGAAATTTGAGACTCAAAGCTAGGGTTTTGGCCGAAATTCTTCATTATCTGTAAGTGATCTTTCAACCTGTGCTTGTACATGTTTCTGGTATTTAGGGTTTTGTATTTTAAATATTTTTTTTTTGAGAGTTATAAATAGGGTTCAGTATTTCTACTTTGTTCTATTTGTAATACTGAAATTCGTGTATCCTGTTTGGGATGGTTTTACCGTTGTTTTGTTGTAATGGGTTTATTTTTGGGGGGTTTAAGTGTGGGTAGTCTTTGCTTTGCTGGAGAAGTTTGATTTTCTGAGTGGTAATTTAATGGTCTGAGCCCTAAGTTGTTTTGAACACTTTTTTTTTTTTTTTTTCAAATTATGGTTTTGTTAGTTGAGAGGATTAAGAATATCAGTTCATATATCCCTGAATGCAGTGAACAACTGAACATTCTTATGAGTTTGGAACTTGTTCAGTAGTGGTTAGGATGATTACCTTTGGGATCAGCAGAAGGGATTTCGTTGAGTGGATGATGCGAAATGTGACACCGGAGGCATTTTTCATTGGAGGACATTGAATATCGCAGTTGTGAAGTATTGGATATCATCATTAATCGCACTTGTCTAAATTGAGATATACCTGAATATTATTAGTCTCTATCATTAAAATTCTGAATTTTCACTAGTCTGATATTCGTGAGTTTTGGCAGTGTGCGAATTGTGAGATCAGTTGTATGCTTAAGACACATATATCTCTTTTATTTTTCTTGATGAAATCTTTTGTTTGTAGGTATTGAGTTGCTATAAGCAGTCATGTCTTCTGCATACCTTCCGGCAACAATGGATTCCATTGATAAGGCTCTAGAAGCGAAAGATCCGTCTGAGTCAATCCCTCTTTATTACCGCATACTTGAGAACCCATCATGTTCATCAGAAGCCCTGCGTGTTAAGGAACAGGCCATTTCGAATCTTTCTGACCTTCTCAGACTAGAGAAGAGGGCTGAGGATCTCCGAGGCCTTCTCACCCTATTGAGACCTTTCTTTGCCTTAATCCCAAAAGCTAAAACTGCAAAGATTGTGCGAGGAATCATCGATACTGTGGCTAAGATTCCCGGAACCACTGATCTTCAGATATCTCTTTGCAAAGAGATGGTGGAGTGGACCCGTATTGAAAAACGTACATTTCTGAGGCAGCGTGTTGAGGCTAGGCTTGCTGCACTTTTGATGGAAAGCAAGGAATACTCTGAAGCTTTGAGCCTTCTTTCTGGGTTAATCAAGGAGGTCAGGAGATTAGACGACAAACTTCTTCTCGTCGACATAGATTTACTTGAAAGTAAGCTCCATTTCTCTTTAAGAAACCTACCCAAGGCTAAAGCTGCACTCACAGCCGCAAGAACAGCTGCAAATGCTATCTACGTTCCTCCAGCACAGCAAGGGACCATAGACTTGCAAAGTGGGATTCTCCATGCAGAAGAAAAGGATTACAAGACTGGTTACAGTTATTTCTTTGAAGCATTTGAAGCTTTCAAAGCTCTTGAGGATGATCGTGCTATCTTCAGTCTAAAGTACATGTTGTTGTGCAAGATCATGGTTAGCCAGGCTGATGATGTTGCAGGAATAATTTCTTCTAAAGCAGGCATGCAGTATGCAGGACCTGAATTGGATGCCATGAAAGCTGTTGCTGATGCTCTTTCAAAGCGATCCTTGAAGAGTTTTGAGGCTGCCCTTCGAGATTACAAGGCTCAGTTAGAAGAAGACCCGATTGTTCACAGGCATCTGTCTTCCTTGTATGACACACTCTTGGAGCAGAATCTCTGCAAATTGATTGAGCCGTTCTCGAATGTTGAGATTGCACACATAGCTGATCTCATTGAATTGCCTGTTAGTCACGTGGAGAAGAAGCTGTCTCAGATGATACTAGATAAGAAGTTTGCAGGGACTTTGGATCAAGGAGCGGGGTGCCTCATCATCTTCGATGATGCCAAGCAAGATGCAATATTCCCAGCAACTTTGGATACAATCTCCAACATCAGCAAGGTCGTAGATAGTCTTTACACTAGGTCTGCTAAGATTATGGCATAAAGGTAGGTTTGGCTAGTTGCTGCTTTTCTTTGTGCAATTCTTTTGTGAGTCTCTTCTCATGTTTCATAGAGAGATGAATATAGTAGATAGAGAAGAGATGGGTTAACACATGCTTTTGCCTGGTCACGCTTTTGTTGCTGTTTGCTGGCAAGGTGTTAGTTCTGAACCTTTCATATTTTATATTCTGCACTTGAAGTTTGAATATGATAATTGTTATTTGATGTCACTGTTATCATATGACTTGAAAAAAAGTAGCATGTCCTTGGGTTTTACACGCTGTGTTGCGTGAGTATTTCTGGCTAATTGTCTCATTATCTTATGTTCTTTCCTTTATGAATTTGTGTGGGTGTATTAGATTCACTTCTTTATGTGGGACTGAATCTGTTGCAAAGGGGGCTAAGGAATGTATTAAAACAAAGAAGATTTTTTTTTTGAAAGTAGAAATATATTACTGGAAACAGAATTGGCTAAGCATTTGATTCAGTCTCATTAGGAGCGAGCTCAGATAGAGTTGTCCTGCTGATGACTAAATCTATAAGATTAGCTTCCTCATGAACTGATACAAGGTTAGTACTTATATTACAAGATTCATAAGCTTTGATAGTGTCAAAAGCGATTGTTGGAATTAAAAATAAGGGAGCTTGGTCTAACTAAGAAATTGCAGTGGTACTTTTTCTTCCTTTCTTTGCCAACTGGTATGCCACTTTGTTTGCTCGTCTGTCTACGTACTGGAAACCCAAAAAAGAAACCATGTGTTCTACTAGCTTCTTAACTTCTTTTAGAATTGCAATGCTTTGTCATTGGATAGTTGATTCCTTTCCTTGTAGATGCCTAATTGTTGCCTTGTTATCTCCTTTTATGACCAGATGTTGTATGCTATGTAGTTTGGCCCATTTAACTGCTTGAAGGAGAATTAGAGCTTCTGCTTCTTCAAAAGTGGAAGTCCTGAAGATGCCTGATTCTGCTCCTTTGAAGGTTCTTGTCCAATTACGAAGAACAAAACCAAAGCCTGCATTAGTTTTTTCAGACAACCAAGAAGCATCACAATTTAGTTTGAAAGTATTTGTGATTGGGAAGGTCCAATGTGGTATTTGTTTGATAGTTCTTCTTGTGTTTGACTCAAACTATTCAAAATCATTGGATCCCAGTACTCATAGTGTCTTGATATATATCTAATGCTAACTGAATTGGTGTTCTAGATTTATCTTCAAATATCCTAAGACACCTTTCTTTCCAAATAAACCAACACTTGGTTGCAGCTAGTGCCATTGAGATGGAATTCAAATCTCCTGCTAACCATTCATTATATTTATGCAAGAAAGAAGTATTAACAGAGGTCGAGTTGTGAGGTACTCCCTGAAATTCCATTGGCTGTAAATTCCACACAGCTTTAGCATAGTCACAGTCAAAGAACAGATGAAAATTAGATTCCACAGCAGTTTTACAGAAAATGCATTTGTTGTCCACTGATTTCAGCTTCTGTTTCGTAGGTAATGCATCTTGCATGCATTTCCAAATAAACAGTTTGATTCTCTGTGAAGTATCCATGCTCCATAATCCTTTCCAAAACTTCTTTGTTTTGTCAGAGATGGTGTTAGATGGATTCAGTAACTTTGCATATAAAGATTTAACGGTGAATTTACCATTCTTTGTTAATGTACATCTTAGTTTATCTCTTTTTAGACTTCACTGGTCATTGGTATACAGTCTAATTGGTGATGTCTTGCACTATTGAACTGTCAAATAATGATTGTATCAAATCAATTTTCCACTTTTTGGTATTTGAGTCGATTAACTCAGACACAAGTGTTATTGATGTGTTTCCTAAAAGAACAGACTCTGCTAAGGTCTCTTCTCTAGCTGGTATCCATTTATCATCCCATATGTTTATGGATTTTCCATCACCCGCTTCCCATATGCTATACTTTTTGATATGTTTTATTCCTTGCAAGATGCATTTCCAAACCCAAGAAGCTTGTGATTTCTTCTTGGAATATAAAGCTCCTGTTTTCTTAAAGTATTTATGTGATGGACCGGAAAATTACGCCTGGAGCGCCTGGGCGCGCAGGCCATAATTTCCCCGATGTGCCATGATGATGCTACGATCCGGGCCTTCAAGCTAGGCAAATGCACGTTCAATTTCCCTTGCAAGCATGCTCGTGGAGCATGACGCGGCTAAGTTAGCTTCCACACCGTTCCAACTTACCCTTGTCCCGCAAAGGGTTTATATTAAGAAAACCAAAAACTTTCTTAAAGAGGCAAAAACGGTATTTTGAGGCCCTAAACGATGGAATCTGGCTAAATTTAGGTGACCATGTGGATCTATAGATCACATGTCTTCATCTTTGGTCCTTTTCCCATCAAAATGGACTCCTCTGGAGCTAAATTACGACACTCGGGTTTTTAGCCTATGTCGAACGCCTTGATAGGAAGTCTGAGCATTCCAGGAATGGAATGCAACCAGCCTCATCAAGTATGGCCACAATCATCTCTTGCGTCGAGCTACCGATCTAGATTATATGAGAGGCCAAAATGCCGTAATCATCTATAAACTAGATGATATGAGCGACAACATGCTGGACCGACAATGCTGCAACTCATTGCGGTTGTTTACGTACCCTTCCCTACTCTAAAGGGATCAAGAACTGACCGTAGTTCATCAAAGGGACACTAACTTAAGCCAAACTCGTTTGCAAGGCTGTGGCCTAGCAATAATGGTTATGGCTTGGTCCGTATAGGCCATTCCGCCAAGATGCACAATGATTATGATTCATCGGGTCCGCGTCATGGCATAGTAATGCCTTCGCATCACATGCCCCATTGGAAAGGTTGTGCAACTATAAATGAGCCTTGGGCATCATTTATACTCTTCCGACTAAGCTATGAAGCTTACTTGGCGCATAGTCCGCATATGCAACTTCAACCAACTACCCCTCCCTATATATGTTTATTTGACATTTTTACAACTTTGATTAGGGGAGCAAAAATCATTCATCGACTCCCACTTTTACTGTTCGTGTGCAATGATTGCGTTCCGTCGCAATGATTGTGTTATTTCGCAATGATTGTGTAACACTCGTTCGGCCAGACCTCTTTGGCCTGATGCACAATGATTGTGCGATATTGGCTCTAGGCAAATAGCCTCCATAATGTGAAATGATTACGCTGTAATCTCGAGGCCACCTACCCAATTGGCCTAATGCATCATGATGATGATGCAAGATTTGTCTCTTGGACAAATGCCAATCACAGTGCGCCATTTTGACGCGGTATTGGCCTTAAGCCAATATGCTTCTTACCATGCAACAGAAGCTTTGGATGAAGCTTTATCTCGGGCCATGGCTCATCTTTCAGCATGCACCATGCTAAAAAAACACATGGGGTGTTACAATTTACCTTTTAAGATTTGTGCCCATAGGTCATCGGGGCTACTACTAGCCTCAAAGCTATTCTACTGATTATGGCTTGGTTCACTTTGTTTGCCTTCTCAAATCCTAAACCTCATTGTTCTAATGGTTTACATAGAAAATCGAAAGATTTTATGTAAATAACTTTAGAATTTGTGTGTTTTCCCCACCAAAAGTCTCTTTGAATGTTATTAATTCTTTTGGTTATTTTCTTTGGAAGAACAAAGCTTCCCATACTTAAAATAGGCATGCTAGATAAAACAACTTTGTTTAACACTATTTTACTTGGCTGTGACAATACCTTTCCTAGCCAGCTTTTTATATTTTGTTCCATTTTTTCAATTATGTTGTCGAAAGCTTTTAGTTTTGATTTATCTATAAACAGAGGTACCCCTAAGTGTGTGTCTTTTATGTTTATTTTTTTTGATTTTCATTAGTCTACAGATTATGCCTTGGTGTTTACTGTGTACTTTTTTACTGAAGAAAAGATCAAATTTAGTGAAATTTATTACTTTCCCTGAGACAACACTAAATAATTGTATGGCATCTAGTAAATTTTTACAACTTCCTAAATCTGCCTTGGTGAACAACAGAAGATCATCTACGAAAAAAAGGTGTGAGATTGGAGTTGATTTAGGAGTTAGTTTAATCCCCTGAACTTTTTTTTGTAGCTTCTAAGTGACTCAGCAAAGGAGAAAAGACTTCCATACACAGGATGAATATGTATGCAGAAAGAGGATCTCCTTGCCTAATTCCCCTGGTTGGTTTGAACTCAGTGAAGGGATTACCATTAAGTAAAACAATAATGGAAGAAGTGGACAAACATTGATAAATTAATTAATCTACACCAATGTTCAGAAAAACAAAAAGATTTGAGAGTTTTTATCAGAAAGTTCCAATCTACCCTGTAAAACGCCTTTGACATGTCTATTTTTAAAACAATTAATTGGGGGATATGGATTTTAATTGGGGGATATGAATTACTTCCCCCAACCATTTGTGGCTGATAAGGGGTGTCTTTTGGGTGCGAAAATACCAGAATATCCCTTCATTAATTAAAAAACATTATGAAATTACTATTTTGCCCTTTCCACTAAACATTAAAATCAAAACCCAAAATCATATATCCCCCTTCTCAAATCATCGGCATAGATAGGCTTATGTTTAGAATTTTTTTTTCATCGTCTTCCTCATCGTTCATTCTTCATCGACGATTAATCGTTGAATCAAAAATTTCTTCGTTGACTAACCTACCATAACCATGCCTCCACGAAAGAAATCAAAAGCAAAACGGAACACTAAATCGATTGCTCAACAAACACATGAACAACGAATCGATAACATTGCTCAAGAACTAGAAGAGGACGAAGCATCCAACTCGGATGATCAACCAATCATGGATTCTCTGAGAAGGTAAGTGTTTTTTTAGCTCATTTATGATTGTTTTAATCGATTTGTAGCCATGGGTTTAGGTTAGAATCGCCAAAATTGGTGAAACTGTGGAGTTGCAGAGAAAACCGGCATTGAATCTTAGTTTGAATACCAAGCCGGTTTAGAAACTTTGAAAGCATAGACTTTTGGTCGAATACGATGCGGTTTAACTTCCTGAACTGAAATATCTATACCGGCATACGATAGTAGTTGAACACCAAACCGGCTTGAGTTCTGAAAATTAGATTTTAGGACCGGAATTCGAATTGGGTTGAAGGCTATTCCGGTAGTCAACTAAAAAAACACAGGAATAAATTTTTTTTTACCGGCATTATATCTAGGTTTCGTCATTGCCGGTTTTCAAATACCGGCATCAGGTAGTTCAATTCGTGTATGCCGGTTTGACACTTGAAACATTCAGTAAGAAAAACTGAAAAACCGGCATGCTCGATATTTGAACATATATGCCGGTACATGTTACCGGCATTAGTTGTTTTAAGAATTTCAATGCCGGTTTACAAACTGTGATGACTTTTCTTATGTTTGTTTCGTTTGCTTATGTTATAGGTCAAAAGCCAAAGTATCGAGGAAAAATAAAGGTCATATTCTCACTAAAAAAAGGAGAAAGGACGGTCTTGATACTCCCCAGTCCCTGCCTCCCCGGGGGATAGATGCGGGTCGCAAGAAGCGTTTGGGGTTTCAAACAAGAGGGTTAGATTGGGAGAGTGGTGGTGAACGTAATGCACTTAGAATCCATGAATGTACATTTGTGAACGATGAGAATGATGAAGGGGACACTGAGGATAAAGATGATGAGGTTCCCCCAAGTCAATTAGCAATCCAAACCGAAGTTGGTGAGACTAGTCAACAACCAACACAAGGAAAGGGCAAGGGCAAACACAAAGTTAAAGGTTGTCACCTTCCTCACATTGATGACATGATACCCGACCGCGATGATGGTAAAATTTGGGGTCAAGCTCCGGAACCGAAAGTACTCTTTGGATACAAGAACTCTTGGGCTCGTACAATCTTTCAAACTTATGTAAGTATTTTTTATTTTGTGCATGTGCATTGTTTTATTTTTTACATTATCTCTTAATCGTATTATGTCTTATTTGTAGGATCATACTAAGGCTGTGCGTGTTTGCCGAAACCAAGCCACGGCTGAGTGGAAATTATCGTTGGAACATGAAGATGTCCAAACATTAGTAAGGAACTCGGGTTTGTAATCTTTGGTTGAAAATTACTTGAATCCAGATACTGTCACCGTCAATTGCTTTGTCGAAAGGTATCATGGTGAAACCGATACAATGCACTTCCCGTTCGGGGAGATGACCTTGATTCCTGAAGATGCTTATGCCATTCTAGGCTTGAATGTTATCGGAAAATCAATTTCAGAAGGAGTTGAGTCTCGGGACCTAGATTGGCTGAAGTTGCACGATTTGACTGAAAAGTTGTTTGGTTGGGACTTCAAAACTTCTTCGGATAGCTTTTATGTAGCATCGAACGGAAGTAAGACGAAGACATTCAAGCTGACGATGCTTAAGAAGATGTTTGAAAATACAAAGGCTAGAAGCTTGGAGGCTGGATGGGACCCTGCACAGATTCGCTATACCGCCGCCGCGTACCTGACCCAGAAAGAAATGGAGAACGTCGTCCAAAAGTTAGACCAAATAGAAGATACTGAGGCAAAAGACTTGTGGGGCGAAAAGAAAAAGAGGGTATACAAGAGGCCAAGAACCGAGTGATCGTGTGGCCTTGATAGTACTGTTGTTGTTTATGTTTGTTTGTGTGGATTGGTAATCTGTGAACATCTTTGCTTCATTTGTTTTCGGTTTGGAACATCATAACTTTACATTTGGTTTGTCTAAACTTTGCTTATGTCATTTTATGGGATTATATCTTTGCTTATGTTATTTTATGTGTCTTGCAATATCCAATTTCTAAGTTTATTTTTTTAAAACCGGCATAGTATTTATCCTGTGAACCATGCCGGTTTTCTTTTTAGTTCCATATTGAAAAAATAGAGTTCCGGCATAGTAGAATTATCTTGTGTACTATGCCGGTACTCTAAAATTCCTATGTGAATAAACTTTCTATGTGTTCTACCGGTGGTGTTATGCATTTTTTTCCAATGACGGCACAAAAAAAAATATCTGTGAACTTATGGTGTTATTTCGGCAAAAAAGAGAACATATATTGAAACGCTAACAGGTACAAAATCGGCATAGTAAAGTTTGAATCAAATCACATTGGCACATATGGTTTAATGATTACAATTCAAACTTCCAAAACAACAAAAAGGGGGCGTATAAGTAAACCACATATATCCAAATTACTCATCATCACTTCCACACGTATGAAGTTGCAAGTCATCCTCTTCAAGAGGTTTCTTTGATAATGCCAAAGCATCCCATACTTGGTGATTCTCCTCATTCAATGCCATCCATCCCTTCCATATATTTGGATCAAGTTCCTTGTTTTTAACCATCCCAAAAATAGGTGGCAATGGACAATTGTCCTTGAGTTTTAGAATAACGAAATGATTGCCGTTCACGTACGCCAAAATAACTCTTCTCATCTTAAGGGATCCCTCGCATTTTTGCCATTTTGGTGTAAATGTTGAGACTATGGTGGGGGAAAAATAATGAACAACACAATTAAATGTATCCGCTGCTAGATGCCCACAAAGCGGCATACTCATCCAATATTGAGAAGGAAGAAATGTCATTTCCTGCTCGGGTCCTAACACTTGAGCACACATATCATCAAACACCTCATCGTGACCAAGCAATTTCTCATAAAAGCTCCTCTTCTTCACAAGTTGATCGGCCATTCTCATTCTAGCATAGCGGCATGGTGTCATTCCTTTACTAACAGCCGTCTCGAAGATTCCTAATTGTTCGGTCACGACATGATATCCACAATTTCCATCTCCATCGACATCATCCGTGTACGCAATAAACTCGCGAATAACCTCAGGAAGTTGGCCTATGTAAGACTCTATCTTCGTATGATAACTTCTAATGGTCCTACCTGTTATGGGATCCTTATACATCTTCATATTACCATCTTTTATCTTAATTATATCCAAACCATCATCTGCAATCCCTACACTCCAAATGTCTATGGTATTAGACGGGAGAATATTCTTCCTTGGCCTTCCTCTACCCCTTTTCCTTTGAACTTCGGCTACATCGACTATTGGTGTAGGTTCGGATTGCTCAAAGACATGCCCTTGGTTGCTTAATGTTGGTACCTTCGGAGGCCTTCCCCTCTTCCTTTGAACCTCGGACACATCGACTATTAGTGTAGGTTCGAAATGTTGACCTTGTTGTCCTTCGTAGCTTAATGTTGGTACCTTCGGCGGCCTTCCCCGTTTCCTTTGAACCTCGGATACATCGACTATTGGTGTAGGTTCGGAATGTTGACCTTGTTGTCCTTCGTAGCTTAATGTTGGTACCTTCGACGGCCTTCCCCTCTTCCTTTGAACCTCGGATACATCGACTATTGGTGTAGGTTCGGAATGTTGACCTTGTTGTCCTTCGTAGCTTAATGTGGCAACCTTCGGCGGCCTTCCCCGTTTCCTTTGAACCTCGGATACATCGACTATTGGTGTAGGTTCGGAATGTTAACCTTGTTGTCCTTCGTAGCTTAATGTTGGTACCTTCGGCGGCCTTCCCCGTTTCCTTTGAACCTCGGATACATCGACTATTGGTGTAGGTTCGGAATGTTTACCTTGTTGTCCTTCGTAGCTTAATGTGGGAACCTTCAGCGGCCTTCCCCTCTTCCTTTGAACCTCGGATACATCGACTATTGGTGTAGCCTCAGAACTCGTCGATTGTTGTTGACTTGATATCGGTTCCTTCCTCGGCCTATCCCTTTTATTTGGACCGGGAGTTTCCGCGAATCTTGCTTCTGAAATCTCACTTGCACATAGATCTCGTTTTTTTGTTGCCGCGAGTTCCTCTTCACGGCGAGTCATTTCTTTGAATTCTTTTCTTTGTTTTTTCCTTGGAATTTTAGTTTGTGGTCTACCCGGCGGATCTCCCTTTGTTGGCTCTTCACTCTGTGCTATCCATGGCCGTGTAATTAGTCTTAATTGACTCAACAATACTTGTCGGCTAGCCGAGTTGCCACGTGAGTAAGCTTCAAAAAATTCTTGGGCCTCCTTTGTATCCCATGGTGATTGTCCGGGAACTTCGGTAGGGGGAAGGTCGAAAGATAATTGCTTCCAAAAAGTATCAATAACACCAATAGGTATCACTTCTTCTTACTTCACAAGCATATGTCGACACGGAAGCCCCAAAGAAGACATGTCGGGACAAATACACACATCACCCGGTTTTCCATAATTTTTTTCATATTGCATTTGTCTCATCATATGTTTTATTGCCCACCGAGAGACGTTAAACTCTATTCCTTGGAGCAACTTAGTATGTTTAAGAAATGGAGTCATCCTATCCATGGAGATTTTCTCAAAACCCTTCTTGATCCTATCAATATCGGCCTTAAAGTTTTGTTTCATTGCCTCGGCGACCGTAACCACGTTTCCCAGGCCGGACTGGATGAGATCTTTAAATCTCCCATGTGAGGACTCCGCTATACTAGTTGCTTCATTCCCGTAATGTCTATAACGATTTGTCCACGCACGCACAAATTTTTCCTTGAACTTATCCAACAATTTATCCCGACAATATGAAACGGCACTTGGATACACTTCGTTATAGATGGCAATAAACATTTTCAATCTCTTTTCATACATGTCCTCGGTAAGAGACCAATAAACTTTCTCCCAATCCTTTAGAAATTCCAACCACCTTTTATGGTTTTCATCGTGTTCTTTGTCTACTCGCTCTTTAATCTTTCCTCTTTCATTTTCTTCTTCTTCGGGTGATAGTTTCTCATTACGAACATCTTCATCAAGTTGACCAACCATTCTTTTTTTAATATCAGCCTTAGAGGGTTCAAACAAAGCATGACAATGTTTTTTCACATTTTCACCTATATGAAATGTACATAGGAAATTTTGTGCATCCGGAAATACGTCGGATATGGCATTCATTAGTGCGTCAAATTGATCGGTTATGATGACCTTCGGACCACGATTTTCCGGGAACAATAATTTCAATTGTCGCAATGCCCAATGATAATTGTAATCCCTCTCGTTTTCCATTAAAAACCAAGCCAATGTGAATGTTACCTTGGCCGATGTGTGCCCTACGATGTTGAACAACGACATGTTGTATTTGTTTGTCTTGTACGTGCAGTCCATCATAAGAACATCACAACACGTATGAGCCAATTG
The DNA here is from genome assembly GCA_023529315.1 of Papaver bracteatum. NCBI lineage: Eukaryota > Viridiplantae > Streptophyta > Magnoliopsida > Ranunculales > Papaveraceae > Papaver > Papaver bracteatum. Next base: position 308,344 of record JAJJWX010001050.1, read on the forward strand.
TGAAAGCAAAGGATGCGAAATGAATATTTGAAGCGGCTTCTCGTCCGTACCTCTTTTAATGATACGCGTGTAGTTGTGATCCCAAACTATCTTCTCAAATTCTTGCATAACATTCCTCCCTTCCCATTCCAACCTTTTAATAGTTGCTTGTGCGCTATAAATTGTACTTAGTGAAGAAACGTTCATCTTATCCTTTGCCTTGAAGGTTCAGAGAATCACTCTTGGTTTGATACATTCTTTTGTCATCATCTTGACATCCTCGAATTGATCAGGTTTTAGCTTCACAACTAGGGAGTGACCTTCAAAATCTTTCGGATCGGGGTGGTTGTGACGGCCAAACCACACCTTACATTCCCATTCTTTTTCTTCTTTACTTTCTCCTCTTAGATAGAATACAAGCTTAAAGGGGCACTCATCCTTTCTCGTAACTGTTTTGTATACCCTCTTAGTCTTCTTTTCATATACATAACCCTTTCTCTTATGGCTATTCTCCTTGTATTTTCCGCTTCTCTCACAAACCATCTCAAAACGAACATCTGAATGTTGACTATTCCTCACTAAGACACACATGTTCTTAAGAGCCGTCTCTTTTGCCCAAGCAATTACTTCCTTTTCATCTTTTATTCCCTACATAATAATGAGAGATTACAAGCAAATCCCAACATTAAATTTTAAAAACTAGGTGGAAGACTTGTTTGGTAACATACCCGAGGTATTTTATAGTGTTCCGACGTATCCCGATGGAGCGGTTTGGAGTTTGGTTGATCGTTGTACATAATTATATAAATGAAAATAAAATTGGATTAGTTAAAACCGGCAGTGTCGATAAGTAAATTAAAGTGCCGGTTTTCAAAACCTAAGATACAAGGTAATTGTCATTCTATGCGAGTATTAAAACCGCATTTTTATAAATTAAGTTACTATCTTAGGGATATAGTACAAGCATACATAGATCAAAAAAAAGGAATGCCGGTTTTTAAGTTCAAAATATAATTTGTTTCTGTATGTTTTTCCTATTAAACCGGCACCATCGACATGAAAGGATCTATGCCGGTATCACAAACCGGCATGGTGTGTCATGTACGGTTAGTGCCGGTTTGAGTATTCCATACAATATTCGGTGGTTGGTAAAAAGTATAAATTCAAACCAGCATACAATCTTGGTTTGAATGGTACGCCGGTATGTTCTTGAACAGTTGGGGATATTTTAAACCGGCATTCAAATTTGTATGAATACAATGCTTAGGTTATAGAGGTTCGGCATGGTATTCATATAACGCGCATCCGGTTTTACGCTTTTTGGACAGAAATGGCGGTTTCGAAAAAAAAAACAAATTTTCGACCTCCTTGAAGCATTACCTGTGTGTTGGGGATGCTTGTATGTTGAACATGTTTACTTTCTTGAGTTGGTTCTTCACATAACTCCTCATGGTCACGAAAATCGTGATCCAAGGGTGTTGGTTCATCATATAACTCCAATTGGGAGGTGTTATCATTAATCAAGATTGAAGATATGATTGTTGTTGTAGTTGAGCCAAGGATTCAAAGAATCTGCAAGTCTCTCTTCAAATTCATCTTCCATTTTCAAAAAAAAAAAAATTCTACTATAAAATTTTTTTCCTTCCTTCTATCCACAAAAAATTAAAATAAACTCACAAAAACAAAATATATCCCCCAAATCATTAAGATTTTACTAATCTTAATTAGTAACTAATCCTAATTAGGGAGGGTTAGATTAGGAAATAATAAATTAATTACATAAGGGGTAACCCAGCTAGGATATTCGGATCCCTATTTTGTCCTCTAGTGATATCCCCCGATTAAAATCCATATCCCCCAATTAATTGTTCTATTTTTAGGCCAATATTACCTGTTTTCTTTTTACTTTTTTTCATTGGGTGTACCATTTCATGAGAAACAATTATGTTGTCTGAAATTTGCCTAGAGGAAAGAAAAGCAGACTGTAAAGGAGAAATTATTTTTCAAGTGACTTTTTAAATATATTAGCCATAAGTCTAGCTATGATTTTGTAAGGAATATTGCACAGACCAATTGGTCTAAAATCAGCAGGCGATTTTGGATTTTTTGTCTTAGGAATTAGAAATAAGAAAGTTTTGTTAAGCTCCACATTCAGCTGTTTATTTTTAAAAAAATCTCGTATCACAGCAACTAATTGTGATCATACTATGTCCCAATTATGTTTAAAGAAACTCATCGGAAAGCCATCTGGCCCGGTGCCTTATTTGGTTTGAGTTTTTTTAACTACCTCCCATATTTCTTCTGGAGATGGAACTGTTGTTAAAGCACAGTTTTCCTCTAGAGAGATACATGGAGAGATATGAGAGAAAATTTTTTCATCAGTACTAGGGTAGTTTTCAGGAAACAAGTCAGAAAAGTAAGAAGTCAAAACTTCCTCAATTTCAGGTCTAGAAGATACTACATTATCGTTTACATCATGCAAACAGTCTATGTTAATTTTTTTCTTCTTTTTAAAGTAGTGACATGAAAGAAGGTTGTGTTTCTTTCCCCCAAAGCTATAGTGTTATTTCTTGATTGTTGTATAGCAATTTTCTCTTGTGTATCATACAATGTCTCTAGTTCCAGTAATTGTTTCTTAATGAGTCTAGTATTAGTGTCATTAGTTTGTTTTGATGCCAACCTTTCTATGCTTTTTAAGAGAATGTTAATTTTTTTATGAGGTTTTCCAAAAACATCTCTTTTCCAAGTACTGAGATTATCACCTAAGGTAGATATATTTTCAATTAGATGTAAGACAGGGTTTCCTAAATTTACTATCCAAGACTTTTTTATGACCTCAATGCAAGTAGGCTCTTTGAGATAGGTATCATAAAACTTGAAAGTAGAAGATAGATGAAAAGAAGAAGGTTTTAGTGAAAAAAATTTGGCCCATGAGCTGAGCCAACTGCCATCAGATTCTCAAGAGATGCTTCTTGGAATTCTAAACTCCAATGAGCATTGGCCAAGGATCTATCTAGCCTTTGCTTAATATTTTCCAGACCCTCTCTTTTGTTACTCCAAGTGAAGATATTTCCTTTGAACCCTAAATCTTCCAAACCTGTTCTCTGGATTAGGTTCATTACAGGTTCAATTTTCTTTCTGTCGAAAGGCAAGCCACCTTCCTTTTCCTCACTATTAAAGATTATGTTAAGGTTCCCTATTACTAACCATGGCATTGAGTTTAAATTTACTCTTCGTGCAATGTTTTCCATATATCCCATTACCTCAAGTTTCAAATCATGTTTTGGTGAACAATAAAAACATGTAAGGAGCCATTCCTTAGAATGAAAATTGATTTTTAATATGAAATTTATCTTATTCAAATTTCACTGAACTATTTCAAAGTGGAATCCGTCAACCCAACCAATTGCCAGTCCCCCAGCTATGCCGTATGGGTCTACAATGTGGGTATTAGGAAAATAGTTTAGAATTTTTTTCACCAAACTCCTTTGATATTTGGTCTCAGATAAAAATAAAATATCAGGTTTTTCTACATTCAGTAAAGTGTTCAAATGTTGTTGAGTTTTTTTTCTGCCCACACCCTTGTGTGTTCCAGGCCAGAATTTTCATTATAAGTTTATAAATCAAGGTTTTTCTAAGTCTATCTACACTCGGGTTTTTATGAATCTTAGCTCGGCTACTGGCTTGCTCAATATTTCTTCTTGCTACAGATTCACACACCAATTTGATTAAAATGCAGGTTAATGAGATGTAACAACAAGTAATTAAAAATAATACCAGGCAATAAGCTATAAATAAAGTAGATTTTAGAACACAGAAGGGAAGTATCAGCATCAGAGAATTGAAAAAAAAATCAGGAGGGGCGCAATAAGAGAGAAAATTTCAGAAATTGTGTACCTGGATTCCCTTAGCTAGTTGAGTAAGAGTAGCGTACATAGACCAAATTAATCTTTTTGAGATGGGGTAGAGAAAATATAACCAGTATTCTCAGTAGGGGGAAGGTTACGGCAAAAATGTTCCAATAATTGAAACCGCAAAAATCTTTATTTTAAAAAAAATTACTGAAAGAAAACACCATAAAGGAATCTCCTATTTAGTGAAATATAGTTCACCAATCTGAAAGCATTTGTTATTAAATCAAGATGAAAGAAGAGCCTAATACTTATTATGATCACTGTATCTTAAAAGACAAAAGCCCGATTAGTGAAACCCCACCATCAATACTGAAACGATAGAAGGAGAAAATCGGTGTAGACAACATAATTAAACGACTAGAGGAATAAATTCTAAACATGCACCTATGCCAAAAGATCGAATTGGATCCCAATTTTTGAAAAACTAACTTTCATTCCTACTGTAACATAAACTTAAACAGACCAATCACAGACTTATCCAAATGCCATATGAAGCTGATAAAGAAACCAACCACGTTCCCAAAGACGAGATGTTTCTAAATCACAAAGGATTGTTAAATTTCTTAAAAAAGAAAAAACTCATATGTGAATGATCACTTTATCCTCGAAGTTTAGAAAAAAACTTGCAAGATGTTGTCAAACCGTTTTAACTTGATTCTTATAGGTGAATGACTAACTTACGTCCATGGTCCAATGACCGAAATTACCCAACAATGGATCTGAAAGTCTATAACTTACTTCCGGATAAAATAAAAAAATCATAAGCATTGCCCCAGTTAATCCAAAACAGAGAAATTGAAATTTATGCTAAGACACATAAAATCGATCATGATCGATAAGCCGATAAGCCTTCCTTTTTCAAGCATTACCAACTAAGATCCATCGCCAAAGCTAGGAGAAAAGCACAAGGTTACCCACTAGCCCTTAGAAATTTCAGAAATTTTCACTTGGAACTCACTAGACATGTATAGTTGTTATTTAAAAACAACCTCCAAAAACAGAACCCTCTATACCTTTTTCCTTATCGATTTTTACCAACAACAACACATATTGTTATTGATTACATAGCACCCCAAAAAAACTGGTTTTTAACTTTCATAATTACCAAATCTCACATTCCCATTAAAAAAAACCAAAACTAGATGTGACTTATTTCCTTTTCGATTGCACCAGCAACCACCCCTTTGAGATGAAAAGAAATTCCCCTATTTGACGGATTAGTCATTTTAACAAACACCTATTGCACATCACATCTAAAGAGTAAGGACAAAAAATGTCCAACAAACATCCCACTACACCGATCATTAGGATCTTCAAACGGGTTTAAGAAATCAAAATGTCACCACCTTCCTAATTCCCTTCTCCATGCCTTAATAACACATCAAACCTCTTAATTTTGATCTTCCAGCCTCCTATTCCCCATCTAATCCTATTAGTACTACGAAATTTGAGGAAAATAACCAAATTTAATCTAACAAATTAAACCCACATACCTAATACTTCTCTGGAAGAAATCCATGGATACCATCGTATCACTTTTTCAAAAGGAAACAAACAAGAACAAACTTGAAATATACAGGTAACAAGTGTTTTTTCTCAAATCTTAAAGAAAGGTTCGACGCCCTTCCACCCATTGCATAAAGAACAACAAGGATCACAAGGCCTGAATAATAAAGTCGACCGATTTCAATCTTAGAGAGGATACAAGCAACACAATTTCAACAACATCATAACAAAACTGACGCTCAAAAGCATCATTTCCAAAGGAGATCAAGACAAGCAAAGCAAGAAAGAAGCCGAAAATATTGATGATGCTCAACATCATCCTTATTGAAGATGCTCAACATCAATAACACAAACGAGTTTCAAAATACTGTTATCAAAATGTAACAAATTTGATAAAAAAATTTTGAAAACCCCTACTGATTCCATCCCAATCCACCCATTTTATTGATGATCAATATGCATAACCACTAACCCCTACTTACTTAAGCTAGGGAATCCAGTTTAAGAAAGTTACTCCATAAAGAGACGAAATAAAAAAAATCTTAAAACAAAGAAGATTAAACTATCCCATTATGATCATGAAGAAAATCGCATTCACAACTTTCTTTCACGCACTTGAATTTATCCAAGTTCTTGAAAAGTCCCACTACTTAATCTGCTCTACCCATTTGTATTATACTTTCTGAAACAAGTCCAATACTAAAAGTTTCAGTCTCAATTGCTCGGTTTTCTTTCTGAATGTCCGAAAATATTTCCAGAAAGCACGTCTTTCAGACTTTTTTTTTCCAGCAATCACCGTAATTGCACAAGTGTATCACTTAACCGACAGTTTGAGTTTTTTTTTTTTTTTTCCAAAACAAAATCTGAGAGTTAGGATGAAGCAAGTTATTTACCTTTTTCATTTTTCCCGTGGAGTATTAGATAGTTGGTTCTTCTAAAGCTAACCTTGTGCAGCCCGGTTGAGATTTTTCTTATTTTGCCGGATAGAAATCCACATTCAACGTGGATGCGGATAGATACCCAAGTTAACCCCGTTTGACATATATGCTACGAGTAGTTTTCAACCGCGTACAATCTAGAGAGTGGCATTGAGAGTAATTTCTTTGAAATATCAAGGGCTATAGTTGGATATAAACCAAAACCGAGTCATATTTCAACCAAAAAAGACAGCAAAAAGGAAAAAAACATCTCTCGTTTCTTCAGATCCTCCTTCGAAGAAGCAAAAAGATCACAACTTCTACAACACACGATTTGTTTTCAGTTTTCAATTCCATCGAAACCCCAATATAATTCCTAGCTTTATTCAGGTATTTTTCCAATCGCCCTTAATTTATTTTTCTGCAATTCTATCAACTCTTTATGCTATTTTGACCTGAATTGGTAGTCTGATCGGTTAATTAACTAGGGTTTTGTAATTTATAGTTTGTTTAAAGATTGAAAATTCCGTTGATCTGATAATCTGGTGAATGGAGTTAATTTCAATTCCAATTTTAATTGGATAAGAAAACCCCAATTTGATTGATTTGAATGAATTAATGAAATCTTACAGGCTGGGCAGGATGAGTGAGGTATTTGAAGGTTATGAAAGACAATACTGTGAGCTCTCTGCTAATATAGCCAAGAAATGTGCTGCTGCTGGTCTTCTTGATGGAGGTAAGAGACGGACAGAGATTTTCCATTCATTCCAACCTTCTTTATTTTGTATATCAAACATGAAATTTTGTAGTTGACATTCATAAAAAATAGGGGCTTTTGTTTCTTTGAATTGTTTTGGAGGTAGGATTTAACTTCTTTGTATGATCACAGATATAAAGATATCAGTAGTTGTGGACCTTGGGGTGTTAACAAAATAGTTCTTACTCTTACTCATTTTTTCTATCCTCAAGAGTCAATTGCCTTACCTGACTAAATTGTTTCGAGGGGACTGGATAGTAGGATAAGAATCCAAAAATTAAAATTTAGGGCTGTATATTGTACATGAGATTTATTAGGTCATTTTCTGGGGTCGTGATTATTCTACCTGACTTGCATCTCGCAGAACAGAAGAAGCAAAAGGTTTCTGAAGTAAAAGCTGGTTTGGAAGATGCCGAGGCTTTGGTACTGTAAAGACCCACTTTTTTGTGTTTTCTACTTTTGTTGAGAATGTCCTTTTTTAATTGATCCTTGCGTGAATCTCTGCAGATCAGAAAAATGGACCTTGAAGCCAGAAGTTTGCAGCCAAGTATAAAAGCTATGCTCCTCGCTAAGCTAAGGGAATACAAATCTGATCTCAATAATTTGAAAACTGACGTAAAAAGGATCACATCAGCTAGTCTTAATGCAGCTGCAAGGGATGACTTGTTGGAATCAGGAATGGCAGATACAAAGATGGTACAGTTAGGCCAGTGTAGCCGTGTTGCTGTTTGTCTTTCGTGTTTATATTTCAATGTGTTATGACACTGTAATCCGTGAAAGGGAGTTGCAAGTTATTGTTGCATTGGTTCAAAGTTCCATAGTATTGATCTTAAGGAGTTCTGCATTTATTATTTGTAGCAAGAACTGTCAACTATTGTTGTCGGTCATAAATTGTAGAAATGTTCCTTTTCTACCATATAGAGTTTAGATTTCTTTGAATGTTAAGAGAATTTGGTTAAATGTCTAAACATTCTTATTAACTGATTGGTGGTGGTTCAGGTGTCTGCCGATCAAAGAGGAAGGTTGATGATGTCCACTGAGAGATTGAATCAATCAAGTGATAGAATCAAGGAAAGTAGAAGAACCATGCTGGAGACAGAAGAGCTTGGTGTCTCTATCCTTCAGGATTTACATCAACAGCGCCAGTCTCTCCTCCACACACATAACACGGTATGGTGTTGTTGAAATGCATACTACCGATTCTTTTTATTTGACATTGTTTTGTATTGTCTTGTTGTCTATAGACCACTAGCTGCTTCTGCCTTTGCTTATGCTTCCATGAATGTTTGACCCTTCGATCGTGTGTTATGTTTTCTTGCTGTCAAAAAGTTGGTTGATTTACTCATTCGTTGTCCTTCTGCCCTCATTACATAAGATGGACCTCTTGTACTGAAACATAGTCGTGCAGTTATCTAATAGATATTGGTCTAGTATTTTGAAGAATCTAATGCAGAATAGCCAACTGATATATACAGAACTTCAGTTTTGTGTTTTTGCTGCCAAATTTGTCTAGGTTGTGTTTTTTGTAGTTTTTTTCATGAGCTTGTATTGTGTAAGGTTTTTGAACTACGTGGCCTAGAAAAATGAATACAATTGTGTTTCTTACTAACTTTAGAATGGTCAGGGTGTGAAAATGCTAATACTTGTGTTTGACTATCCTTATGCATGAGTCACATAACCTCATGCAGAGTTCACTTCAACCGATCAAACCTAATGGAGACCTGCTATTATTGCTAGTCATCCATTTTCAGTTAGCAAAATTTACATGGGTGACCTAAAAACAGGCTAGTTTCTTTTTCTTGTTTTTCTGATGACATTTCCTTCATGCAGCTTCATGGGGTGGATGACAACATCGGCAAGAGTAAGAAAATCCTGACAGCCATGACAAGAAGGATGAGCAGGAACAAATGGATCATCAGCACTCTTGTTGCAGCTTTGGTCTTGGCGATCCTCATAATCCTTTACTTCAAGCTTGCTCACTAGCTGTCATTGTTTTACATCAGTTATTTTGAATTGATGCTGTTAGGAGGCATCCTGTGGTTGTCGCATAATTGGTGTGAATGTTATGACAAGATTGTGCTGAGTGTGTGTGATTAAGAGCTTTGTTATGAATGTTGATAACATAAATGCATACTCATTATTCCTCGGTCTTCCTTCACTGTGAAGCAAATTCTTAGATTCCCATCATCTTTAGCACCACTCTCCATTTTGTTGTTCCTAGCAAAACTCTCCCACAACAATATATTTCCCTTGGATGATAATATCAATAAAGTGAACAAGTTAACACATCGACCCAGTAAAAAAGGGCACAAGATGCAAAATATGAAATATTTCATTGAGTTTCAAAAACTAAAAAGATACGAGAAAAGAGTTCTGTGAACTTCAATTGTCATCTCATGAATGCAATGGGACATACAGACATGGAGTGTTAGCGAAGTGTAAGAAAACAGGCATAAACATCTAAAGTTGGTAGTTCCTAATACAGGGTGTGGAGACTTGGAGTGTGGACACAATACGCTCTGTATCTAATCCCTCGAGACTTCTTCTGGTTTCTCCAATTCTCTCTCTCTTTTTAGCTCAGACATTAAATGGCTGCTGCTGCTTCTTCTTCGACATTTCCACCACCTTGTCACCACCTTCCACAGCTGCATCAAAACCACACTAAATCCCTTTCTTCTCTTTTTAAACCCAAATCTCGAACCACCAAATTCTCAATCCGACCTCTATCAATTTCACCAAAAGCATCTCTTTCTGACCCATTCGTCCTTCAAATCGCTGAGACCCTTGAAGATTCAAATTCATCCTCATCTTTAAAACAATCCCCAATTCTTCAAAAGCTAAGAGAATCTTCTTCTGAATCTATTTTATCTTTATCTTGGCCTACTCGTAAAGACGAGCCTTTTCGATTCACTGATACTTCTTTCATTAAGAACTCTCAGATTTCTTCGATTTCAACGGACCCAAAATCAAGTCTCGTCGATTTTGAATCAGATGGGGGTGATGATACTCAAACCCCAAATATCGTCATAGTTGATGGTCAAATTGTCGATTCTCTGTCTAAACTTGATGAATTACCTGATAATGTCTACGTTGGGAGTGTTTTGGGTATTGATTCAGATGAAATTAGGGAAAAAGTTATGAAATTTGTGTCAAATTTTGAAGATAAAGATTTGTTTTGGTCTTTGAATGGAATTGGAGCACCTGATGTTACTATTGTATATGTTCCATCTGATTGTTTTGTTGAAAAACCATTGCACTTTAGGTTTTATTCACATGAAACAAGTGAAATTGGTTCCAGTAATTTGCCCATGTCCAATCCTAGGGTTTTGGTGTTGGTAGAGAAAGGAGGTGAAGTTGGTATTATGGAGGAGTATTTGGGCGGGGCTGAAGATAAGTGTTACTGGGTTAATTCAGTAATGGAAGTTTTGATTGGTGAAGGTGGGAAGGTTTCACATACTTATGTACAGCAACAAGCTCCAAGTGCTGCCCATTTCAAGTGGACTTCGGTTCGCCAGGTAACATACTCTTTTCTCTTCCTTCTGTTACATCAAGCTTTTGAGGTCTAAACTGATTTAGCACTTGCGTAAGGAGAATTGGAAATGCAGCCGTGTACGTTAAGTTTTTATGATTTAATTCAAATGTAGCAGCTTATTGAGGTGAACATGTAGTAATGCCATTATATGTTCTTACAGGAATCCTCTAGTACGTACAAGCTTGTAGAGGTAAGTTCTGGTGGGAAATTGAGTAGGCATAATCTTCAAATTCAACAAGTAGGCCCTGATACAATAACAGAATTGAGCACCTTTCACATATGTGTACGTGATCAAACGCAAGATCTTCATAGCAAATTAATTCTGGACCATCCAAGAGGTGTTGCTGAACAACGTCATAAATGCATTGCGGCTCATCCACGGAGCCAAGTTGTGTTTGATGGTAACATTAAAGTGAACAGGTACTGCTTGATTCCTTTTTCTATTATCCTTCTCATACTGCAACTGGTTCAATCGTGGTTTTACAACATTCATTTACATATGCCCATAGTTCGATAACTTGCATAGGTCATGATTGCATGCAGTTTATGTTGTTGTTGAAGTTACATAATGCATATATACACAGGACAGGGGTGACCATCTCAAAGAATATCAAGTTTAAAATTTCCTCCTACACTCCCTAGTCTCATGGGCACCCTCAAGTTGTACCAAATCTCGCAGTAAAATTTGTTGTAAACAAGTAAACCTACTATTAGCTTTGTACACTTATAGAAGACATCTTGGTCCATTTCCTTAAGACCAAAAGGCCATTGCACTCTGTAACTCTAAATTCTTCTATTCTTATGAGGCTCTAAACCTAACATGTTGGTGACGGCAAATGTGACCAAGCCACACTTTGGCACAGAGAATGCTTACTTGAGCTTATTTTGAAACCTCTAGGCTCTCTAGCATAGTAGCGCCTTCCGGCACAGCAGCATGCCAAACTAATACCTGCTCAGTTTTTTGGCCAACATACTTGGCAATATTAGTTACTTTCTCATATGTGTGCAAATTTTTGCTTGGAAACTATTTTACTTGTCGTATTATTGTCTTAATTTTTTCTTTCTTTATTCATACTCAACTTAAAACTTTATCATAAAGCCAATTTCCTTTATCACTAGTGTTGTCACATCATCTTTGTGTCCTGAACAACAAAATTTTCTATCATATACTAACTTCCAGTTACGTGCTTACTTCTAAATTTGCTGCTTCTCTCCTCATCCTTCTGTTCTTCATCTCATAAGTTCATTCATGAATATATTTGTGGAACAACTGTTTTAAGTTAGGATTGTGCAAACATTACAGGATGATGTAGAACATTTCCTTTTTGATTTTCACTCGGTTCTTGTCAACCTCAAGAGTGTTCTGTAGTGGTTATTGCTTGCTTAAACTAATCCTCTTGTTACACAGACTTGCGCAACAGACAGATGCTGCCCAGCTCTCAAGAACCCTCCTACTTGAGGATAGTGCAACCGTGAACATGATGCCAAATTTACAAATAATTGCAAATGACGTTAGCTGCTCTCATGGAGCTACAGTATGTGATGTCGATGATGATCAGTTATTCTACTTGCTTACTCGTGGCATCGACTTGGTGACTGCAAGAAAGTCCTTAATTTTTGCCTTTGGAATTGAAGTGATGTCACGTTTGCCTTGTGTTTCACTTCAGAAAAAGGTGGAGAGGCACATTCAGAGATTGCTAGACCCTACTCCATCATAACCAAGTCATGATATGAATACTGTGTGTTCTGTAATTTTGTACCCAAAAGAATACGAGCTAGGTTTTCTTTGAGACAATTGCTGTGTAGTCAAGAAAGCAATTGAGAATCGAAGGAAAATAATGAGATTAAGTGGCCAATCTTTAATCAGTTCTCCCTGCTAACGCACTAAATTTTGGTCCTTACTATCAATCATTGTTGTTGAAGAAATATAAAACAACAAAATTTAGATGTAAATGTCCAACTCTATGAAAGTACCACCATTGTTTTGGAAATGATTCTTGCGAGTTGAAATGAGTTTGTAAATTTCAGTAACACCATTGTCCAACTCTATATATATGCTTTGAAATTGCATTTCCAATGTTAAAGACCAACACTGGGAAGTGAGAACCCTGAGTTGACTATAAAACCTTCGTCTGGACTTCTACACCTGCTCCCTAAAAAGATTTGTTTGACGACTAAGTCGAAGTGGAAGCCCAAGATTTTGATATGCTCTTATTTCACCTCCCAAGCTTGCTGTCACAATCACCATACCCCATGCCGTTGCATGGACACTTTGAGGACTACTGACACTTTGAGGACTACTGCTATTGAGAGCATCAAGCCACCTCCAAGATAAAGATTGGGAAGAATTGTTTGAAACCAAAATAGAAGGTGAATCTCCATACTTATTGGAAGTTGAAGAGCTGCCTGAAATTGACGAAAATGAACCTCTACTAGGAGATTGACCTGAAATTGAAGAGAATGAGCCTCTACTATTGATACCAGAGTCGGAACAGGATGCACTAGCTAGCTCCTCTTCTAGTGTCTTTTCGGATAGGCCACTCTTCCTTGGGAGTGGTGGGAGATTCCTCATACTTCTGTTGCTCGTGAAGGAATCATCTTGGGCATAACTCATTCCGGGGTACGCTGGTGGTTGCGAAGTTGAACGTTTTGAGTGTCTCTTTGACTGTACCAAAAGTGGTGGTTCGTACTTTATACTACCAGGCCATGGAATTGCAACTGATACGTCTTTACATTGGAAATGTTCATGTGATCTTGTTGTGATTAGACCTTTGCTCTTTCCACCACCTACGTTTCGAACCTCATCACGTTTCCATACATAAACCTGAGAATCTTCACTTGCACATACAACATACTTTCCGTCTGGTGTAAAAGATGCTGATATTTGGCTACTGGTGTTTCTGAATCCTGTAAATACATTACCTAAACATTAGATCTACACAGACCACTCCCAAATACTCCCTCCGTCCCATTATTAAGTGACCTATTTGATTTTAGATTTTGTTCCACTAATAAGTGACCTATATCACTAAACAAGGAGATATTTCTAAAATTAGCCTTTTAGTCAATTATAAAAAATATAAGAATATGCATAATTTGATAGTCATGTTTATATTCGTTACGTAGGTGTTTTAAAATGCTTTTCAATGATATGAAGTTTGCGAACATCCGTGGAGTAGTTTGAGAGATAAATCATTTCTAAATTTCACTAGTTATTATCCATAAGGGTATAATTGTAAAAAATGATTAAAAGTACTATTTTTCTTGCTTGCCTTAAAAATTGTGCAAACTTAAACTAGGTCACTTAATAATGGGACGGAGGGAGTATAATTGAAGCATTAAGATTTAAGATTCAGGTTCGGTGAAAACATTCATCTATGTCCAGATACTGTAAGAAACATTTTATTTTTATACCTCTAAACTTATGAATGACATCTGAGCCATCAAAAATCCTTATGCGAGAGTCAGCGGAGGTAATCAACACCTCAGATGTATTCCCTGGGACAAACTGTGGGGTGACAACACTTTAGTCTGAATGGGATTCAGTAGTTTAAGCTTCAATAAATGAAGTGGTGAACAATGGCTGAGGTAAATACTCCAAAAAGAGCTACTTGTGTCAATGATAAAGTTAGATTTTCTACCTGAAAGCCAGTAACCTTTTTGTGGGTTTTCTTTTTGTTCTGGACATCTATGCGAGCCTTTTCTTGTAGCTTACAATCTGCACAAAATTAAATCAAATATTTTGCAAGAAAAGCTGTTAGATAATGCTAGAATAATAATGAACATGATTTGAACATTTATGAGAATTCTGGTACCAGTTGTGCTGTACAAACGACAAGTCCCTTTATGTGTGCCAATCAATGCATCCTTTAACAAACCGAAAGAAAAAGAGCAACATTAGAAAAACAAAATCTATAAAAGTGTTTTTCAGCAAGCTTGACGTGTGCTAGATAAATCCGTGAGCTCTTGTAACACCTATTAAACACAATCAAGGAGCACGAAAGACAAAATAAACAGAGTTAAACCTGTCCATCAGGGGTGTAGCAAGCAGCAGTAACCATTTCAGGAAGATCAGTCCAGTCCACAACCTGCCTGTCTGGTATACTCCAAATTCGAACTTTTGCATCGAGTGAGCCACTAATGAAGTATCTATAATCGTTTGGGTTGAACTGTATACATGTTACTGCCAAATCGAACCCGTAAAAGCAAACAGCAATCAGATTTAACAAAGAAAGATTAAGACCGTTCTGCAAGCTAAGCGTTTTATCAAGGCTACTCACCGTAATCATTGTGAGCAAATAACTTTAAGCAGCTCTTTGTCTCCATGTCCCATAGCCTAACAGTTTTGTCCATTGAAGACGATAATAGTTGCTGCAAATCCAGAGAAACTAATTACTAGAGTGGCCTGCAGAAAATCTAATATCATATCAACTGATATTCATCTCGTCAAGGCCATTTTCTTCATATAAATACTGATATTCTAGAGAAAATGGAGTTTCCTTTAGAAACATCAGAAAAGAACTAAACAGTCTTAACTAAAATTGTGAAATCTAGAGCCAGAAAAGTAAGAAACACAAACTAAGTTATTTCAGAAGCAACAAATTTTATTACTATGAAACTAATGAGTCTGACCTGAGATTTAGACCAGGAGAGGTCCAAAACATCATCTAGATGACCTTGAAACGAACAGACCGGTTTTTCCGAGAGTGAGAAAACCATCTCTGGTAAGACAACACGGTCAGAAATAGAACTGCTTTTTCTACTAACTGACGGAATCCTTCCTCTTCTCTTCCTCTCCGATGCAAATACTGGAGCTTCCCCAAGAGGAGGTCTGTTATCATAGGAACTGCTCATCATGGGATGAAGTGGGGTAAAATTTGCTTCTTCCACCGGTCTCAATAATGCCGAGTCCATTTCAACAACTTCCCAAATGTGAATTATCCGATCTTCTCCTGCACTAGCTAGATATCGACCATCAAAACTGAATTTGATAGTCCAAATTGATCCCTCATGAGCCTGAAATTCCTGGCACATGTAAAGGCCAGTAAGTTCCTTGTGAGATTTCCCATTTTGGCGAACTTTTGTCCATCCTGTAGCCTCAGAACTCTTTCTTGACTTTTGATATACTAAGGATGGAGTCTCTTGATATCTCTGGGATAATCCGTTAAATGAATGCGCAACATCTTTTAAGTTTTTCAACAAGGCAGCTCCCCGTTTCTTGCTAAATCTGAAACTCTTACTAAGAGAAACATTTAAACTGAGTTTTCTATCAATGATACTTCGACCACCAACATCAGAAATCCTAACCACATTTTCTCTACGCATTAGTTCCTTAACAATAGGCGAATATCCGACACTCTTTTCGAATTCCTCCATTGTAAGTTGCTTACCTGTTTGAAGATCTCTAAGCCTATTCCACATTCCACCTTCATCGAACTCATTAACAATAAATTCTTTACCAGTATCCAAATTCTTTATCAGGAAAAATGAGCCACCTTTTTTCTTCTTCTTGAATGATAGAAAACGATTTCCAATTCTACTCAATGACCCAATACCAGCTATCCTTCGATTCCCTTTAATTGATTTAGTATGAATGCGTGCATTTCTATCGCATAAAGAAGACGGAGCAGAAGATGATCGCATTAAATGACGTGGTGAGAAATCATTACCAAGAAAATAATCCTTTCTCTGTATAGAAGCATGAAATGATGTTTCAATTAATCCTTCAGATCTCGATCTAACAAGTACACCAGGAGTTACATTTCCTGCTTTCTTTTTCAAATTTTCTGAAGCTGAAATGAAAACTACTCGTTTCGAAGCAGCTTTTTTGAGTTCAGCACTAGCAAGCCTGAGAAAATTTTTATCGCTTGAAAGACCCATACCTTGAAGAAGTCGTTTCCGCCGTTCTTTAATAGAACCTGGTTCGGCCATCCAAATGTCATAATCATCAGGCATGGAAGTTGACGCAGCCAACGCCAAAGCAGCATAACTTCGATATTCTTCATGATGAGGACCAGAAACTGCAGATGCAAAGGAGATTCGACTATCATCAAAATTTTCATCAGAATCCGAGGAATGAGCTAGATTAATTGAAACCGCAGAAGAAAATCGATTTGTTGATTCGAAAAATTCGTCTTCTTCACCTAATCCATCCCAATGCATCATCATAAGCTTTCTGTTTTCCAACCATTACCTAATAATTAGGTCAAAACTCCTCTGAGACAAAGATTCAGAGAGAGAAATCGTGAGGTTTGGGGATGATGAAAAAAACGCGGGAAAGAGAAATAAAACGGTTTGTTTTTGTGGTAAGAAACATATAACGACAGGGAAGTTAGTTATAAAATGATTGTCCAAAACATGGAAATGGTCAACTCTCTGGATTCTTCTTGAGAACATCTTTTAACATGACAACCACGTACTAATAGGATAGTGGTTTCCATGAAGACCTACCAAATTGGAATCATAGTGTTCAACATGATTTCGTTTTGGAGGGTCAATAGTTACAGAGATGAGATTTCCAACAACTTCAATATGACTCATTTATGGGGCAGCCACAATAACATCCATCTTAGATCATTTTCGCGAACGCACCAAAGGCAAGCGCAGCGAAATGTATCCAAGGACTTGCAAGGTTCCGCATAAAAGAAATATCGGGTTTCCAAAATTGAGAACAAGCTGGAAAAATAACCTTTCCTCCATGACCAAGACTGTAACTTTTCCCTAGATATTCTTCACTCCTCATCATCTTCTACGTCGTCATAAGAATCATCGATAGGAGTCGCGGGATGACCGTTAAGATTTACATCTACACCATTCACTTGTCTCATAAACTGGCCCCGCACACGGGCACGCCTTTCAGCAAGTGTCTTCCGATTGACGTACCTAATCTTCTTGTCAAAACATCTGTCTTTCTTCTTCTGTCTAAACTTGATTAATGCTGCTTCTCTTTTATCCACTGGAGATTGTTTTACTTCTGCAGAAGGTGAATTTGACATTGGTGGCGGCCAAACATGGATCGCAGGCATCTGACCTAGCTGCATGTTTAATTGAATTGGATAATATGCAGGAAATGATGACATCATGGAAGGGTAAGGAGGATGGCATTGAGAGAATGGGCTGTAGTGAGGGAACATGGATGACGGAGGACGTCTTGCCAAATCATGCGGGTATGTACCTTGATAGTGTTGTGTGGATGAAGGAGGACGCATCATTGCATGATTCATCATCCCTGGAAAATAATAGGGAAAAGGAGGGAACGTCGGAACTGCTGAAACCTCAAGTTGGAAGCTGTTGCTTTGCTGAGACAATACCGCTTCGGAAACCTGCTCTTCCTTATCCTTGGAGCTTCTTCTTTGTGGAAACTCAAAAGATGGACCATTGCTCTGATGCAACAGCACTGTTGTAGAGAACTGCTCGTCCTTCTCCTCAGAGTTCCTTCTACAAGGAAACTCAGATGGACCGCTGCCTTGATGCAACAACACTGTTGTGGAGAACTGCTCGGCCTTCTCCTGGGAGCTTCTACATGGGAACTCAGACGGACTGCTGCTTCGATGCGACAGTACTGTTGCAGAGAACTTCTTTTCATTCTCTTTGGAATTCCTTCGTTGTAGGCACTCAAAGGACGTACTGCTTGTTCCCACATCAACTTGGTACGAGTATATATCCGAGCCTTTCCCATTTTCATGTCTGTTCAAACGATTATCTACTTGTTCTCCCCATGATGGAAGCAGTGCAGTATCTTTCCTTGGTTTTCCTGACTCAGTTATAGCTTCATCCACCCTTTGATGATTGATAGCAACGAAACTTGATTCTGAATACATAAGCAGTTTATCCCCTCTGCCTGGTTGTTCTGATTTAGTTACAGATTCATCCATGCTGTCAACCCTTTCAAGGTTACCAATGGGAATACTTGATTTCGCGTACGTAAAGAATGCTGAAGATTCGCCAATATTCAGTTCACTTTTTTCCGGATGCGACAGTATTCTCCCTGTAAAAACGTTGCCAATTACTGTTACTTCTTCAATGTTCTTGAGTTATTCTCACTTTAAATTTGTATTGTTTTTTGAAGTCTGGATCACCGAGAAGCAAAAAGGTCACCCACAGACTACTCACCAACATGCTGATCAGTAGCATTTGGCACATTACGGTCCGAGGAGTTTCCAACAGAAGCATTTAGCGAAGTACCAGCATTGGACTGAAAAAGAAAATGCATTGCCCATGAGATAAAATTCTAGATGAATTCTATTCTATACTTAAATTCACTGCTGGATGATAATCCGTACCTCTCCTTCTCGGTAAGTTGACACATTCATGTCAGGTAACGGATTCCAGTAAGATTTGTCATCCGTGTCATCTGAGAAAATTGCTGTGCTGTTTGTATTTGCATCGCTAGGGTCTGAGCCTACCAGATCACAACTGAAGATGTTCTTCTCTACTAATCCAAGCTGTCAATGTAAAGAACGCACCAAATTTTACCCTCTAATTTTAAGAAGTATTGCTAAAGCTGAAGTTGTGCAGGGGTCAGAACAGACTCTAAGATCACAAGTGATTGCATATCACGCTAGACAATTAAGCCAGTACACAGACTCTAAAGAGGTAACAGATGGTGTGACACTCCCCGAGGAAATAGAATTCTTCTTCTTCTTTTAAGGGGCTTCTTTTGAATAGATAAGTCTAATCATGAGCACTCTCACTACTATGATGCACCATCTGATTTAAACTATCTACCCAGCTCTTGGCCAATGACAGCAAGAAATAGAGGATCTGTTCATTTTTGAATAAATAATCTTCCCAAACGGCTAGAGAGTAAAGCCAGTCAGCAGCCCCATGCAATGCAAATATAAATATTTTTCCTTACAGAAGTAAGATGTATGATATGACACATAGAGATGCAGTATAGTTGCGAAGTTGCTCGGACGGCAGCAACTGTACTTCACCGTCATTTGTGTATTTAAGAAAAGTTATTTACAAACTCTATATTATGGTGGCATGCCGTATTAATTTCATCATACGCCTCCCTAAAACACTTCAAGTATGTGATTGGGTACAGTGAAATGAGCATTTTCATCCAATTAAAACAACACTTCAAGTATGTGATTGGGTACAGTGAAATGAGCATTTTCATCGGAGAAATACAATTAGAGAGGCAATTTATCTTCAAAATTCTGTCTGATACAAAATAAAAGAACAACTCACTCAGATGAAGAGATACGAACCGTCTTCCTTCTTCTCCACACATGAGTCCATAAGTTCAATAGTTCATTCGTGCGTAATGGTTTCACAAGATAATCAACTGCTCCCAACTTCAAGCACTTAACTACAACGGAAACCTCGTCTTGCACAGACATCACTGCAACAAAGAAATACACAAGATTAAATCAATAAAATTACACCACCAATAGAAAAAGAAGAAATCAAATTTGTGAAACGATACGAGATCAAATTAAATTACTTCATTCGAGTTTGATTCAATCTGTCATCCCTGTCAGATGGGGAAGAGTAAACGCTTACCCTTCAAAGGCTGCAGATAGAAACTTGCTCCTCTTAAATTAGTTCTTTGTGATGTATGGGGACCTGCACCAGAATTGTCTACATTGGGGTATAAATATTACATACTCTTCATTGATGATTTCGGTCGTTTCCTTTGGATTTACCCTATGAAAGATAGAGCGAGAGTGCGGCTTGTTTCAAGCACTTCAAGACCATTAATGAAAATCTTCTCTCTTCAAAAATCAAGGTATTCCAAACAGATGGAGCTTTTGAGCTATTTTTACTGATAACAGGAATGCGCTGCGATTCCTTCGAGTTGTTCTCCCGATAGCTATATCTAAAGGTTGGATTATCAAACAATTGGATGTTTGCAACTCTCCTACAGTTTGTGGTAATTCTCCTACTTTATGTGGACGATATACTTCTTACTGGCAACAATCTTTGAGTTCATTGCTTCTTGCTCTTCAAACTCTGTCTGACCTTTGCAATGAAAGCATAATGTACTTTAACATTTTGAAGCCTTTGGAAGTTGGAAGGTCAACTTCAGAAAGTATGATATCAATATTAGGCCCTTCTGCATTCAGTGCATCAATCAATTGTCTAGCACTCCTAGCTGAAGTTACTGCAAAACAAAACCAGTTAAAAACACCATCCAACAAATCAATTACAAATACAAACACCAAGAAGAAACCAAAATAAATACCTTGGTATGAACATTTACATAGAAGTGAAAAAACTTCATCACAACTCTTTGAATCGTTATCACATAAAAGAATCCTAACTTTACCACGATCAATAACTTGATTATTTTCAGTTTCATCTCTGTAATCCATCATTCTTTCTTAGAATCAAACCTCAAAATCCAAACCTCTCATCAATATCCCAATTCATAATCAGTCTTATGAATTAATCCATAACCAAAACAAAAACTTCATATCTTTCATTACCTTAACTCATTTTACATACTCCAGATCCAGAATAGTGATGAATCACTGGAAAATATAGTGAGAGAATCTGAAAGTTAGGTTATCTTCTACTTGTGCTCTTCTTCATTCCATTTTTTATTTCTTTCTGGTATTTAAAACTGATATTTCGGTGTTACGTTTTTCTGGTATCCGATTAATTGAGATCGTGGAGGAAAGTGGTTTTTCATGAATATCCTAGGGCTGATATCGGTTGATGCATGATTGAAGATATTTTTGTTTTAAGTAGAAAAAGCGGTTGATTTATACACGTGGATTTAAAAAGTGCGTCTTAATAAGCAAAGATATTTTTAAGATGGTGTGATCACGACATCAAATGTCAGCACAGGTGTCCGCAGACAGAAGAAAGGTTGAGTAGGGGACAATGGGAGTGGCGTCGTTTCAATGCTGCGACGTGCTTTTAGGATGGATTGGTCTTTGGGTCTTTGTTATGTGATTAAGAGAGACACACGTAGCTGTACTTGATTGGCTGTGGAGAAGTCTATCTCTATCCGGAAAGCCGACCAAAGAGAGACCTACTGGCTAGTTGAGTTGAATTGGGAACCGAGTTTTACTTTTTTTCATATCGTTGAGCACGATGCATTTGCCCTAGTCACTTCCCGGCGTTACTGTTCTTAGCTCTTAATCTCTTGGATAGACATTAGCAGGATCTCATTATTATTGGATTTAACCGATGCCTACATAACACATAAGCGGGGGAAAAGAGTGGGGATAAAGAGTGGGGAATATATATCATTTTCGTGTTAGGCATTAGCTTCTGATGTGATCCTTGAAAAACAAGTGTCCAGGTGGCAAGGTTTCTTAAGCGTGAAGTGACGCGTGACTCATTTATTATTTTTAAGAAGCGAATCCTATGTTGAATCGTGGAGCGGTGATTATATGTGCATGTACGTAAAAAAAAGAGAACATATAATACAATACCCAAAATATAAACTTCATTTGATAATTAAGTGTCAGTCTTACAGACTCGCTATACATGATGTAGCCGTCAATTTTCACTTTATAGAATATGGCTTCTGACGTTTAATTATCCCCAAAAGTATGCTTCTAATTATCGTGTCAAACTACCCAAAAAGTATATGCTTTCACGTTAAAATGTCCAGAATATGAAGCTAGAATAGGAACATACGCAAAATATATATGCCGATAAGGCGATAAGATAACTACTTATATACCGACTACTACTACCCAACAAAATATGTTCGTCTAATCAGTCATCAAGCTCCCAAATCGTAACCATCATCAGAAATCCATTCATTATCACTTTCTGCTTGTATTTGAGTTTCACTTCTCTCATAACTTTTTATTTCTTCCATATGGTTTTCTCCTTCTATGTCGTCCTCTTCAACTTCTTCTATTTCAACAGCATCCACAAATCTTATTTCCTTCTCTTTGGTGTTCCCTTTACCTTGTGCAAGTTTCATTGTACTTGAGTTTCTCGGTCCTACAAGTTACAACAAAGATGTATATCAATTAAAATACAAGTATTTGATGGCAAAAATATTGGAATCTGTCCAGTTTTATAAAATAGTCACTAAGACAAACTTAAGTTGATACTGTCTGCTAAAGTAACAAAGATGTATTGCAAAAATTTATTTTATTGTATAAAACCAAAACCAAATGATATATATTACTATGTATTTTCATGCCTCTTTTCCTTTTCTTTTTATTTGCTTCGACTTTCGTAATTTGAAATATTCATGCACATCCATCCATGTAGGATCTCTTTCTAAAGTACAATCCTCTTTCTCGGTGATCCATTCATCATCAGACTCCATGTCAGACAAACATATTGGATCATAAGAATCTCCTTGTTCTTTCCTTTTTGTAAACCTTTCATTTAGTTGGAAATTGTATTTGACATAGACAAGTGCATTCAGTATTTGTTTCAAAAATCGGTTCATTCTCTTTGTATGTATCTACTCGAATATACTCCAATTTATTTCGCATCCCGTAGCACTTAGAACACGAACAACAACTCTTTGGAGTTCGGGAGTTGAATCTCCGTATGAATTCCACCATAAAGCTTGGATAAAAGAAAATGTAAGTAGTTAAAGTATAACATATTAACATGGAAGTACAGGAAAAAAGTAAGTACTAATCCAACATTACAATTTAGTAAAGTACCAGGGTGTTTGTTTTTTCTCTAGTATCCTTAGCCATATCATGACCAAGCATCCCCTGCATTAGTAAACAACTCTACTTGTTTATCAATCTTTACCCTTTATGCTGCCAACGGACACATTCTTATAACGACATCATAAAACCCAATTTTTATATCAATATCAGCAGCAAAGTCAGGTTAATAATGGTATTTATATAGAAAGAATATATATTAACAAGTGTCTCTACACTCTATAAAATCAATAATGCGTAATATTTCAGAAAAAAAACTAATGCATAACATAATAATTATTTAACTGGGATTAAGAAAATATCTAGCCGCATGAAGAGGTCCATGAAGTTGCGTGTTCCATCTTAGTTCAATAATGTCCATGTAAACATCATACCAATTTTTCACGTTCTTGAAATTGATTTGAAATTGTTCTTTTGCCTTGTCAGTAGCCTTTTAAATGTATCTCATCGCCGGTTTGTCATCTCCATCAACAAGTCTCAACACCCTCACCAGTGGAATAACACTTTCCAAGCAACTAATAATGGATGGCCAAAATTTATCATCACTCAATATAATTCCATTTACCTTTATTCCCAGTTGTTTTTTTGGTATATTTGCTTTTTGTCCAAGCTTCTGAAGCAAATAACTTTCTAAGTGCGACTTAAGAACATTAAAACTTTTCAGATTCAAGTAGTTTGTAGCAAATCGTGTCGACCCTTCCTTAATAAGGCCCCTTTCATTAGTATATTTTCTCATTATATTTAATACCTTATAAATATAGGTTGACACTAATCTATCCTTCTCAAAAACATCATGGTGCATAAGAAGATTTCCAATATCCTCAAGAATGAGATTGATGTAATGCGTCCGATAAGTGCTTAATTTACATGTTTAGAGTGTCAAATCTATACTTATTTTAGATATAATTCTTTCATATTACTTTTTATTATGATTACTTTCTAGTTTATGTGTCATAATAGGTGAATCATCCAAAAAGGAGCTACAATGTGCTTAAATGGGCAAGGAAATAAATCACTATTGATGAAGAATGGTCAAAGAACAAACTCAACTCATTCAAATCTAATAGTTCTTAATACCATCTTGCAGATAACGAGAATATGAAGTGAACGCAAAAATAATGAGGTCATTCCGAGTTCGGACGAAGAAGTAACGGGCAAAACAGTCAAGATTAAGAAATGACGCTCTACAACACCATAGTCGGCATTGCTATAAGCAATACCGACCGTAACACTATTTTGGACAGAGAAAGTGTATTTTCGATTTGTACATTCAGTATTGCTCATAGGAATTCGACAATGCTCAAAGGAGCCAGTTTTGGGGAAGAAAGTTGAGTTATTTTGAGCTCTAGAGTCGACATTGCTCATTGAAATCACCTATGCCGACTGAGACAAACCTATTGGGTCTTTTTTGATGTATTGTGACTTCTAAAGCAAGGAAACATGGTTATGGAAGGATTATAAGGATATTTTAATGCCAAATATTGAGAGTTATCATCTAAAGCTTTCGAAAAGATAATCTCTACTTCTCATACTACATTCTACATCTAAACCTAAAATTTACCCTTTTCGGGAGAAAACATTATCTTTATAATTATGAGTAGCTAAACCTTCTTTTATTAAGGATGAATTCAATGTTCTAAGCATGAAGCTTGATTAGTAATACAAGTTTTTCAGATTTTTTATCATCTTGTCGTTTGTCTTCACTATATTTAGGGTTTATGTTGTTTGGAGTGCAAGCTAGATTAATCTATTGATTATTATAATGCTAGTAGAGAGTAGAGGGATCCGTAATTGTCATGCATCTCCTATGCAAGTAGAGAACGTGAGACCTTGCAGATGGATTCTGTGAAGCAATCGTGTGTGAAGACAACAACAGTAAGTGAACCGAGCATACTGAGTTTAACTAGTGGGATCAAACCTAAATTCACAAAGACTAAAGTGTTTGTTCGAGTTGCGCCTTGTATGCATACCTCAAGGTGTCTCAGTTGGATAGAATCCGGTGGCTAAGCGTACCTATCATCTAGTGATACAAGGAGTTTTCGGGATAGCTAAGTGTTAGAGCACTGCTCGGTCGAACTCGCAAGCATTGCTATCTCAAGCTTGTTGTCAAGTTTAGTTGTTAAAACTATAAGTCTTAATTTCTAGTCTACTTATAGCTAAGTCTCGGATTAGGATAGAAAGTTTAGTTGAGATTTAGACTTCACGACGTTCATCGATTAAAGATGAAGAACTACTAAGGGGATCCTGTGAAACTTCATCAACAAAAGGTATGTGGAGACTTGAACTCATCTATCACTCAAAAGTCTATCTACTCTATCTCCTATTTGAGACAAAAGTTGTATAGCTATATAGACTTCGATTATACAAATTTGATATTTCAAGCTGAATTTAACTCGCTTACATATTTCTCGAAATATGTGTTGGTAAGCTTTCGCTTTAACCAAGTTCATCTTATATTCTTGACAAAAGTCAAAATATAATCATGTGAAAATCGCCTTGTAACATCTTACATGATTTGTATGAGACAATCATTTGATATAGACTTGGAATGTTTTGTATTGATCATTCGATCACTTGGAAATTGCTTCGATGCTAATAGTTTGTGTGAGACAGTTATTGTCGTCTTCTAAGAATGTTTCAATGATTGAAATTGGAGTTTAGAACAAATAACCATGATTGGATATTGCATAGTATGCGTACTTGTATGCTAATTGTTGCAAGATATTCCAAGTCCGAGAACCATGGTATGCATACCCGTATGTGTACTAGTTGGTTTATGGAAGTCTGGGAACTTAGTATGCATACCGGTATGCGTACTGGCATGAACTTCAAGTTCCTGAAATTCAACTGAGTTTTGGAAGGTATGCGTACCCGTTCGCATAGTGGCGAACCCAAACTTAGTCCGGTCACTTAGGTATGCGTACCCGTTCGCATACTTGAGTAGGTTATGTTCTAAAATCGGTTTGTTTATGAACTAATATATTTATAAAATAAGGAATGCAATCTTTTGCAAACCGTGGCTATAATGCTCATGAATCGATTCGAGTGAATCAAAATTGATTTTGCTTCAATTATGTCTTGTATACTTCTATGAGAATATAAACAATTGAACAACTCTAGAACTAGTTTTATTTGAGTCATTTGAACTAGTTATGGTTAAGATGAATAAGGTTGATATGAAAGTGTTCATATGGCTAACTTCGGTTAACTATTGTTGAGCTAACAAGGTGCACATGTTTAGGTATGGTTACACATATCTAAATGAAGTCACTTTTCATTTGTGTGTAACAAGCTAAGTTCGATCTAACGGTTGAAAGATATTAGCTTGAGTCTAATCAGGTTTTCATCTAACGGTGAATATTGAATGATTTGTTACCAAGTTAACATTGATTGCAAACCCTGATTTGAAGAATATATAAAGGAGAAATCTAGCAACTGGGAAACCTAAACCCCACACCTCATGTGTGATATTAGTTGCAACTAGAGTCGATTCTCCTTTAACCTTAGGTTTTCTCCAAAACCCTGTAGGTTAACGACTTAAAGACTTCATTGGGATTATGAATCCAGACCCAACTATTTCTCTGTAGTTGCGTGTTATGATAGTTCTGATCTTGATTTTTTCAATCGTGATTGAGTACTATCTTCCCTAAGATTTGCTCGAGATTTATTCTCCGATAGGCAAGATAAAAAGTAGTCACAAACATCTTCGTCTCATCGTTTGTAATTCCGCAATATCTTGTTTCGCTACCATAAGATTAAGATTATTGTGAGGTGATTGATATTACTAGGCTGTTCTTCGGGAATATAAGTTCGGTATATTAATTGATTCATATTCACCTTGATTTATCAAAACAAAAACTCTTAGGTATTTCTGTGGGAGACAGATTTATCTATTCAATAGACTTTTCTGTGTGAGACAGATTGGTTTATCAAGTCTTCGACTTTGGGTCGTAGCAACTCTTAGTTGTGGGTGAGATCAGCTAAGGGAATCAAGTGCATATAATCCTGCTGGGATTCAGAGGCATAAGGAATGTACCTTGATCAGTGTGAGATTGGTTAGGGCTCAACGACATTCCATTCCGAAGTTAACTTGTAGTAGGCTAGTATTTGTAACTACTTAATACAATGTGGTGTTCAAATCTGGCCTAGGTCCCCGGGGTTTTCTGCATTTGCGGTTTCCTCGTTAACAAAATTTCCGGTGTCTGTGTTATTTCTTTTCCACATTATATTTTATATATAATTAAAATATCACAGGTTGTGCGTAGTTAAATCAATTAGATAATCCAACCTTTGGTTGTTAATATAAATTGATTGACACTTGAACATTGGTCTTTGGTACCGTTCAAGTTGTTTCACATAATAATCAGGCTCACTGATTTCTATCTGTTTGATTTGCTGATTACATTGTGAAACAGAGATAAAATTATTGGATATATTTCCATTGATTGAGTATGACTGTCTAGTTGATTCTCTTGGAATTATATTGGAGTTTGTCCATACAGATTGATAAGCGAAATATTAGGTGTGATTGTTAGACCCCCACCTTTTCAATTGGTATCAGAGCAGGAAAACACATTTAAGACCTTATAAGTTTGTATTTCTAGCGATCTTACTCTATGGACAGTAGTACTATCTCTGGTAAACGCATCACCAAAGATAAAAGTTCTGTTTCGATGAAATCTATTAAAGAGAAAGACTTATCAATCTCACATATAGATGAACATTCTGTTTCTACGAAACATGCAAGAATTGATATGTGTTACCCTAATTTTTCTTACTCACGAATCTGATTCTGAAGTAGAAAAGGAAGCAGCCCGAGAAAGTGCAGTAATTCTAAAACTTATTAGAATCCGGGTTATTGAAGTCAATAGACTGAAACAAAAGGTTAATACAATGGTTGGTATGATAAAAGATCGTGATTCCCAACTAAGGGCTCTTCGTGAGGAAAATGTTGTGGTTTGTTCATCACGAACCCTACCAAAGGCTAAACTCAATAAAGATGCCTGTGAAATTGAACGACTATTGAGTAATCTCTCTATTCAAAATAAAAGTCGGGAGTCTATCATACCAAATACTTCTGACTCTGTTATGTTATTTGAAAACGTGACTAATTCTAATCATGTTTCTCAAATGAAAACAGCCTCAAAAGCTAAACTGAAAACCCTTCCAATTGATAAAGTAGTGCTTGGATCTTCCACTAATCATGGATTTTCCACGTCTCATGGAAGGAAGAATTCTTCTAATGATGTTTCTAATGCGACACACTCTAATCACTCTGGTGGTCAGAAAGTATGTCTTTTTTGTGATTTAAAATGACATGTTCTACAGAAGAGCAAACTGAAGCTGAATGACAATTACTTTGGTCATCTTCAGCACACCTTCGATTTAATACTCAAAGGTGTAACTGACATTCAGATGTCTAAACCTATTGGTTTTAGGACTCACCCTGTGAATTCTTCCAAGAAAGTTAGTTCAATATGCTCATCGAACATTCGAACCAATTGTTGCATTAATACAAATCGTTCAATGAGATTTCAGAAAGATTCTTCTCAACCTAATGTGAAGAATAATGTTCAAGATGTGAAAAAGGTTCATATAGATGGAAGAAACAGTGGAGATATGAAGGACAACCTTAATATGATAATTGAAGGATACAAGGATCTTATCAACAGGCTATCAAAATCCTCTATACATACTTCTTCTGGTAAGACTCAAACTTTGTCTCATATTTTGATGACAACAAGTTTTATGAAAAGGGATTCTCTCCTAAAATTGGAAGGAAAACGAGACTGGACCGTGAACACCATTCATTTAATGAGCTTAGGACTTATGAGAAAAAAAACTGCTTGGATCAATGTACGCATACTTGTACATGACTAAAGTCTGTTTATTCCGCATATTGTAAAGGTTTACAAACCATGTTGGGAAAACCTTTACATATGATTACAAGATGGGGGTAGGTTTGCAAATCCGGTTAGAGAACCCTTTGTATTTGACTTTACAAACTTCCAAGGTTTGCAAACCCTTAGGTCCTGACTTCGTGAACTGCCAGTGATTTTCAAACATATGCAGTTTCAATATTAGCAAAAGTTCATGAATTATCCTATATGACTATGTTCGCTTTTTCTACAACTCTCATAGACACTTGTAAAACAACTTTATTCACAAAATCACTTTGAGCTTGTGGATTATTGTTTAGTCTTGAGTGTTAATTATTGAACACCGCTAGTGTTTGTAAGTTCAAAGGCATACTTGCCGCTATGGACTATCATTGTGATTGGTTCCAAAACCTTGGACCATAATGTATATTCTTTCGTGTAATTTCAAAGCGTACTTTTCACATATGTGATATACCCACCCAGCATGCTTTATATTAAAAACATTGCACACATGAACCCGCCAAGAAGGAAGTTCCAGAATCAGCTATTACCGCACACCCACCGACACAATATCCTGAAAACCAACATGTTCATATTAGCACACAACATGGAGGATACCGCAAGACAGAGCACAACAATGACAGAAACAGAAGGATTGCATTAATCACTAGTTGTCTTGCCAGCAATAAGGATATCACTCATATCGAACTGAGAACATGAAACAAAGCATAGAGAGTTAAAAATAAGAATAATAAAGAACTAAAGTGTATGTACATGGTGAATAACGTATCTTTCAATAACCTTTCTTAGTCACATGAACGTAGGTGTGAGTGCCTTTGTATTGGTTAGGATCAACTTCTCCAAATACAAGTACAAATCACTAAAAAAGGCCATGTAATTCGATATTATTGTTCTTAGCATGAAAAAAGCTAGAAACCTGCGTTCAAATGCAAACTCATATTATTGTTCTCTTATGTTAAACTCAAAGGGAGACAGAAACCCCTACCTAAATAATACATCACATAGTGCCTTACAAAACTTTCGAAGTCGCAATATCAACCTAAAAATCCAGTGCCAATTTTAATGAGATACACAACGAGGGATGGGAAATTCAAGAAACTCAAACTTAGAAATTTGCGCACCTGGGTATGTTAGAAAATGAAGATACTTCATCCATGTAAGCACGTACTAAATATCCATGTGTTAATAAAGAAGGTCGGTGATTGCATAAGTGAGAAGAAACCACAACTAAAACTGAATAATCCAACCACTGGTGAACATCAAACGAACCCACAAGACCATATTTTTAACAGTAAACCCACAAGGCTTTGCACATAATTGCACAAGTAGATGATTTGATGCTTAGAAAGCTACCTGAGAAACTGAATTGCCAGACCTCCAAAATTATTTGAATAATCAATAATGTAAACATATCATAAAACTAATGCATGTCAACACAAAAAAAAGAGGTAAAAACGGAGGACTAGAAACTTAATAATCATGACTCCCAGGGAAGTATTGAGATTGCATCATTGTCCCCGGATTCAAAATTCCCTATAGCTTTTCGCTCACGAACAGAACAATAAAAAAAAAGTCCACATGAGACTTTTCAAACTCCTTCTTGGCTTCCTTCATACATGAATTTGCATTACCTACTTAGCTAGATTCATAGTATCAGCCTGAAACAAGAAGATATAATACATTGTCATTATCAAAACAAGGCAGCTGAATACCCATTGTGTTCAGCTGATGAGGTGAAAACTGAGCTATCTGGAATCGGTAACTAAGTAACATGTCCAAGCGAGTGTAATCCTCATAGATGTTGTTAACCTTGAGCCACATACTTCATACACCCTAGAGTACAAAAATAAACTACTGATGAAATTAATGAATTATCTAAGCTAGTAACATCAACATAATGCACATGAAATACTGTTAGTAATAGACTACTTATAAACTGCAAAGAACATAATGCTTGATTATGAATCCAAAAAATGGACATACAAGGGCTGAGGTGATATAACATGTATATAAAAAGTGGAGCAAAATACCTGGCACCATATCCAACTAACAAGCAAACTGATGAGTACTGAAACACTGAGCAGTACCCGCAATGATGGAAGATGAAATTCTCAAGCCATATTGACTCAGATGCTGACGTATTGCACCAACAATAAAAAGTATAAGAATCGCAGGTCGAGTTGGCTCCAGACAGAACACGAATACGAACTTAGATTCGTTGTATGTTCACACTAAGCAACTATATCACCAATTAAAACCATAGTTCAGGTTAGGACAAGTAAATATTCTTATATAAGTGGCTTCACAATATCAAGATCACATTGTTGATAAACAATTTGTTTGTCGAAGTCCACATCTATCAAACTCCTGATAAAAATGTAGAACTCAGTTACAACTTAGTAGATTAACCATGGATAACTAACATCGTCAAGTTAAAAACATAAAGCAAGTAAAATGCATACATTTAAAATTTACAAAATCACTAAACTTTCTAATCCATTTACTGAGATAAGAAGTAAGAAAATTCGTGTGGGAAATCTTGAAACTAACAAACATCTACTGCTCCCAAAAATGCGTAATGAAAAATCGGAAAATTAGCGAAGCCTATAACAATACAACATGTGACACTTTAATCTCTAAAACAATAAAATGCAATAACATGTATAGTAAGGAAAATATCATTCATTATGTTTAAGTAAGTACTTCAATTTTACTAAGATGGATCCCCAAAATAGTCTTACTATGCAATTATTGAAAACATTTTATGGTGAAATTCGATTTACTTCAATAATTTACTTCAAATCATTTGTCCATGGACCGATGGTCATCAATAATTTACAAAACCTAGTGGGGAACTTTTGGCCAGATTTTGGTTCCCCTGAAATGGACGATAATCATCACCAGGCAAGACATATATATCACTATCTGGCAATTTCCAGGAACTTCTATCTTCCCAACTTAGGACATTCTACACTATCGATACCAATCTCAGATTGTGGTTCTACTTTAATGTAATAATCATCACCAAACTACTACTACCTTTCAATTCAGTCCAACATAAGCATATGTGCAATTTACTTTGTTTGCTCATATTTACAGTGACATGGGTAAAGCAGTTAACACTTGCAACTTGTAAGAAAAATAAGAAAATTTATTAGAGAATTGGCACATCAAATTAAGCCCTGCACTTCACTTTACTCTCTTATCATCAATACTTTCATTTAACAACACCCACCAGGTTTGACAGTTCGTTAATACGAATGCAGTGTTGGATACAATCAAATGCAGAACATTCTAAGTTATCACAAGACTAGCTTATGCGGTGAATCCTAGTCTACAACACATTTAACAAAATTGAAATCTAGAAGAAAAAAAATCAATTCAGCGTACTCAGACATCAAACATAAGGAAGTAGCAGACCCCAATTTGGAAACTCTAATCTACAACACATTAAACAAAATTGATACTAATAGTGTGAGCTGATACCAAGTGATACGCTTCTCGACAACAAGAACTACTCCTTCTTTAGTCTTTAATCCAATTGCATTTGATCCAATCTACAAACAAACAAACATACAAAAACTTAAAATTAGCCTACAAAATTTCAGTAGAATACTCAAAATTTCAAGAATTAGGCTACAAACACGCAGTAGGCCTTCTTAGTTTTGTTGTTTACCTTAATTGCTTCAATAACCTACTCAACATAAAAGTATTTACACCTCTATCATACCCAGTCCTGTACACAACACAAAAAAAAAAAAAAAAAAAAAAAAAAACCAGAAAATCATTGAGAAGAGCAATACTGAATTTTTTATAGATTCATTCATTCGAACCTTGATTTTTAGAATCATGCTTATAAAAATCAGTCCTCTTTTGAGACTTATAACACTAATCATAGACATGATAGCTATAGCATGTTCTGACTTACAAAAAAAAATAAAAAATCAATCCAACTGCTAACAAGAACTGTAGTTGTCACAAACCCCTAACTCTTTCAGATAAATAACCAAAAAACTTCAACTTCAACTAAATACAAAACCCAATTCTTTGATAGTATATATTACAAAATAAAGAACAATAAAATCAAAAACCCCTAACTCATTCACAGGGTTAGGTCAAAATAAAATAAAAAAAACTTGAAAAGATTTCGATAAAAATAAAATTAAGAGGCAGTAGCAGTAGTTGAAGGATTATACCTGATGATAATCCACAAACTGTTGTTGATAATCCTATTGAATGATTTAATTTTAGATTTCAGAGATAAAGTTGATTTTCTAGAATTAGGGTTTAGGAAGATTTAAAATAATGAATCGATTATAAGATTTGTAGAACATGGGTTTTGATTTGTTGAAACGAAAACTAGAATTTCAGGGTAAACCTAGAATCTGAGCAGATTTGATGATGATAAAGAAAAGAGAAAAGTTTTTCTCCTCTCTCGCTCTCGCTCTGGAAGTTATCGCCTGAAATAAAAAATAGAAAGAGAGAGAGTATTGGATATTAAAGTTATCTGGAAATATGGGGGTTTTATTTCCCAAAATAGTTAAGAAAAAAAGGAAAAGTTGTCTGAATTTTTTTTTAGATGTGTATTTATTGTTCTTAGATGATGAAATTAGAGGGAAAAAATGGGGGGAAGGTTTTGTTAATTTTAAGTTTGGGAGGGAGAATGAATTGGGTGAAAAATTGAAGGGAACCAATTTTTAATCCTTTTAAAAAAATTAAGAAAAAACAAATCAGAAAATTAATAATAAAAAAAAATATCACAAAAAAACCACAGCTTGTGCAACGTTTGTAAGAGTTGACATACGTTGCACCTCTAATATAAATAAATGGAATATTAGTAAATGGAATATAAATATTATGTGCAACGTATATCAACGTTGTTCATTGTGCAACGTCTATATCCGTTGCGCACCTCCGAAATTTAAGCGTTGCTAAAACCAGGATTTGGTGTAGTGCATGCTTACATGAATTCTTAATAATAGTTTCATCTTGTTAGAGAAACGCTCGGTTGAACCCAAATTTTTTGTTATCTCAAGCTTGCTGTCAATGTTATATGATCAAACTATATCTTGATTTCTAGTCTATTAAGTCATGTCTCAGACTAGGTAAGAATTTGGTAGTTGAGTATCATACATCACCCTCGACGACTGAAGATCGACGGAGATATTTGGAGAAATTCTGTATAAAGTATGTGAAGACTAGACCATTCTATCTTCTTAAGACGATGTCGTATGACTTCTAGTAGATTTACAAAGAAGAAGTTTCAAATTAAGCTTATCTTGTTAAAAATCTCGAAATGTGATTCTAAGAAAAGATGTTCAACGATCCTTAACAATATTATTTTTGAACAATTTATTGTGTGATTAATTTGTGGATCAATTAAAAATTTCCCATGCAAATGATTTATCATGCGAGATTGTTTCAAACATCATAAGAGATAAATGTTGACCTATCTGATATTTTTTCTCAGGGTAGGTTGGCGAACAAGTTCGCGAACCATAGATATTTGAGTTTCAGAAATAAAGGAGGGTTGGTGAACCAGTTCGCAAACCGCAATTCAGATATGGACAGTTCACGAACCGTTGTGAACCGAATTTTGAAAGTTGGTATTATAAGTTAGTAGTTGACGAACTCGGTTCACGAACCATGGTCAACTGAGTTCGGTAGTCTTGTAGGGTTGGCGAACCCGGTTCATGAACCATTGCACCCGGTTGATCTTTTAAAGATTGTTCTTGAGAGGTGGTTAAGAATCTAGGATGCTCTTCAGGAGTCGTAATTTCCGGATTTGGGAGGTTTGCTAGCTTGTCTATTGCAAACAAATTTCCTCATCTTGATTTTTGATCTAAACAGAAATCAAACATGATTATCTATTAGAGGCATATTGGTATCAAAAGTCTCCACTTCACCTGAAGTAACTCTTAGTGTAAAGGACGTCAGCTAAGGGAATCAATTGCGTAGATCCTTGCGAGATTTAAAAGATGTAAGGAGCGCGACAATAACTGAATCGCCTAGAGGGTGGATTCAGTGTCAAGTATGATAGTAGGCTAGTATCTGTAGCGGCTTAATATAGTTTGGTGTTCAAATATGTACGAGGTCCCGGTTTCTTTTTACTATTGCAGTTTCCCCGTTAACAAAACTTCTGGTGTCTTGTGTTTTTCCTTTTCTACATTATATAGTTTATCTTATAATTGGATTGATGCAAGTTGTACGTATTAAATTTTAGTAGATATGTCCATTTAATTGTGATCTATTATGAGACTCGTTTCTTGTAGAATTCATATCTTGAAAGATAGATAACAAGTTTAATTACTTGCAGAATTCCAATTTAATTATTCAGATACAATTAGATTGATCTTGGATATTGATTTTTGAGATCATCCAAGTACTCTTCTTAACAATCAGGTTCACAGATTCTTGTCTATGTACATATTAATTAAGAATAGATTAGATATATAAACTCTATATACACATTGTCAAGGATCATTCAATTGGTCTACTTGCAATTGTATTAGGTTTATTACATACAAGTTGTTGCACGAAAAAGTTGGTGGTGTACTTGGCACCCCTGCGTTTTCACATCTAAATCGGGGAAGCGCTTACTTGGATCTCAAGATACCTTAGCTTGAATTCAAATCTACTTGAGCCTTGAAAATATATAAGTAGAGAGACTATTGCAACAAGATTTCTTAATCCCTGGCAATCTTGCGGCCTAGTTGAAATCTAGAGTCGTCCTCCATAACCTAGGTTCTTCATAGAACTGTATTCAAGGTTACGACTTTGAAGACTTCACTTAGGGATTTGCGAATCCCGGTTAGACAATCTTTTTACCTGATAGTTCTTGTATCCAGATCTTGTTCTATTTGTTATTGAAGTTTACGAACTTTGGGTCAATAAAAAAATAGATAAAAATTACACAGTTCTCTTCGTCTCAGACTTTATAATTCCTCAAGATATAGATATCTAAACCCTTCTTTGATTTTTCTGGATTGTTCTCGATAGGTGGTTAGTAATACATACTTCTCAGCTAACTTAGTGCAAGTGTTCCGGATTCGTGAGGTTTGCTGGACTTTGTCTACTGCAAACAAATATACAAAACTATATTGAAACATATGAAAGGGAAAATCAAATAGGATTGACTTTGCAATTTGACTACTTCACTGACGTTGACCTTTAGTTTGATCGTTGACTGTTAGTCGACCGGTGATTTCTGGTCACCTGAGATGTTTGCCGATGACTTTTTCGACCTATTTTGTTATCCTTCCGATGGCCGATTTGGACATAAAATTATCAATACATACTTAATAATGAAAAAGACTGGGAAGTTCTAGAACGAAGATTAAGATAGAGCAAAGGTTATCGACTGGGATCATGAAAAATCATTATGTATCACTGATTCATTATCGTGTTGATTCAGATGGTAATTACATGTTCAAGTTGATGACAATGATGACCGGAGGTAGGAAATTATAGACTGTGAATATTGAAGTTGGAGTGGTTTTCCTTCAAAACAGGTGGGAACTCTTGTAACTTTGTTGTGATCATTAAGTTTTCTTTAGTTTGGGAGCATGATGTGTTTTATTCATCTGTGAGCATGCTTTGTGTGTATTGATTGGGTATGTTACTTATATTCATTATATTGTCTCCCCGCGAGGATTATCTGTGTTCTCCACGGATCCTCTCTAATCGTTTATAGGTGTGAAGGGTATGCAATAGTATATATGTGCGAAGGGTACTCAATATTACTATACGAGGGCGTAAAAACAACCTATAAATTTTATATAGACTCTGGCAGTTTCCTGGTGGAAGCTATGGGTTGAATATTATTATTTTATATATATTTTATGCAAACTATAGGAGTAAGTTGTCCAACATCTGAGGTTCGCCTCTTTTCTGGAAAAAAAGGTGTCCAATATTTTGGGAATTATGCGGGACACGTCAAGGTATCACTAGGTATGTGGGGGCCACTGGATTGCAATAGTATATATATTCATATATTTTATTTGGGGAGATTGGTCGTGTGCATTGAAAACGCAAGGTACCAGAATACACCACCACTTTTTTCTTAAGAAATCTGTATGGACAAACTCAATACAGCTCCGAGAGTTAAACTCAACCAATGAATATGATCTTATATTTACATATATATCTCTCTCTCTCTTGCGATTAGAACGTTTACATAAACAAATCCGTGAACCTAATCACAAAGAAATAACTTGGACGATACCACTGACCAATGTCCAAGAATCAATCAAGTCATATCCAACAAACTTGGTCGGATGTCTCTACTATGCATGATTGATCAACGCACAACCTGTGATATTTCAATTATAAAGATAAACAAAATAATACAAAAAAGGAAATAACATAGACACCAGAAGTTTTGTTAACGAGGAAACAACAAATACAAAAAAACCCCATGACCTAGTCCAGATTGAACACCAAATTGTATTAAGCCGCTACAGACACTAGCCTACTACCAATTAACTTTGTACTGGAATGTAGTCGAGCCCTAAAAGGTATCCCACCGATTAAGGTACAGTCGCACTCCTTATGGCTCTTGAATCCTAGCAGGACTCCGCACAATTAATTCCCTTAGCTGATGTCACACCAGCTAAGAGTTGCTTCAACTCAATTGAAGACTTTAAACTAAATCTGCCTCCCACAGGTTAAGCATATATAGTTGATTTCCTTTTACAATCAAATAATATGATCAAAGGTGTGGAAATCGATAGTAGTAGACAAAGTATATCTAACCTCGAAATTCGGACTTATGCAACCCGAAGTGCAACCTAGATTATTATGCACCTCACAAGTATAAAACCTGTGGAATAAAAAAAAGTTTGAGATGAAGAGAACTTTGATGATTTCTATCTATCTTGATCAGATGAGAAACTCAAAAATTGATCAAGATACAAGATACAAGAGTTATCAAGGAAAAATAATTGGACCTGGCTTCACGAGTCCTTATGAAGATTTTGTAGTTGCTAAACCCTAAAAGGGTTAGGAAGAGGACGACTCTAGATACAACTAGGAAACACCAAAAAGTAGTATCGGGATTCAAAGATCCCAGTTGCTTGAAGTTCCCCTTTTATAAACATTCAAAGTATAGGTTGCTTTAGGTTTAAGCTAAGATAGCTTTGGAACCAAGCAAACAATATCCAACGTTGGATGAATCTTTGAATCTGACAAGATACACACTCCGTTTAGGTAAAACCATAACCAAACCATTTACAAAGACTATGTTCAACATGGTTAGCCGAAACTAGCCAGTTTGAACTTAAAAGCTTAATATTCATTTTCATGAACACATAAGACATTAACTCTAAGTCACAAACATGTGCTCAAATAAGTTTAGTGTTTTTAGAGAATTAATCAAATGTTAATTATCTTGTAGAAATAATTTAAACGCACTTGAAATATAATCAACATGATTAGTAGATGCACAAGGTACAAATACATAGTAGTTCGTGAGTCGGTTCGGTCACAGTACACATACCGGTTTGTAAACATTTAACCAAACCGAGTTCTGGAGTTAACAGAACTTTATAAGTTTGCATAGCGGTTTGGAAACCTTAAGACTGTCACCGGTTCCGGAGTTCACAAAACTAAATCAGTTTGTGTACCGGTTTGGAAACGCTGCTGAGTTCAGGAAAACAAAACTGTTTCAATTTGCGTACTGGTTTGGAAACAAACCCGGTTCCGTAACCACAATTCAATAATGGTTTGCATACAAGTATGCATACCGATCCGGTTCATGTGTTAAGCATATTTTCATATGATAGACATACGAATATGTGTACCATTAATCTGTAAGCCGGGTATAGATACTCCGTTATGTGTACGAGTACATGCAATACGGTTTCCGACATATAACAGTTTTCCTAGTAAAAATGATACCACTGTCTTGTATCCGAATCTATAGTAGTTCTATATTTCTCTTCAAATCGATTCGAAATATTCCTGAATAACATTAATGGCACGTATCATTGTTTCAGGGTAATTCTAAATGATAAACTTGAATCATGATTTCGATTCCGAAAAATAAATTATCCTTAACCGAAATTCATCAAGTATGAACAAATATTCATTAAGCTTAGTCATTATATTTTGAGAAATTCGTTAACTAGATAATTAGTTCTCGACTCAAAATTCATGTCTATGTATAATAGTCTAATTAGTTATGCGACATCGTCTCAAATGATAGAAAGTGAATATAACTTGAGATATAGGTGGTTCAATCTCCACTTACCTTTTGTTGATGAAGTTCTCTAAAAGCTTTGGTTGATCTTCACCGTCAAACGGTAGAACCCAATGATGACTATTGTGATCCTCTGTTTCTCAACTACATTTCTAGCTGTCAGAGCATTGCTTGGTCGAACTCGCAAGTGTTGCTATCTCAAGCTTGTTTGTCAAGTTTAGTTGCCAAAACTATAAGTCTTGATTTCTAGTCTACTTATAGCTAAGTCTCGTACTAGGATAGTAAGAGTAGTTGAGCTTTAGATTCCACGACGTTTATGGAATGAAGACGAAGAACTACTCAAGGGAACTTGTGGAACTTCATCAACAAAAGGTACGTGGAGACTTGAACTTATCTATCACTCAAAAGTATATCTATTTTATCTACTATTTTGAGACAAAAATCGTATTGCTATATAGACTTTAATTATACACATTTGTTATTTTGAGCCGAGTTTTTCTCGCTTATATATTTTTCGAAATATGTGTTGGCAATCTTTCACTTTATCCAAGTTAATCTTTACTTGTGACGAAAGTCATGTTGATTATTTCAATAACTCGCTTTGATGAAAATAGTTTGTGGATAACAACTATTACAACATCCTCTAAGAAAGTTTCAATGATTGAAATGAGAGTTTATATCAAGTAACCATGTTTGATATTAACATAGTGTGTTTTCACATTTGTGTAAAAGTCCAAAACCGGGAACCTAAAGTATGCGTACACGTATGCGTACTGGCGGTTGTTGGAAATCCGGGTAAGTATGCATACCCGTACACATACTGGCGGAAAGTTCACGTTCGTGTTTCTGCTGAAGTTTGGGAGTGAAAACAAATTCAATCCGGTCACTTAAGTATGCGTACCCGTTTGCTTACCTAAGAAGGTTACTTTCTAAAATCGGTTTGTTAATGAACTAAAACATTTATATAATAAGGAATGCAATCTTTGCAAACTGTGGCTATAACATTCATGAATTGATTCGAGTGAATCAAAATCGATTTTGCTTCGATTGTGTCTTGTATACTTCTATGAGATCTAAGCAATTGAACAACTCTCTAACTAGTTCATTTGAGTCACTTGAACTAGTTATGGTAAAGATGAATATGGTTGATATGAAATTGCTCATATGGATAACCATTGGCTAACTATTGTTGAATCAACTAAGTGTACACGTTTAGGTATGGTTACCCAAACCTAAATTAAGGTGCATTTCATTTGTATATAACAAACAAATTTTGATCTAACAGTTGAAAGATATTATCTTGAATCTAATCAGGTTTTCATCTAATGGTGAATATTGAATTCTTTGTTACCAAGGTAACTTAGATTGCAAACCCCGATAGGAAGACTATATAAAGGAGAATTCTAGCAACTGGGAAACCTAATCCCCACACCTCCTGTGTGATACTGGTTGCATAAGCTAGAGTCGATTCTCATTTAACCTTA
The DNA here is from genome assembly GCA_023529315.1 of Papaver bracteatum. NCBI lineage: Eukaryota > Viridiplantae > Streptophyta > Magnoliopsida > Ranunculales > Papaveraceae > Papaver > Papaver bracteatum. The sequence goes on from JAJJWX010001050.1 coordinate 349,139, forward strand.
GGTTTTTCACGAAACCCTGTAGGTTAACGACTTAAAGACTTCATTGGGATTGTGAAGCCAGACCCAACTATTTTCTCTGTAGTTGCGTGATCTGATCTTGTTGTTTTCTATCTTGATTGAGTATAATCATAAGATTGGCTTGAGGTTTATATCTCCGATAGGAAAGATAGAAAAGTAGTCACAAATACCATCGTCTCATCGTTTGTGATTCCACAATATCTTATTTCATTAATCAATTAAGATTATTGTGAGGTGATTGATAATACTAGGCTGTTCTTCGGGAATATAAGTCTGAGTTACCGATTGGTTCCTATTCACCTTGATTTATCAAAAGATGGAACAAAAACTCATAGGTATATCTGTGGGAGATAGATTTATCTATTTAATAGACTTTTCTGTGTGAGACAAATTTGTTTATCAAGTCTTCGACTTTGGGTCATAGTAACTCTTATTTGTGGGTGAGATCATCTAAGGGAATCAAGTGCGTAATATCCTGTTGGGATCAGTGACGTAAGGAACGCAACTGTACCTTGAATCAGTGTGAGATTGATTATGGTTCAGCTACACTCCAGGCCGAAGTTAACTTTGTAGTATGATAGTGTCTGTAGAGGCTTAATACAGTGTGGTGTTCAAATTTGGACTAGGTCTTGTGGTTTTTATACATTTGCGGTTTCCTCATTAACAAAACTTCTGGTGTCTGTGTTATTTCTTTTTCGCATTATATTTTGTTATATAATTGAAATATCACAGGTTGTGCGTTGAATCGATCAATTAGTAAATCCAACCTTTGGTTGTTGATTGAAATCGATTGATCCTTAAACATGGGTCTTTGGTACCATTCAAGTTATTTCTCTTGTATTCAATCAGGCTCGCAAATTCCTATTTGTTTGATTGCAGGCTGAATCGATAAATTGAGATTTAACTCTTTGATATACTTTTTATTATGATTGAGTCTGACTTCTAGTTGATTCTCTTGAAAGTATATTGGAGTTAGTCCATACATATTTCTAAGATAAATATTGGGTGAGGTTGTTCCCCCCCCCCGTTTTTTCATTATCCTAGTCTGAGACTTAACTAATTGTTGGCTAAAAATCAAGATATAGTTTTGAAAACTATATTTGAAAACAAGCTTGAGATAGCAACACTTGTAAGTTCGACCGAGCAATGCTCTAACAATCTCCCTATTTTTAATTTTAGTGACAAAACTATCAATACATATGGATAAAAAATAAAGCTTCGACAACTTCTTGAATCCAACATATCTTGATTTCCTTGGCTTCTTCAACTCCTTGAACTCTTCGTAATTTTAAGCTGCATTAATGATTCTGAACATGTTCAATACATCATCGTTGTTTTTGAAGAACCGATTCCATAGCTATAAAAACTTTTGAAAACAAGTATTCTCAATTATATTGCCGTTATACCGAAACATAGTATTATTCATTCTCCAAAGTTCAATTGTATCTCAACTCTGAAGTAATACTACGATGATATGTTTCTCCCCCTTAATCAATACTTACATCTTTTGATATGTTCAATTGTATCAAAAGATATGTCAAGTTTTAAGGAAGTTTTGATATTCCACATTATAACATAGTTAATATGCAACTTCTCATATCAACTTTTTTTAGATGATATCACATAGTAATAAATACTTAGCGCTCATCTAAGATATTAAAAAGATACAAGCATCCCCTTTAAAATTCTACAGTCACACACCCCACAAAGATATAACAATTAAACACAAGTTCATCTAAGAACTCTCCCCCATTTGAGGTCATTCCCAAGGGAACAACATGAGTGACTTTACTTAAAATAAATAAGGATTTTGTTGGATATTAACAAATCATATCCGAGAATCGACTTAAAATAATCTCTACGCCAGTTACGGACACATGATAATTTTGTTCTATATGACTCAACATAAGAGAATCTTACGAAGTGTGTCAAGCAGTAAAAATACAGAAGTGTGATCAAGAGTAGATCAATACTACGAGAAAATTCTCAAAGAGTTTGTTTTATTCCCCCTTTGTAAAAAACATAATACATTTAACTTCTGAGCATATATGAAATATTAGCTCGATTCACAAAAATGTAAAGGCGCATATATTTCATAAGACTTTTGCAATAACTAAACCAATAATGATTACATACTGCAAGTTCATCTTCCAATAACTCTAGAATTTAAATAAATAAATCTAAAAACGTGCAAGATGAAAATCGTTGGAAATAGCTTGTGTAATCACAATTTTTGCTATATCAAACTCTAGTTATCCTTCAAAAATAAGAATACCAAATCTGTAAGTACATGTAATATAGGTTCAGACATATAATAGTTTTTCCAGTAAAATTGATACCACTGTCATGTATCCGAATCTATAGTAGTTATATATTTCTCTCTAAATCGATTTGAAACATTCTTGAATAACATCAATATTTTCCCAGTAAAACTAATACCACTATCTTGTATCCGAATCTATAGTAGTTCTATACTTCTCTCTAAATTGATTCGAAATATTCCTGAATAACATCAATGGCACATATCACCGTTCCAGGCTATTTCCAAATGATAAACTTGAATCATGATTTTGATTCCGAACTGTTAGAGCATAGCTCGGTTGAACCCACCAAGCGTTGATATGTCAAGTTTGGTTGTCATATTTTAGTGAATAAAAACTCAATTAAAGAGTCGCTTGATTATGTACTAGAGCCAACTTTGTATAGGTTAGGCTAAAATGACTAGGATTATGAGACATATAAGTATTAATCGAAGACTTTAAGAATGTAAAGAAGTAACAAGCTACATCGACGACATCATCCTTCCTCTTGAGGTTAGTAATATTGTGACTTGAACTGTTTCATTCCTAACATATCTTTTAAGTCGTGCTATATTGAAAACATAACTGCAAAGCTGTGAATGATTATACTCTAGTAGACTTAGTGTTAAGGAATTAAAATATGAAGTATAATGCTTATCTTTTGAACTTCGTATATAAGACATCGACATAATCGTATGAATGCTATTATGATTATGTGTATGGGTGAAGATTTTGTCCTAAGAAATAATGTTTACATTTGTTTAAAGGAAGTATATTCATGAATTTGTTTTATGAATCGAAAGGGAAATCGCTAGGCTTATTGGTATTGTTATTCATTGCATATCTTTGGATTACCAATATGTGTGAGTTAGTAGAACTGATCATAACTTGGTATGTATCTTGGTAAAATTAGTCACAATGCCTGACTTATGTATTGGTATGACTTTTATTAGTGCAACCGATCCTAAGTAATCACCTAAGATGGTATGATCGATATTAGTAATTGGTGTGACCGATCCTAGTAATTGATGTAACTATTAGAGCATTGCTCGAGCGAACTCGTATGCGTTGCTATCTCAGGCATGTTTGTCAATGTTAGTGATCAAAACTATAAGTCTTGATTTCTAGTCTACTATAGCTAAGGTCTCGGACTAGGATAGATAGTGTAGTTGAGCTCAAGAACTCCATGGAAATCATCATACAAGACGAAGGACTACTCAAGGAACTGGTGGATCTTCATCGACTAAAAGGTATGTGGAGACTTGAACTTATCTATCACTCAAAAGTCTATTTATCTCCTATCTTGAGACAAAAGTCGTTTTGCTATATAGACTAAGATTATACACATTTGGTATTTTGAGCCGAGTATACCTTGCCTATCTATTTCTTGAAATATGTGTTGGTAAAGATTTCGCTTTAGCCATGTTCATCTTTACCTAGTGTCACGTCCGTCAAAAATTCGGGCTTCTATTGAGCCGGATTTGACCCAATGGATCACTTCCAACCCAACTAGAAAGAACGAATCCTTGAGGCATGACTATGGAACATGCTTTATTTATTTTTTTATTATAAAGAATGCTAATAAAACAAAGTACAACTACAAAATGAATAAAGACGATATTATTAAATGTCTTTTCCAACTCAAATTCCAAGTAAAAAGTTCCCAAATAATAATAATCATTAATGATGTTCTAAAATTTATAAAATAAGAACAATAATTTAAAAAGTATTTAACTAGAATGTCTCTTATTAAAATACTTGAAAACTCCAAAATAATAAAAATGATAATAAATAAAAGTACCCATTATCCCCATGATATCATATAGTAGTGTCTTGCGAGAATACTAACATCTGAGTACTATGCCGTAAGCTTCCAAGTCCGCTTACTGTGCTAACTGCTCCTCAATCTCTGTTGGGAGATAAAAAGGAATTTGGGGTGAGCAAACCACAGCCCAGTAGGAATTTCAAAAAAATAATATAGTGCAACGAGAATTAAACCATGCAGCCGATAAAAATAAATAAAATCCACGTAAGTCAAAATCCTCTGAAATTACTTACTCATTTTACTCACATAAGCCAACCTATAATTGTAGGTTCCTAATCTATTGTCAGAGTTATTCTGGTTACAAACCATACTGTTCCCCGAATAGTCTTCCCAGGGTAGCCACCAGTGGTGGGATGCCATAAAGGCCTGACATTTCAACAACATCAGAGAAATACGTATATCCAAAAGTTATTTCACAATCATTGCAAAATTTACTAAGGGTCACTACATTTCCTAGCAGTGAAGAGACGTTCAAAGTAAACCCCATGGGTACTGGTTTCAAACCAAGATAAGCAGCAAAATGCAAATATATGAACAAATGGGTAGCTCCAGAATCAAACAAAACTTTAGCACGAGAACTAAAGATCAAGAAATTACCCTTTATCGCAGAGTTTTTTGTCCTCTTCTCAACAGTAGCAATATGGTTCAGCTGCCCCGGAACATTTGGCTGACGCCTTGGCTGGAATGGTGGTGCATTGTTTCGCGGCTGGTATGGTTGTCGTGCTTGGAAATTTGTCCTTGGTGCATTCTGAAACTGATTATGAGTTGGAGGCCTAGGTGGTGCAGGTAAATGACACTCCCTCACAAAATGATCTTCCTTCCCACAACGATAACACCCCGAGATTGCATTCAGTTGTCCAGGTGGATTCGATTTAGGAAAATCCCTAGCGAAGTGACCCACAACTCCACAATGAAAGCAAGGTTTTGGTGCAACTACCTTCCCAGGGTTATCCGTACGCAGACGCTTTCGATGAGTCGATGAGTCCGTCTTCTGGTTCCTATTTTGATCCTTCGGCTCCCTTTCCTTCTGGTTCTTGACCCAGTCCGCTTCTATAGCTAGTGAAGTATCAAGAACATCCTCATAAGTGGTAATGCGACATGGTACCAACCTAGCACGGATGGAAGGTTTCAGTGCATCCTGAAGTTTTCTTGCTCTTCGTAACGGCGTATTGACCAAGTTATCCCCAAAATGTTCCAATTCAACGAACCTCTTATCTAGTTGAGAAACCGTCATGTCTCCCTGACCTAAGGTTGCAAATTCAGCACACATTTGGGCTTTAACCGTCTCAGGAAAATACTTATAAAAAAACAGCGTTTCAAACTCTGCCCAAACGGTAACATTTCGGACTCGTTTTATCGAATCCCACCAAAAATAAGCAGCTCCAGTGAAAAGGTACGTAGCAAAACGGATCTTGTCATTCTCTTCCACTCTCAAGTCTAAAAACTCCTTTTGTATCCCCATTAACCACCCTTCAGCCTCAAGAGGTTCTTTAGTCCCCTTAAATTCTTTCCTTCCAACCACCTTCAAGAATTTTTCTAAGTCCACTCTACCCTGGCGTTGAGTTTTAACAACCTATACCAGTGTTCCCAATGTCCCAACAACTCGGTCAAGGGTAGCTTCCATGCGTTCCCTTCTGTCGTCTCCTTCTTCTCCATTTGGTTGGGCACCGTTGGTAGCATCACGACGAGGCGGCATCTTCTAAATAGAGAGAAACGTGCACTAATGTTAATATCTAAGTCGAAATCCTATATTAACTAATACACACAACATTTTATATTATAAGGCTTTTAGTTATTTACCCCAACCCCAAAGTAAATTAAATATGAAAATAAAAACTTGATGAAAACTAAATAAATTTAATTTTCCAAAAAGAATAAGGAAAAAAAACATAACCTAACTCTCAAAATCATTTCAGATCATAAGTCGATAAATAAATAAATCAAAATAATCAGACTGTAATTTTTTTTTAAAAACCAACTTTCAAAACTAGTAAGTCCACACGCACGGTCCAAGTAAATCGGAACCATGCTCTGATACCAAACTGTCACGTCCGTCAAAAATTCGGGCTTCTATTGAGCCGGATTTGACTCAATGGATCACTTCCAACCCAACTAGCAAGAACGAATCCTTGAGGCATGACTATGGAACAAGCTTCATTTTTTTTTATTATAAAGAATGCTAATAAAACAAAGTACAACTACAAAATGAATAAAGACAATATTATTAAATGTCTTTTCCAACTCAAATTCCAAGTAAAAAGTTCCCAAATAATAATAATCATTAATGATGTTCTAAAATTTATAAAATTAAAACAATAATTTAAAAAGTATTTAACTAGAGATGTCTCTTATTAAAATACTTGAAAACTCCAAAATAATAAAAATGATAATAAATAAAAGTACCCATTATCCCCATGATATCATATAGTAGTGTCTTGCGAGAATACTAACATCTGAGTACTATGCCGTAAGCTTCCAAGTCCGCTTACTGTGCTAACTGCTCCTCAAACTCTGTTGGGAGATAAAAAGGAATTTGGGGTGAGCAAACCACAGCCCAGTAGGAATTTCAAAAAAATTATATAGTGCAACGAGAATTAAACCATGCAGCCGATAAAAATAAATAAAATCAACGTAAGTCAAAATCCTCTGAAATTACTTACTCATTTTACTCACATAAGCCAACCTATAATTGTAGGTTCCTAATCTATTGTCATAGTTATTCCGGTTACAAACCATACTGTTCCCCGAACAGTCTTCCCAGGGTAGCCACCAGTGGTGGGATGCCATAAAGGCCTGACATTTCAACATCAGCAGAAAAATACGTATATCCAAAATTCATTTCTTACCGGCACACTCATTTCCGTACAACACTCAAACACAACCATAAACCGATAAATTTTTATCAATGCATTTATATATAATATTTATAATAACACAAGAAATGCATTCATACTCCAAGAATAGAAATCATCTTTGTATACAAAAACAACTATGCGCCAATAAGCATTAACCCTGTACTACCTAAACAGACTCCCATCGATTTGAAAATAGTTGAACATCAAACACTGACTCAGGGAGGTATGATTTAAAATCATTTAGCAATCTAGGTGCGAAAAACGAAACAACCTTTTGACTTATATATAACAATGTAATCTGTCATTAGGGAGAAATAGAAGAATGAATGAATTAAGTCATCAACTGATATTAATTGAAAATAAAAAGGGGCCACTTGCAATGATTAAACAGAAGAGTATTAGATAAGACAAATGATGGGGTATACTTTGATTCAGAAAGTAATTGAATTTTTCTTTTAAAATCAACACGTCACATGGGGTATACTTAAAAGACATGTTTTTGATTCATGAGAACAGACACAAGTTATACCAACGATCAACACTAAAATATGAAAGATGGAGGATTAAAATATCGTTTTGAAATCTTAGAGGAGTATAACGTGCTTTGATTTCTTTTGATCTTAAATTTGATGAGACAGTTTACAAAACTTAGTGGAGTTCTGCAATATCAGAACCATGAGAACTTGAGAAGCTGTAGCGGCACAACTAAAAGAATTAGGTGGTGATGTACTAGGCTACTAACCCTAGCGTCCAAAAATGCAGAATACGTACAAGGAACGAAACCTTTAAATTTCAAATTAAATCCGTAGACGATAATAAACCAGGATCCCATATACTTAAAACAAAATACAGCAGCATGACGGAATTTTAATAATCAAATTAAATAGCTTAAGCTATAAAGCATCTAAAATCATTGTTAATGCATAATAATTTTCTTAGGAAATATCCCGAACACATACATATTAAATTATAGAGATGACGATGCAAACAAAAATCATGCCAAAATAGTTTAGGTTTTAGTATTACGAGAAATCCCTACCTCTTACGCAATCCAATAAAATTGTAAAATCCTTATCACTCCAAGCCAATCAATAATCCAATCAGGTACAATAATAAATCATGTTTTTTTTTTTTATAAAGTAGCAGAGATGAAAAGAGGAAGAAAGAGAAGGTTTTTTTTCTTTTCTAGGGTTTTAGGAAAGTGACAAAACAATATATAATATTACTAACCCTAAAAGTAGATGCAAAAAGAGAGAAAGACTTATTCTCTTTCCCATACGTATTACTAGCCATAGAAATCATGTGCACTACTAGGTAGTGACCCCATCATTCCATGGGATAACTATTTATTTTAGCCACCCACTAATTTGAGTTATATGCACCCCAAAACCATCACAATAAAATACTAAATAAACTAGGATTTGTACATCACATATATACAAATCGCTATGTCAACTCTAATGAGTTGAAAACGGGCTTTAAGCCCAGATTCAAAAATACCAGGCGTTATACCTAGTGACGAAAGTCATGTTAACTTTCAATCACTTTGAAAATTGTTCTGACGAAAAATGGTTTGTGAATAACAACTATATAATGTCCTCTGAGAATGTTTCAATGATTAAAATGAGAGTTTAGACTATATAACCATTAGAGGATATAAGCATGATTGTGGAAACACATATATGTATAATTCCTTATTCCTTGAGCTAAGTCCACGAACTGGCGGAAGTTCTCGACCCGAGAATTTCTGCTGGAGTTTGTGAACTCCATCCGGGAACTTAAATCCGCGAACCCAGTCCGCGAACTTGAGTAGGTTATGTCTAAAAATGATGTTTATGAACTTATCTTTATAAACTAAGGAATGCTATTGCAAACCGTGGCTATATAGTTCATGAACCGATTCGAGTGAATCAAATCATTTTTGCTTCAATTGTGTCTTGTGTAGTACATGAGATTTCCTTGCAATTGAACAACTCTCTAACTAGTTCATTTGAGTCATTTGAACTAGTTATGGTAAAGAAGAATATGGTTGATATGAAAGTTATCATATGGCTAACCATTTGGTTAACTATTTTTGAACCAACTAATGTACAAGTTTGGGTACGGTTACACAAACCTAGAAACGTGCATTTCATGTGTGTATAACAAGCTATGTTTTCGATCTAACTGTTGATAACTATTATCATGAATCTATTCAGGTTTTCATCTGACGGTGAATATTGAATGCTTTGTTACTAAGCTAACATTGATTGCAAACCTTGATTTGAAAGACTATATAAGGGAGAACTCTAGCAACTGGGAAACCTAATCCCCACATATTCTATATGATACTAGTTGTGCTAATCTAGAGTCGATTCTCTTTTAACCTTTGGTTTCTTCTTCTAAACCAGGTTAACGACTTAAAGACTTGATTGGGATTGTGAAGCCAGACCGATACTACTTTTCTTGTAGTTGTGTGATATGATCTTGATGTTTCTATCGTATGAGTACAATTGTAATAATTGGCTTGGGATTTCTATCTCCGATAGGCAAGATAAAAAGTAGTCACAAACATCTTTGTCTCATCATTTGTGATTCCACAATATCTTTTTATTTGCGTCGATTAAAACTATTGTGAGGTGATTGATAATACTGAGTTGTTCTTCGGGAATATAAGTCTAGTTTATCAATTGGTTCCTTTTCACCTTGATTTATCAAAATACGGAACAAAACTCGTAGGTATATTCATGGGAGACGGATTTATCTATTACCGTAGAATTTTCTGTGTGATACAGATTTGTTTATGAAAGTCTTCGACTTTGGGTCGTAGAAACTCTTAGTTGTGGGTGAGATCAGCTAAGGGAATAAAGTATGTAGTATCCTGCTGGGATCAGAGACGTAGGAGCATAATTGTACCTTGGATTAGTGTGAGATTGATTGGGGTTCAACTACAGTCCAGACCGAAGTTAGTTTGGAGTAGGCTAGTGTTTGTAGCGGATTAATATAGTGTATATTTAATCTGGACTAGGTCCTGGTTTTTTTTTTTGCATTTGCGGTTTCCTCGTTAACAAAATTCTGGTGTCTGTGTTATTTCTTTTCCGCATTATATTTGTTATATAATTGAAATAATACAGGTTGTGCATTGTTCAATCAATTAGAATATCCGACCTTTTGGTTGTTGATTTAAATTGATTGACACTTGGATATTGGTCTTTGGTACCATCTAAGTTTATCTCTCTTGTATTTAAATTGAGACTCGCAGTCTGCTTGAGTAAGATTTAAATCGAGAGATAGAGATATAAACTCTTTGATATACTTTTATCTAGATTGAGTCTGACTGTCTAGTTGATTCTCTAGAAAGTATATTGGAGTTTGTCCATACAGATTGCTAATCGAAATATTGGGTGTGGTTGTTAGACCCCCGCTTTTTCAGTAACCGATCCTAGTAACTGGTGTGACCGATCACAAACGAGTGTGTAATCGATCCTCGTAATTGGTGTAACCGGTCCTGGTAATTTGTGTAACCGATCTTGGTAACTGGTGTGACCGATCACAAGTAATGCCATGTGAATATGGTAACCGGTCCTGGTAATTGATATAACTGATCCTGGTAATTGATGTAACCGGTCCCAATAACCATATTAAGGTAGAACCGATCCTTGTGTTTGGTAAAACCGTAAACCCATAATTAGTGTTTAATATTTGATCAATCACATAGTTCTCGGAAATCAGATGAACCAATTCTAAACTTGTTTGGAAGTGTGGCATAATCAGTTCCAAGATTGTAAATATGAAAAAGGATTTATAAATAAATAAGATGTCGACATACTTTGAACATGTTCAGTAACTCTTATCTTTTATTGTTCAAAGATATTCCTTAATAACTCAAGGAGATCCCGGACCTAAATAAGTTGAGAATCTTTTGATTAAGGTTGTTAATTTTATATGCTTTTAATTACCAGCAGTTAAAATGCATATCTCTTGAAAATAAAAATTGGTAATATTGTGCATTTACTAATTGGAGATTTTCTAATAGGTTTTCGATTAAATTTGGACAGAGCATTTTCAGGAATTATGAAAATCGATTTTGGAAATATTGCATATCTTAAGAATATTTCGATTTTGGAAATTCCTTGGTGTCCAAACTTCCTTGGTCTATAAATACCCAATTTTGCATTTCGAGCAAACTATCTTAAGAGACAACAAAACTACCTTGTTGTGTTGTTACTGGTATGGCCATCTATTTGGAGAGAAAACTAGCCTAATTAGGCGAAATCTCTTAAGACCTCTCATTTAAAGACTTCTGTGGGATCAAGAAGATCTACAAGTACCATTGGTGGGAAACTAGATAATTGCAGTACTATTAGTTTTCTATTTGATTTGATTGACTAACGGTTGTTGAAATTTGATTGCACCTAGTTTGTTTATTCTTAAGAATCTTCTCTTCTGATATAAGATTCACTCAAACTAGATCGAAGTGTCGACGGGATCTTTAAAACTGTTTGTAGAGCTAAACACGTCTTGTGATAATCCATTGTTAACAGACTCCATTATGTGCGTGATTGATCACAAGAGATTCAAGTTGTGGGGTGCATGTGTTTATTGAAGATTTAAGAATATTTAAAGACAAAGAAGATTTCTTATTGGATTCATAATCTTGGTGTGAAAAAAAACTTAATCGGCTGGGACCCAACTATAATCGGTTTATCTTGATAGACTTGATTGATTAGTTGCGTAGATCGGCATCAGTATTTAGTATCTTGATAGATCATATTATTGATTGCAAAATCTAAACTCTGCTACTTTGGTAGTTGTTGGATAGATATATCTAAACCCGACAAAGGAGTTCGTTGGATTAAACAAAAGAGCCTTTGTCTAACTAACTCATATCACTGAGATTGAAGAGAGTTATTACCGAACAAATTTGTTATTCCTTTACTGTTTGAAATATGAACCAAATGGATTGTTCCAGTGCGTGCACTTATTGAATGTCGGAAGCGCAGGGATACTGAAGAAACTAGGTGAACTATAGGTTTAGTTGCTTGGTCTCAACTATACGAAGTTGGTGTGATTTTGTATAGCGGCTTAATTCTGAGAGTATTCAATTCTGGACTAGGTCACCGGGTTTTTCTGCATTTGCAGTTTCTTCGTTAACAAAATATTGCTGTGTTATTTACTTTTGTTTTCCGCAATTATAATTATAATTATAATAATTAAAATAAAATTACACAAACGTTAACTCCGTATTACTTGATAGTGATCCTATAGTGTTTGGTTAAGTCCAAACCTATTATCAAGTAATCACACTTTGATTGTTGTATTATCTCGATCTCGTATCCATAGTCGATCACACAAAGTGTGAATACCGATTCGTTGTATTGTTTCGACTCAATCCATAAACAATCAATTTCGGTAAGAGGACTTATAGGTGGAAAAGTTTAAGATTGTGGTATATTTGGGTACCCTCATCTTTTCAATTAGTATCAGAGCAGGCAAACACGAAAATATCTAACAATCTGTGTTTGGTGCGATCCAACCAATAAGACTGGAATCTAAGAAATGGTTTTTATGGAACCTGATAATGATTCCATTAACGTAAAGAAAGACATCACGAGTTTTGAATTAATACTTGATAATGGCATCTACGATTTAATATCTGAAGACCGTCGTGAAATCATCTCAAGAGAGTCTACTAGACAAGTTAATCCTGTTAATGATGTAAAAACTAATGACGACTGGAAAATTTGTCTACAAAAAAGGTTGGATGAAATTTCCGATGATGATGACTCAGATTTTGAACGTGATGTAGAAGAGGATGTCTCAGAATACTTTAAACTACTGTATCCTTTAAAAATTAAAAACTGAGAACTTCTGATTTTCTTGGTTTTATGACTCCTCTTTGTCGTGAGAACAAGAAACTGAAGAAGGTTTTCCAAGGATATTATATTGGTTATCACCTCAGTGACTCTCTTCTTAAAGATCGTACAGACGAGCTAAATTCTAAGAAATTAGAATGTGAAAATCTTCGATGAGATCTCTTTTCATCGGAAAAGAAACTTACTGAATCTAAAGCAAGGGTTATTTCTCAACAAAAGAGTTTTGAAGAGAAATAAGGTGAATATCTATCACAAGAAAAATTCCTTGAGGCTGATGTAACTAGTGCTCTTGACAAAATCAAGATGTTGGAAGAAGAAAATTTGTATTTGAAAAAGTCCAATGATAGAACAAATAATTTATCCTCATTATTAGAAGCAGAAAGATATCATGGTGATACAAGAGGATTGGGATATAAGGAATCAAGTGCTTCCAACGATAACAATAAGATAAAATTTGTTAGAGCTACAAATTCTTCTCAACCAGAGGCTTCCACTGATGTCCAAAATGATCTTATTGCTTGTAAAGAAGAAAATCCCATCAAGCCTAAGAATAGTGTTCAACCAGCAACAATCAAAGAAAATACTTCTACTAATGTCAAGAAAGCAACAACGTTGAACAAATATAAGAAGAAGAAAACTCGTCGAGCTCCAATGCAAGACGTTCCACAAAAAGGTAACATTAAAACTTAGACTTTGTATGTTACTAAGCATTATTATTATTGTGGTAATAAAGGGCACTTGCAATGGTGATGCAAAGTTCGTAAGATGCAAGATGCACTTTCTTTTGTATCAAACGAATTGGCTGAGATTGCTCCCCGAAAGAACTCAGATCGTTATTGTCCTATGTTTAGGCAAAATAATTATTATAATGATAGTTCAAATTTTACCTATCGCTCGACAAGGTCATCTCATAAAAGACCCAATTATAAAAGGAGAGATGACTTTGTAAATTCTAAGACAAGATATGATGTTCCAAATTGGAGAAAAGTTATTTCGCAAAGTATTCAAAAGGACAATCATCCTAATGGTATGAAGGAGAAAGTTGCTCATGCGAAACCGAACTCTAAATGGGTCCCGAAGTCCTCCATAGCCAAGAAGGGACCAAAGGTTAGTCACAAGAATGACTCTCAGCTGTTAAATATTGATAACAATGTTTACAAGAGTTTTCTTGATAGACTAAAAAAAGACATCATGTCTTAATTCTCTTGTACTAGTGAACGTTGTGATAATGACACTCTTCATCACAAGTCAAAGAATAAAAACAAGATATGGAACAAGAGAAAACAAACCAAGCAAGAGGTCAAGAGTGATGATTCTGTCTTGGTCACCTGTGAAGAACAAGACAAGGCTCACCAAAACACAACCTAGTTGTGTTGGAATGTGCATGCTCACCTTTGTGCTCAATCTTATGATAGGTGAGGAAGCACATGACCTCTCGATTATTTTATGACTAATTAACATCGTTAGGGAGATTTCTTTTTCTTATATACTCATACCTTCTCTATCTATATTTGAGCTTTTGATAGAAACGGTAATTTTGAGTTTATGATGTTGATATCTACTGATCACATATGTGTAGCTCTTGTTTTTACGGTTAAAACGAGCTAAAAATCACCGAATTCGGACATCGTATGCAAAATTTATGTATAAAACAGTTTAGTACTGTGATCCATCACTAGTAACTACTGTAACCGGTTCTAGTGACTACTGTAACCGGTCCTAGTGATTATTGTAACCGGTCCTAGTGATTGGTTCATACGAAGGAGTGTAAAACTGTTTTGCCTATAGCTTCTTCGTCCGAACTCGGAATGACCTCATTCTTTTTGCGTTGGTTTCGTAATTAAATTACCTACAAGATTAAGGTGATTGAAATACATGATTTTCTGTTGAATATTTATGGTGCATTGCAAATTGGATTTATGAGATGTTTGATTTCGGTTTTCATAACATTAATATTCGTTCTCATATGATGTGAACCCTTATGGTTTGTGTGGCTTTTTGATTTAGCGGGATTAAGTTCTAGCCCATGTTGGTAGGCTTTATCAAAGGATCATAAGGTGTTCCGATTGAAACTCATATGCGAAAAAGTCACAATATGTTGAATCGTTGTGTTTAACATAAAAGCATATGTGTTTCAGGGTTTTCAAATTTTTATATTGGCACGCATTAGTTAAAACCATTTCAACCTTTCTCTGGTAAAGGTTACTTTTGTTGTTGTTCTTTTTTTCTGCGAGAGGATGACAAAACAATGGGGGAGAGTTCTAACGTGAACTTGCGCTTAATGATATATCTTTCTGGGGAGAAGAGGATGCATAATTTGAGGTAACGAATTTGTTAGTTAATCATTTTTCTGTTTAAGAAAAGCTTGAGTTTATTGCATATATTTTGCTTTTACTTAACAAATTTCGGTACAATTGATGTGTATTCCATTATGAATGTATGCATGTTTGTGTGTGTGTGATTCAATAGTTTCTAGTTAAGAAATACTGGTTTGATATCCTTCTTTATTGTTTGGTATCGATTGTTTTAGACTTAACAAAATTTCGGTGAAATTGCGGTGCTTTAATGTCTATGTTTGTTTCAATTGCTTCCGGTTAAGAGAAATAATCGTGCAAGTCAATTTATTTGGTTTATATGTATTTTTTATAGCTTAACAAAATACGAGATCATTTGTTTAGTCCAATTCGATTCCGGATAAGAAAAACTAAGTTAATGATCTTAGTTAGACTTATCAAAATAAAGGATTCGGTTATTCAAGTCTAATCGAATGCCTTGACAAGAAATATTAGTTAACTAACCTAGTATTTGTCTTGTCTAAAGTGTAAGGTCTAAGTTATTATCTAAATAATTAGAGCCTGATGAGAAAAATAAAGTTAATTCTGATCTTTATTTTGGTCTTATCGAAATAAGCCATTGTATTTGTGCAATCAGTTTAGCAAGGGAACTAAGCTTCTTAGTCAATTTGTTAAACTATTAGGGAAAATTGCTTCGGGAAATTGTTTCCTTGATAACATATTAAAAACAAATTACTTGTAGTTTTGATTTTGATATTGGTTGTCTAAAGTGGTATGTGAAACCTTCGTGCTTAACTCTTATAGGTTGTACAATTCTTTTAGATTGTAAGATCCTTTCGGTTTTGGTATTTGCTCTGACCTTTGTCATTTTGTGACAAAAATGGGGAGAAATATATGGAGTAAACAAGTGATTTGTAATCACTAAGGAAAGGACAAATGTGCTTAAACGTTATATCTAACGAAAGAGTAAAGCATTGACTAAGGGGGAGAAACATATCATATGTTGATTGTAGTTATTTGGACTAGAAATGGGAAATAACAAAGATGTGCGGATTAAGAATCTACATATCTTACGTTTAGGGGTAGTATTAGCTTTGTTATTTAAATGTCAACAACGGCATTTATGGATTGAATATATGCAGGGTATTGTGCTGTTGAAACTTGGAATCAAGCGTATGTATAATAGATTTTGGTAATTTGTTTATCCATATGATAGTAAGAGTTTTGTCACTAAAATTGATAAAGGGGGAGATTGTTAGAGCATAGCTCGGTTGAACCCACTAAGCGTTGGTATGTCAAGTTTGGTTGTCATATTTTAGTGAATCAAAACTCAATTAAAGAGTCGCTTGATTATGTACTAGAGACAACTTCGTATAGGTTAGGATAGAAAGATTAGGATTATGAGACATACAAGTATTCCTCGAAGACTTGAAGAATATGAAGAAGTAACAAGCTACATCGACGACATCATCCTTCCTCTTGAGGTAAGTAATATTGTGACTTGAACTGTTTCATTCCTAACATATCTTTCAAGTCGTGCAATATTGAAAATGTTAGAGCATTGCTCGGTCGAACTCGCATGCGTTGCTATCTCAAGCATGTTTGTCAATGTTAGTGATCAAAACTATAAAGTCTTGATTTCTTGTCTACTATAGCTAAGGTCTCGGACTAGGATAGAAAGTGTAGTTGAGCTCAAGAACTCCGTGGAGATCATCATACAATACGAAGGACTACTCAAGGAACCGGTGAATCTTCATCGACTAAAAGGTATGTGGAGACTTGAACTTATCTATCACTCAAAAGTATCTCCTATCTTGAGACAAAAGTCGTATTACTATATAGACTAAGGATATACACATATGTCATTTCGAGCTGAGCATATCTCGCTTATCTATTTCTCAAAATATGTGTTGGTTAAGCTTTTGCTTTACCCAAGATCATCTTTGACTAGTGACGAAAGTCATGTTATGTTTCAATCATTTTGGAAATTGCTCTGACGAAAAATAGTTTGTGAATGAATCACAACTATATAAAGTCCTCTGAGAATGTTTCAATGATTGAAATGAGAGTTTAGACAATATAACCATTGGAGGATATAAACATTGTTGTGGTAATACATATATGTATAAGTCCTTATTGCTTGAACCGAAGTTTGCGAACTTTGTTGATAAAGTGAAACCGGAACGTGAGCCGTCAACTCAGTCCGCGAACTGGCGTAGTTCTCGAACCCGAGAATTTTTACTGGAGTTGTAGCTCAGTTTCAGTCCGCGAACTGACGGAAGTTCTCGACCCGAGAGTTTCTGCTGGAGTTTGTACACTTCAACTGGTTGATTTGAGTCCGCGAACCGAGTCCGCGAACTTGAGTAGGTTATGTCTAAAAAAGATGTTTGTGAACTTATCTTAATAAACTAAGGAATGCTATTGCAAACCGTGGCTTTATAGTTCATGAATCGATTCGAGTGAATCACATAATTTTTTCTTTAATTGTATCTTGTGTAGTACATAGGATCTCATAGCAATTGAACAACTCTCTAACTAGTTAATTTGAGTCATTTGGACTAGTTATGGTGAAGAAGAATATGGTTGATATGAAAGTTATCATTTGGCTAACCATTTGGTTAACTAGTGTTGAACCAAATAATGTACAAGTTTGGGTATGGTTACATAAACCCAAAATCGTCTAGTACATGTGTGTATAACAAGCTATGTTTTCGATCTAACGGTTGACAAATATTAGCTTGTATCTAATCAGGTTTTCATCTAACGGTGAATATTGAATGCTTTGTTACCAAGCTAACATTGATTGCAAACCCTTATTTGAAAGACTATATAAGGGAGAACTCTAGCAACTGGGAAACCTAATCCCCACACCTTACGTGTGATACTAGTTGCATAGCTAGAGTTGATTCTCCTTTAACCTTTGGTTTTCTTCTTCTAAAACCAGGTTAATGACTTAAAGACTTCATTGGGATTGTGAAACCAGACCGATACTACTTTTATCGTAGTTGTGTGATCTAATCTTGCTGTTTCTATCGTATGAGTACAATTGTAATAATTGGCTTGAGATTTCTATCTCCGATAGGCAAGATATAAAAGTAATCACAAACATGTTCGTCTCATCGTTTGTGATTCCACAATATCTTTTTTCGCTGCGTCGATTAAGACTATTGTGAGGTGATTGATAAAACTGAGCCGTTCTTCGGGAATATAAGTCTGGTTTTATTGATTGGTTCCTGTTTACCTTGATTTATAAAAAAACAGAACAAAACTCATAGGTTTATTCGTGGGAGACGAATTTTTCTATCTTATAGACTTTTCTGTGTGAGACATATTTGTTTATTAAAGTCTTCGAATTTGGGTCAAAACAACTCTTGGTTGTGGGTGAGATCAGCTAAGGGAATCAAGTGCATAATATCCTGCTGGGATCAAAGGCGTAGGAGCATAACTATACCTTGGATCAGTGCGAGATTGATTGGGGTTCAACTACAGTCCAGACCAAAGTTAATTTGGATTAGGCTAGTTTCTGTAGCGGCTTAATACAATGTATGTTTAATCTGGACTAGGTCCCGGGGTTTTTCTGCATTTGCGGTTTCCTCGTTAACAAAATTATGGTGTCTGTGTTATTTCTTTTCCGCATTATATTTTTATATAATTAAAATAATATAGGTTGTGCGTTGTTCAATCAATTAGAATATCCGGCCTTATTGGTTGTTGATTTAAATTAATTGACACTTGGATATTGGTCTTTGGTACCATCCAAGTTATCTCTCTTTGATTAAGACTCGCAGATTGCATTTGCTTGAGTAAATCAAATCGAGAGATTAAGATAATAACTCCATCATTTATTTTTATCTAGATTGAGTCTGACTGTCTAGTTTATTCTCTAGTAAAGTAACTCGGAGTTTGTCCATACAGATTGCTAATCGAAATATTGGGTGTGGTTGTTAGACCCCGATTTTTCAATTGGTATCAGGGCAGGCAAACACCTTCAAGACCTTACAAGTCTGTGTTTGTTGCGATCTGACTCTATGGACATAGGTACTATCTCAATTAACATACCACCAGTCTTCGATGTCACTAATTACTTATGGTGGAAAATTGCTATGCGAGCTTTTCTTCAAGCACGTGATTTTCAATCATGGGTATATGTTGTTAATGGCTATGATCCTCCCGTCGTGGCAGTTGAAAACGTAAACGGTCCAAAGAATATTGGTGAATATACCCCTGCCGAAATTCTTGATGCAAAGCAAAATTCAGACGGCTTGAATGCGATCATACATGCCATTACCCCAAATCTTCAGCACCATGTGTCTAATTGCACTAAGCTGCAAGAAGCTTTGGATATCTTAGCAATCGTATTTGAAGGAAATACCAGTGAAAATGAAGCTAGGCTTCAAAACCTTAATTCCGATTGGGAAATCCTTCGTATGGCAGATGAAGAAACATTTGATGAGTTTAATCACAAAGTGTCTGAAATTGTAAACGCATCCATTGCGTTGGGTAAGACTATTCCTGAAAAGGACATTGTGATAAAAATTCTCAGATCGCTGCCATCTAGATACGATTCTAAGAAGCATGCCATCGTTGAGGGAAATAACCTTGATACTCTCTCCAAAAATATGCTGGTTGGAAAGCTTAAGATCTTTGATCATGAACATTCATCCAAATCTAAGGATGTTGCGTTCAAAGCACTGAAGGACACTAAATTACTTGATAAAAGTAAAAAAAAAAGTGTATATCTCTGAAGATGATCACTCTGAGACAAATTCATCAGATGAAGATCTTGGCAAATCAGTCTCGATGATCACAAGACAGTTTAGGGATCTTCTGTTGAAGAGAAGTAAACGGTTCTCCAGAGATAAGCCTAAGGCATCAGTCAAACCTCATAATCGTGTTCCTCCTAAAAACATGGATATTGATGAAACTAATGATGAGGATATGCCTCAGTGCTTTAAGTGTAAAGGCTTTGGTCATTTTGCAAATGAGTGTCTAAATCGGAGAAAGTACACTGGGAACAAAGGTCTTGCCGCAACTCTTGATGAAATGTCTAATAATTATGACTCTAATGAAAGAGAGAAATCAAGTGTTGCACTTCTTGGTGAAAATATTGATTTTGATAATTGTAGCAATATACGTATCAATTTTGATATTCTTTCAGAAGAAAATCCAACAATTTTGGAAGAGAGAGTTGACCCAATCTTTGGAAACACTGCTTATAATGTCTCAGGTCCCAGTATATGCTTAGCTGCTTGCTGATGAGCACGAAAGTGCGATGCATTTTCACCCATAAATACATTTGCTAGGACTCATTTTATCACTAATAATCTTGTTTGTAGGTGTTTTTGTCAAATAAGCTCTTATGGAGAAAGTTGCTCGAAAAGTGGTTTTTGTACCCCGGAGGACACATGCTATTCGGACTCTCGTTATTGGTTAAGGGGCATCTCAATTACTAAGGGGCACCCCAGGTTACCCCAAAAAGGAAGATGTTATTCGCACCCCAGGATCGGATAAGGGGCACCCATATTCTTCTCCGTTTGAATTTGAATTTAGCGGGAATTTTTGAACTTCACGGAACAAAATTAGGGTTTGTGTTTGTGGTGTGAATAATGAGATTCAATCTCTGAAACTTCTTGGATGAGTCTGTTAAAGCTTAACATGGTTGGTATGATTGATGAAATTCATAAACTTTGGCTGGGTTTGCTAGAATCATGGATCTAAAGCAACACAATTTTGGCGGAAAAGTTGTTCTTCACGGACCAGAATTAGGGTATGAGAATTTGAAGCTTTGTAGTGAGATTTAATGGCTATACTTGTTTGGGATAACTCCATTAGGTGAAACATGGACGGTAAGGGTCTTAGAATCAATCCAGGTTGGATGGATAGTTGGATCCAAAGAAAACATGGTTCACGGGTTTGACTGTATCTGCGCGTATTTGTGGAAGTTATTTGGCTGAAATTTAATCGGATTTTTGGTCGGAATTGGTTGCAGAATGACATGTTTCATTCAAACAGGGAAGGTATGTGTGTTGGAATTGATCAAATATGGCTGCAACGTGGAGATTGGTTGAAACAGTGAAAGAATATTCTTGTGAGATATTCTTGGTGGTAGCATGTGGCTGGATGGAGTTTAATTCATTAAAGAGTCGTGTATCAAAGTAATTGGAACATGTCAATACCAGCAGAGCGCGTGAGGAGATAAAAAAGGAAGAAAATACCCGTACCTTGCATCGAGAATAATCAAAAATATTTTGCATTTACTCGAGATATTTGGAATCGCTATGGGTATATAAATAAGTTGCTGGGAATCCTAGAAGGGCATAGAGAGTTGGGGAGAAGTTAGAGAGCCGACAGATCATTGCAGAGTGATTCTGCAGTAGCAGGAAGAAGAAGAGTTGCAGCGACATGTGCGAAATGTCGTTCTGAAGAACACGAAGAACAAACACTCTGGAACTGTCATATACGAACAGTGTATGCGATAGTTTCATTGTAACAGTTAGTTTTAAATCTGCAACATTTAATTCAATTTTTAAACACCTGCTTTGTAACAGAGAGTCTGCAACGCATATTGTCGTTGCAAATTCGTTGTTTTATTAGTTTTCCACTTTTTGTAAACACTATTGAGCGATGAATAAATATTTTGAACGTGTTTTGACCATGTGGAGCTAAACCCAACACTGGGTCGACGGAGGAATTCGAATTTCATACGTGGGTAATTTTAATTAATTCTTTATATGACTTTTGCACTAATTAAAATAGAATTATGATTTGATTAAATTGGTTGTCATTCAATTAGATAGGTTATGCTTTGTTTAGATAATCTATGCTTAGGGGATACAATTAATCTTTTGAGAGTCTACCTTGGAAAAAATAAGAGTCGGTGTTATTTTGTTTATTGAGCTTTAATTGTTGAGAATAAATAAATTGAACCTATTGATATGAATTCAGTGGAATCCTAGGCCCAGTAACTCTCGCCTTTGTTTATTATTTTCATTAAACCTTTAAATTTAATCTTCGCAAATATGAGAGAATGAATCTTAATTACTACTACGAAAACTTTCAAAAATCTTAAATCATTTTGGCGCCGTTGCGACGCGGATTTTTTTTTTTTTAGGTTTATTTATTTTTATTTTGTACAGTTTTTCTTTTCATTTTAGATTTTATTTTTTCCTTTTTATGTGTTTATTTTTGTATTTCTTTTCAGGGACTTTTTGAGGATGATGACTTCTTCTGAGGAGACGTCACCTACGATGACGCTGGCGGAATATTTGCGTAGAAAGTCAAATTATCAATAAACCTCATCTGAAATGACGCTTGCTGAATATATGCGTAGGAAATGGTATGGATTTTCTGCTCCACATGAGGTAAGTGAAGAATCACATCAAACTATATATGAGAAGTATTACAAACACACACCACCTAGTTTTGAACAAAGATTGAGAGTTCTTGAATGTCAAAGATTATTTGCTGATAATGATGAATCTGATAGTGACTCTCTGTTCCAAACAGAACATATAGATGACCATGTGGATGATTGTGTTGATGATTCACCTAATTCCATAGATGAATCTACCTCACAAGATTATTCACCTAACTTAGCGGTTGTTTCTAGACCCCTAGACTTCCAAAAGTTGCCTAATTTAGGGTTAGAATTGTGTGCTTCTAAAGTGTTGTTGGATTACTTTGCATCTAAGTACCCAGAGGACTTGCCTATTCCTGATATCGTGCATGAATCAATTGATATCTCCCCAGTCTCAACAGAATCCCCATATTTTGTTCTCTACGCATTTCCATGTGTAGTAAAAACTTGGTTTAGGGGTAAATCTTGTTTTCTGACAGTTTTAGTGTCCCCATTTTTTCATAAAATAATTGTGAAGCTGTTATTTGTAAATATTGTATTTTGGGTCGATCCCTAAGTTTTCAGGTTATTAGTTTATGGGAATCCGTTTTTGTACATTCCAGTAGGTATAATTATTTATTTTTGTCTATTTTATTTTTATTTTTGAATTTCCCATCTTAATTTTTAAGTTGGAGTACTCAATTACATTGAGGACAATGTAATATTTAAGTGTGGGGGAGTGGGTATTAACTTTTTCTTTTAATTTTTTTCAGGAATTTTCTTGAGTATTGTGCCCAACTCTTGAGCGGGTCTAAAAATATAATAAAAATATAAATATTATGACCAGCTGTGTAGCGGGTCTGGAAAAAAATATATGATTGTTCGGGTTATGACCAGCTGTGTAGCGGGTCTCTAAAAAAAATTGTGTGTCTTGTGTATGTGGCAATTGTCATGACCAGCTGTGTAGCGGGTCTAAGTCTCTTTTTATATGACCAGCTGTGTAGCGGGTCAATTTTATGTTTTGCTCGAGGACTAGCAAAATGTAAGTGTGGGGGAATTTGATGATCATGAAAGTGCGACACATTTTCACCCATAAATACATTTGCTAGGACTCATTTTATCACTAATAATCTTGTTTGTAGGTGTTTTTGTCAAATAAGTTCTTATGGAGAAAGTTGCTAGAAAAGTGGTTTTTGTACCCCGGAGGACACATGCTATTCGGACTATCGTTATTGGTTAAGGGGCAGCTCAATTACTAAGGGGCACCCCAGGTCACCCCAAAAAGGAAGATGCTATTCGCACCCCAGGATCGGATAAGGGGCACCCATCTTCTTCTCCGTTTGAATTTGAAATTGGCGGGAATTTTTGAACTTCACGGAACAGAATTAGGGTTTATGTTTGTGGTGTGAATAATGAGATTCAATCACTGAAACTTCTTGGATGAGTCTGTTAAAGCTTAACAGGGTTGGTATGATTGATGGAATTCATAAACTTTGGCTGGGTTTGCTAGAATCATGGATCTGAAGCAACACAGTTTTGGCGGGAAAGTTGTTCTTCACGAACCAGAATTAAGGTATGAGAATTTGAAGCTTTGTAGTGAGATTTAATGGCTATACTTGTTTGGGATAACTCCATTAGGTGAAACATGGACGGTAAGGGTCTTAGAATCAATCCAGATTGGCTGGATAGTTGGATCCAAAGAAAACAGGGTTCACGGGTTTGACTGTATCTGCGCGTATTTGTGGAAGTGATTTGGCTGAAATTTAATCGGATTTTTGGTCGGAATTGGTTGCAGAATGACATGTTTCATTCAACCAGGGAAGGTATGTGTGTTGGAATTGTTCAAATATGGCTGCAACGTGGAGATTGGTTGAAACAATGAAAGAATATTCTAGAGAGATATTTTTGGTATTTTTTTGAGATATTCTTGGTGGTAGCATGTGGCTGGATGGAGTTTAATTCATTCAAGAGTCTTGTATCAAAGTAATTGGAACATGTCAATACCAGCAGAGCGCGTGAGGAGATAAAAAAGAAAGAAAATACCCGTAACTTGCATGGAGAATAATGAAAAATATTTTGCATTTACTCAAGAGATTTGGAGTCTCTATGGGTATAAATAAGTTGTTGGGAATCCTAGAAGGGCATAGAGAGTTGGGGAGCAGTTAGAGAGCCGGCAGATAACTGTAGAGTGATTCTGCAGTAGCAGGAAGAATAAGAGTTGCAGCAACATGTGCGAAATATCGTTCTGAAGAGCACGAAGAACAGACACTCTGGAACTGTCGTATACGAACAGTGTATGCGATAGTTTCATTGTAACAGTTAGTTTTAAATCTGCAACATTTAATTCAATTTTTAAACACCTGCTTTGTAATAGAGAGTCTGCAACGCGTATTGCCGTTGCAAATTCGCTGCTTTATTAGTTTTCCACTTTTTGTAAACACTATTGAGCGATGAATAAATATTTTGAACGTGTTTTCACCATGTGGAGCTAAACCCAACACTGGGTCGATGGAGAAATCCGAATTTCATACGTGGGTAATTTTAATTAATTCTTTATATGACTTTTGCACTAATTAAAATAGAATTATGATTTGATTAAATTGGTTGTCATTCAATTAGATAGGTTATGCTTTGTTTAGATAATCTATTCTTAGGGGATGCAATTAATCTTTTGAGAGTCTACCTTGGCAAAAATAAGAGTCGGTGTTATTTTGTTAGTGAGCTTTAATTGTTGAGAATAAATAAATTGAACCTATTGATATGAATTTGGTGGAATCCTAGGCCCAGTAAATCTCGCATTTGTTTATTATTTTCATTAAACCTTTAAATTTAATCTTCGCAAGTCTGAGAGAACGATTCTTAATTACTACTACGAAAACTTTCAAAAATCTTAAATCACTTGCACATTCCAGAAGCCTAATTTTTATCCAAGTCTGACGTTCTCATATTGTTCATTAAAGGGTCATGAACTCTCAAGGTGCTACAAGTTCAAACACCAGCAAAGGCATGTCAACAAACTTCAATGAAGAGAAAATCATCTAGCAAGAAAGCTTAAACTTTCTCAGAAGACCGCTAAGGTATGTAAGATTTTATCTTCGTCTAAGAAGTTAGTTTCCAAGGATAAACTAAGACCATTAGAGAAGAAATTATGGTCAAATAGTTTTGATAGACAGAGGTCCGTGGATTCCTCACAAGAGGAAATTGGTGGAAAAATTGTTGTTCACTAAAACGCAACTTGATTGTGTTGTTTTTTAAATCTTGTCTCATGTGCCTGATCAAAAGAGACAATGATTTTGTACCTCCCAGGCTTTAAGAAAAGTTTTATTTCTTCTTTCTTTTCTTAGGTTTGTTTTGTCTATCAAACAAAATAAAGGGTACTATCGATAATTCTACTCTTTATAGGGATAAGAGTTGATCGTTTACGAACCTGTTTTAGGTTTCGAACCCTACATTCCTTTTTCTTCTCTAAAAACCTCTTTTTATCTCAAGACTACTTGTTGAGTTAATTGTGATTTCCTCTCACAAACCCATACGTTCATGGAAACTCCAAGAATGATGTCTTCTGATGAAAAAGAAGGTAATATGATTGTTAAGCCATCTGTAGGATCAGAATATCGCAGCAAGAACATTCTTGCGAAGTTTTTATTAAAGACACTGGCGAGCGTCGCAGAAAATATTAAAAGAACGACGCAACAAATAACGATGGTAGAAACATGAAGAAAACTTAAACATCCGGCGAAGATTAGAGTGTTTGCGAGATTAACATTGTTGCACTCGCGAAGATGTCGCAAGTTAAATCCGAAATTAAGGGATAGCTTAACTGTCTATGAGCTGTCATCCATTATGTAATACCCTATATATAGGGGATGAGTAATCTTGAGAGGGGAGAGATAATTTTTAGAGTGTTGAGAAAGTCTTGAGGAGAGAGAAAATTCTTGTGAGCGATTGTATTCTTGATTTCTTCCATTTCGTGTAATATTTCTGAGAATTAATCAATAAAAGTGTTATTCTTAATCTACAATTATGTGTTGATAATTGTGGATTCTTGTGTGGGGTATAGTGTAGGAATTCCTGCAACTACATTTTTAGTGCCCGAAACATGGATGAATTGTTGATTATTTGAAGAAAAAGGTAAAAATTGATATTGTGATTGGAAGGAATTTGGAATAATTAGTGCAGGATTTTACGCAATTTTCAATAGTTCACTAAGATTAATGGCTAGAAGAAGAAGAAATACGTCAGAACCACCAACAACCGTAAGGAGGAGTAAAATACTTGCGGGTGGAGAAACAAGTGAAATGGGAGAATTTTCAAGAGTAAGAACAAGAAGAAATAGAACAAGGAATGATGGAGAAAATTAGGTTCGACAGCCGAATCAGCAAACACCTATACAAGATAGAGATGTGGATTATGATAGAGTAAATGTGCATACTTGGCGATCAGATTCAATGGAAGAACCAGAAAATCGACAATTAAGAGATGAAAGACGAGAGGGAAGAAATCAAGAGGTAAATGGAGGATTAATGCATGGTGATGACAAAAATGAAACTATAGAGGTTTTAAGACAAATAATACAAGAAGAAAGGATATTAGAGGCGGAAGAACGTGCAAATTTGGCAAAACAAAACCATGAATTGAGAATGGAAAACATGAGGTTACAAAATAGAAGATCAAGAAGTACAACGAGATCAAGTTTGAGAACAATCAGAAGTGAGATAAGAAGAAGATCACCTATAGCAAATATTGAAGAAGAAAATCATGATCCAAATGGGGAACGTCGCGAAAGGAGAGAAATAAGGGAAGATCGTTATATACTACAAGGTGAAATTCAACAAAACGAACAAAACAATAGAAGGCAGGAGAATGAACAACGTCAGGCACGAAATAACCAAGATGGTGAAGAAAATCAAGAGGAAGGGAGGAGGATATTGCACGGAATAGAAACTCTAAGAAATCAGCAGATAATTGAAAGAGAAATCGAGAGACATTATGCTGAACATGCACGTTTAGCTTACGAAAGGGAATGATTGAAAGCAGAAGTATAAGAGCAAGAATTCCAAGAGGCAATTCTCCAGAATAATCAAGACAATCGAGAAAGAAGACGCGAACAAAACCGCAATAATGGTAATATTAACGAAGAATACGATACGGTGGAAAGAAGAGCAGAAGAAAATTGCAGAAGGGAAAATGAGAGATATAATGGTGTGCGCATTCGTGAAATAAATGTAAGAGAAGATAGCGGAGAAAGACAAGAAGAAAATAATGGAGACGGAAATCAAAATCTCGCAACACAAGATAGGCATGAACACAGGAGAAGGGAAGCTTCGATGAAAAGATCAATGGAGAAAAACTCATATGGGAATGAACAAATCTTAAGAGAGCTAGCAGAAATGATGGGAATGTTAAATAACAAAAGAGAAGGAGGCAGAAGGAAACTTGATGAAGATATTGAAGAAGCTGCGAGAACTCCATTCACTCAAGAAGTATAATTAGGAGGAATACCCCCAAAATGCAATTTACCAGCATTAACCAGTATCTTCGATGGGACTACCTGTGCTGTTCAACATGTCAAGGCTTATGTTAGGTGTATTCTACAGTGGGAAAACCATGATGTTGTATTATGTAAATACTTTGCATCTAGCTTAACTGGCGAGGCATTAAAATGGTTCGAAGGTTTACCTAAAAACACTATAACTTCTTTCGACCATCTGTAAGCTACATTTTTGGGAGCATATATAAGCAACAATTATTCGCGGCCTGGTATTGAAGATGTATTTGGGTTAAAACAGAGGATTGGCAAAAGTTTGAAAACCTAATCATAAGATGGAAGATAATGTGCAGTGATATGGATGGAAGAGTAGATGAGAGATATCTCATTTTTTCCTTCATTAATGCTATGTTCGCAACTAACATGTTATATATACAAATTTTTAGAATCAAAAATACGATCACTATGACAGAGATGCGAGAATTGCAGGAAGAATATATTGCGTTGGAGGAAAAACAAAATGAGATGGAGTCGTATCCTATTGCGAACACTAGTTCAGTTGCAGCGAGTGCAAGTTTACTTCCTAAGATGATAAATACAGTAGTGAGCACCTCGCAGGATAAACAAGAAAAGAATGTGGATGATGGTCAACAAAAATTAGTAGCTATGGGAAGTCGAGATCAAGAAGAGTTTGAAAGAGAGAGAAACTTTTATCGCGAGGGAAATAATAAAATTCAGAGACTTGATCAACCACAAGAGACTTATGGTGGACAGAGACAAAGTTATCAAAGAGGGCAGGGAAATCAGAAGATGATATGGGAAGAAATCAAAATGGCACCTTTGAATGCAAGTGTAGAAAAAAATTGGGAAGCCATAATCTTAATGGAAAATATACAAGCACCCTGGAACATGGGAAAAGTACCACACCCAAATAACCGAAGTCAAGAATTTTTCTCTTATCATCATTTTCATGGTCACTCAACAAATGAATGCAGGAATATAAAGAAGATCATTTTAAGGATGATAGATCAGGGAAGATTAAACCATTTTTTAATAGGGTACCCGCAATCTCAGCCATTACCACCTCCACCAGAAATTCGCAGAGTAAATACAACAAAATGAGGAGAAACATTTGTGATAGAAGTTGGAGCAAAGGCAAAAAATTTGTTCTGTAACTCCATTATACATTCATTCAAGACAATCGAAGACTTCCACGATAATGTTTTAAGCCGAGTGTTTGCGAGAGATGCCGATGGGAAAGAAATCATGAAAATTGCGAAAGCCTCGCCGCTTAAAGAGTGGCAAAAACAGATTATTTCTTTCACCGCACAAGAAGTACCTGAGCCTGGAGAAATGCATGATCAACCATTGGTTGTGAGACTAGAGATAAATCCAAAACAAAAAGAGGATGAAGATGAAGATGAAGATAAAACTGAAGATGACGAAAATGAAGATTCATGGGCAATTAATAGAGTATTGATTAATACAGGTAGTTCTGTGGATATTTTATTTTATCACACTTATAAGACCATGGGAGGGAGAGACGAGGATCTAATACCCTCAGTGTACAAGATATATGGTTTCAATGGTACCGCCAATA
Source organism: Papaver bracteatum (assembly GCA_023529315.1). Taxonomy (NCBI): domain Eukaryota; kingdom Viridiplantae; phylum Streptophyta; class Magnoliopsida; order Ranunculales; family Papaveraceae; genus Papaver; species Papaver bracteatum. The sequence continues at coordinate 378,710 of JAJJWX010001050.1, forward strand.
AACCAAAGGGAGAGATCACAATGAGAATCCCATTAAAAGGAATAATATCTAAAGTCTTATTCTGTGTAGTGGATGTGGAGTCACCCTACAACGCCTTAATTGGCAGACCTTGGTTGCATGGGATTCTAGGTGTGGCATCCACTTACCATCAGTGCATTAAGTTTCCACATCCAAATGGTGTTGGAGTCATAAAAGGAGATTGGAGTGAAAGCAGAAAGTGTTATGAGATTGATATAAAATCTTGCGAAGAAAGAGCTGCGAAGCATAGCAATTGAAAGCACAACATCAATCAAAGACAAAGATGTGACAGATTAATGGTGGATGCCATAGAGATGCGAGAATAAGAATATCTGAGAAAGAATGAACACATTATCTAGTGAATGACTCGCAAGGGAAACATAACAAAGCGCAAAAAAATCCCAAGGGCATAATAAAGTAAAGGTAAAAGATTTCAAATTATGATACTGGAATGATATTGAAAGATATGTATGAATGATGTGACTCACAGATTGTTGCTTAATGAAAAATATGAGATTGTTAAATTACACCAGCATTGAAGCAAGAATATGTGAAAATATCGCAAGAAACGCGAAGAAAAATTCGCAGAATGGGACGAACCTTTATGGCGTACACCCTAGTTTGCGAATAAAATTTAGCAAAAGGCAATTGTAAGACCTAAAGTACGTCATTTAGGGGGGTATCTGATTGCATGGCTCAAAGATAAGGTTATACCGCTATTGGAACTTGAGTCATGGAGATGTGGGGCTCAATAAAGCCTATCCGGGAGAGATACCTTGGATTTTCAACTATATATAAGGTTATACCCTGGTTGGACGACCGAGGGTCTCTTCTAAGAAGTGCATAATATGATCAAGGTGTCGCGGTACACGGTTGAGCCAAGAGTTCCTGGGGCGGATGAACCTACCCTGGCCATTCTTGGAAAGTCTTGACTATGATGCACTCGGCCTGAAGAAAACCCCACTTAGGGTTCAGTCTCGTAACTATAAGCCATATAGGCAAAAAGGATAAGAGGCTACGAAAAATAACTGGTTGTTGGTAAATCCGGATGGGAGGAGCTAGTATTGTATGGCCAATGTACGCCTCCTTGAAGGGGAAACCAGGGGGAAGATAAGGGCATCACCCTCCATTAGGGAGCTGATAAGTTTCTTAAGATGCAATTATCATGAGGCTTTATTTTCGCAAGAAAATTTAGGCTTGTCGTATTTGTGCAACAAATATCAAAAGAGGCAAAAAGCCAAGAGAAAAAGATAAGATGAGATCAATGGGTCATTGCATGAAAATGTAAAGACATCCTGTGATTTCATCGCAAGACGACAATGTCATGGGGATTTATTTTAGCAAGAAAATTTAGGCCTATCATATTGTCGCAGCAAAAGAATACAAAAAGATAAGGCAAGATCAATGGGTTTTTGCATGGAAATGCAAAAACGTCCTGCGATTTTGTCGCAAAAGAAAGAGTGGCTAAATAAGACCTTTACTTAGGAAGGGAAAACAAGACCACATAAGAATATAAATAAAGAATTGCGAGATTGTGCAATATTCACTTTACAAATTGCTTAATCTCTCATTTGGATACAAAAAACAGAGGCAAATATGGGAATATATGATTAATTTTTATCATGAGAAAGTATTTTTTGACTTCGCATGATAGATTTACGCAGATTTATACATAGATTGAAAAAGTTAATTATATATTGATTGATTATATCGCAAGAAAGAGTTGTTTTACTAACACATGCAGGAAGGAAGAGAAATTCGCAGCAAAAAGATAGGAAGATTAAAGAACGAATATACAAGTTTTATATTCAGCAAAGCATAATTACTTCTTGGTTGATTCATTTTCATCTTCATCAGATTTTTCTATATTATCGGATCCTCCATCTTCAGATTCTTCTTCATCTTCATCAGCTTTACTATCAGAAATCACTAAAGAATGAACATTCTCCAGAACTTTTTCTTCAATACAAGGGTAATTAGAGAGAGGAATGTCGTGATTATTGCAGATTGACCTGATAGTATTATTGCGATAAGAAAGAGCATCATTCTTAAAGTTGGTAATAGTTATCTTCAGTTGATTCTTCAATCTTAAGCACTTATCACTGTGAGAAGAAAGGGAGTTCGCGAGAGTTCCTTTTTCATTTTATAATTCTTCAATTCTTTGACGGAGTCTCTTTTCAGAATATGCAAATGTATAATAATGAATCAGTAATTTGATGAAAATTTGTGAAAGACAAAGAGTAAGTAGGAAAGAATAGTTAACAACCTTCTCTCTCAGAAAGAAAATCTTTAATCAAGGCTGTTTGGTCAGCGTGAAGACTAACATTTACACCTAGATTACTTCTATCATTGTCTAATACTTTCGCATCCCAAGCGAATTCATCATCATTATCTATAAGAATATGGGAGCGAACTTGGGTTTCCCTACCAACAAGAGTTGAATTCTCGCAGATAAGCCGATCTCTCTCAATTTGAGTTTCGAGAAGAGTCTTGTGGAATTCCGCTAAAGATTGAACACCTTATTTAGTAATACGATCCTTTTCATCAATAAGCTTAATGTATTTGGATCTAGATTTACCAATCTCCTCTTTGGCATCAACATAAAAACGCTTATACTTATTGGCTAGCCCTAAACTAGATATGTGTTCAATCTCTAAAAGGAGAAATTTTGATCTAAGTTCATCTATGGAGAGGGAAGTAATTCAGTCATTAGAAAAACTATTCAAAGATTTATTCAGACGTTCAAGAAGGGTATCATCATCTATAGAATTGGGAAAAGAACGAAGGGTCACAGCTTCATCAGATAAACCATAAATGTCTGCAAGAGTGGTTGATCAAATAAGATGAAGTAAAAGGATAAGAGACAAAAGAAATAGGAAAACATTTCATACCATAAAGTTGATCATTCGCAGCTTGAAGGTTAGCAATTTTATCTTGCGAAGAGGAGAGTTCAATTCCCAATCGTTTCTTTTCCTCGTGAAGGTTGGCAGATTCATATTCTAGCTTTTCGTTCTCCATGCGAAGATCAATATTTTTCTTTAATAGTGTTGATCGTCTCTTATCCAAATCTGAAGAAACTGCGAAAGCAGCTCTACTAACCAAAAAAAAAAGAAAAAAAAAAAGAAACTTCGCGAAGTGAATCATTGTTGGTCGGCAGGGGAGCATCGCAGATATTTATGAGAGCTTGGAAAGGATTAGTAAGAGCCTCACTATCATCTCCAATGCCATGCAATGAATCTGAGAATATGCTGGATAACAGAGCCATAGAAGACTCAGGTTGAGAAGTTTCATTCGCAGAAGAAATGTCATCATTACCATCATCATCATTATCATCAACATTATCCTTAGTAGAACTTTCGCCAGATTGAGAATTTGAAGGGGAGGGAGAACAAGTTTTTCTTTTCTTTAAAGGAGGAGCAACAGATATCTCCTTGCGAGTAACATCTTTACTGGATTTCTCTTTGCGAGGAGAACCTTTGCCTTTACCTTTATTAGTGGTCTTCGCAATTTCAATAGGTTCTATCTCAGTGATAACCTATACCAAAAATAAAGATAAGAAACAGAGATAATGGAGGCAACAATATATTATTAAAAATTCTGAAAGAGAATTTCTTACCCCATCTATGATAGAACAAAGAGCAGATAAAATGTTGGGTTTCCCAGTATTGCTATAATTCTTCTTTAATCTCTCAATCTGACAATTTTGTAAACATATGAAGATATAAAAGTAATCAGCAAAAAGAGATAAAGAGTACAAAAGATAATAATTCAAGAGGAGTTCAGAAATATACCTCCAAATCCCTATCAGGCCAATAGAATTCCCAAGGATTATACTTTGCGAGGTTCGCAGGTAAAGCAAGAGTGCCAGAAATATATGGACCTTCTAGGATTAAGGGGAAAATATGCCATCTATCATCATTAGAGTGACGTGGGCATGAATTATTACCAGGATGCCAGTCAATGTCTTGCATCAAGATTTTGTCAGCACCAACATTACTTTTCTTGTTTAAACGAACTCCCCAACAAGTTCTATCTCTCTTCATGGAAATTATCTCATAATTCGCAAAAAAGTTTTCCACGGTATACTTCGCAGGAACAATAACAATGTCTTTGAATTTAGGGTTTTTGGCGTTATCAGAGTAAAGAGATTTTTTACCTGCACCGCGAGTGGCAAAATCATGCATTAGACGAATGCAATCACCACTTAGTTGATATACAGCTCGCGATAATTTCTTATGAGAAAGTATCTCGTAAAACAAGGGAAGTTCAAGATCATATAAAGGAATGAGAAGGCCAGCGAGAAGTTGACCCAGCGATATTATGATCTTACTTTGATGGGATTGATGATTAGAAAATAACTTTGCAGTGAGTTCATATTTAGGGCCTTGACCCGGGATAGTGGATAAAGTAAAACCCTTACTTTGAAGTTTCTTCTGAACTTTTTCAAAAGCAATTTCGTTTCTGCGACCAGCGGGAGCCATATTTAAAGAATGAGGATGAAGTTTGGAAGAAAGAAAAGAATGAAGAGTTACAGTAGCAGAAGCGCAAATTACAGAGGAATAGTAAAATTGCAGAGAGATTGGGAAGAAGATAAAAAGAGGAAAAAGGGAGAATGAAAGGGATATTTATAGAGAGGGAAAGTTCTAGAAAAGATAAACGCAATTAATGCGAGGAGACACGTGAATGGTTGAAAAATTGTGGTTGAAAAAGACGTGTCAAGAATTGGATGGAAGAAAAGATACGTGTGATATATTCTGCGAAAATTATAAAAATATATGTCAGAAGTATTATTTGTAGTCTCGCAAATATGTCAGAATTTCGTAGAAATATTATTAAAGTTTTTTGAGAAACATTATTTCGCAGAAATGGCTAAAACCTCGCAGAATATGTAAGAGATTCGCAGAGTATGGTTATTTTGTAAAGTTAAAGACATCCTTAAAGGATTATATTACCCTGAGGCAGAGGCAAGATAAGGGTGAAGAAATCACTAACTCACTTTCTCAAAGATTCTACTCTTATAAGATAAAGAATATAGGCTAGTATGGATTGTTAAGAAAACATCATATATTCTTTATCTTCTCGGCAAGAATCATTTCCAAAGTGGACAAGTTAAAGTGATAATTTCGAAAGAGTAGAAGTAATATTCTAGAACTTCGCAAAAGAATAAAGGCAAGTACATACTTTTCAAGTACAAATATTCTTTCACTCGTTCCTTCAACAGCTACAACAAGGAAGATTTTTCATTAAAATCGCTTTTCAAGCAATATTCAAGGAAAAAGAGGCAAGATGTAGGGTCAGAATATCGTATCAAGAACATTCTTGCGAAGTTTTCATTAAAGACACTGGCGAGCGTCGCAGAAAAGATTAAAAGAACGACGCAACAAATAACGATGGTAGAAACATGAAGAAAACTTAAAGATCATGTGAAGATTAGAGTGTTTGCGAGATTAACATTATTGCACTCGTGAAGATATCGCAAGTTAAATCCGAAATTAAGGGATAGCTTAGCTGTCTATGAGATGTCATCCATTATGTAATACCCTATATATAGGGGATGAGTAATCTTGAGAGGGGGAGATAATTTTTAGAGTGTTGAGAAAGTCTTGAGGAGAGAGAAAATTCTTGTGAGCGATTGTATTCTTGATTTCTTCCATTTCTTGTAACATTTCTGAGAATTAATCAATAAAAGTGTTGTTCTTAATCTACAAGTATGTGTTAATAATTGTGGATTCTTGTGTGGGGTGTAGTGTAGGAATTCCTGCAACTACACCATCAATCATGAAGGAAAAAGAAAAATCTCCATTTCCTCCAACCTTGAAAAGAAAAAGAAGGAATATGAGGAAGCCAAGAGCTGTTCCTTCAAATTCTCAGAAGTTTTCTGATGTTCTTTAAGTGTTAAAGGAGTTGCGAAAGGAGATTCACCAAATAAAGGCTTTTGTGTATAAGACTCGCGAGATTCAGAAGGCCCTGGTTCGACAACAGCAACCAAGAAGGTTTATTGATATAAACTCCTACCTTAATGAACCTTATGTTCCAATGGTTGTAGACGACTAGGAGTTCGGGGACGATAAAGAATTCTTCAAAGGTCTTATGGCCTAGTAAATCTTCTATTTTTTCTATTTTGTTTAGAAGAATAACTAGTGTTTGGAATAGCCATTATTGTGATTACACATAGCTGCTATGTCCAAAGTTTTCATCTTCTTGTTTTTAGATTTATTGGTTTAAATTCTAAACTTTTTTGGAAGATGATGGTTGCAATATTAATCTTTTGATTTTATATATTGCAATATTTTGATGGGATATGTGTGTTTACGTCCGTGAACTTAGTTGTCCCATATTTTGTCAAAAGTAAAGTCGTTCGTGAATTACTATGCAAATATTGATAGAAGAATGAATAGACTTTTGGCAAAACACAAAAGTTAAGCCTATATTGTCAAGTATTGATGTAAGGTAGGTTAAAATATTTTGTGATTCAAGGATTATGTCTATTGTGTGTCATTGTGAAAATGATGATGAAAACATAGAATGAATCCTTGTGTATTCCGCAGTAATTGATCTTCCCTGATCCATCCTTTTTGTGTATTACTGTGAGACTCCGTATTGTGTTTTATGTTGAGCACTAGACAACTAAGTTGATTATCTTTGTGATTAGCTTAGTTGTGTTCCGTAAGGTACTGTACATAGAGTAAATTGAACTAAATCAATCATCTTGTGTGATTATTTAGTTATGACTCCATAAGTTTTTTTCATGTTAAGCATGATTGACTGAGTTGGTTATTTTAGTCATTGCTCCATAGATTTTCTTATGTGAGTATAAACAATTTAATTGATTACTTTTGTGATTAGTTTAATTGTGTATTCCGGTTAGATTAATTATGAGTTCTCTTGTGAATAATCTAATCGAGTTATTAAGTCTCCAAAAGTTTACTTGTGTTGAGCATATTTAGTCAAATTAATCTTGGTTCGCTTTGGTTAATATGATTGAATATTTCTTGTTGGATTCCAAATTCATACTTGTATGTAATTTGTTGAGTCTAAAGAAATCCTTATTTTCTTTTGAAATTAAGGTCGCTCTTGTTATTCCCTTGGGAATGACATTTTATGGGGGAGAGTTCTTTTGAACTTGTGTTTAATTGCCAAATCTTTGTGGGGAGTGCGGCTGTGGAATATTAGAGGGGTTATCTTGTATCTATATAAACTCCTTGATGAATGCATTTAGCTTCGGCTTTATGATTGCATCTAAACAAGATGATATACATTTACCTTTGGTCATGAAATGTCTCTTACGGAAATTTCATTAAAATTCCGTTCTTGTACCTTTGCCAATTTTATTGACAAAAAGGGGGAGAATTAATATGTAGTTCATACTACAAATACATATGGTTTTCGGATCATTATGTAAGGGGGAGTGGTTTCCATGTGATATGGAGTATTGACTAAGGGGGAGTGAAGTATCACCATAGTATTGTTGTTAAAGTTTTGATGCAATTGGACTTTGACGCTGTGTAATGATACTATGACACTGTATAACAATGATTGAGAACCTTTGTTTTCTCATTGTTATAGCTACGGATTTTCAACAACGATGATACTAAACTTATAACCTTTGGGATCATTGGACTACTTGGAAGTGACGAAGATTTCGAGTATTGTTGAAGATTAGACATGTGGAATAGGAGCTACAAAGTTTATTTATATATTTTTTGTATTCCATATGTATTAATAGTTTTTCCACTAAAATTGACAAAGGGGGAGATTGTTAGAGCATTGCTCAGTCGAACTCGCATGCGTTGCTATCTCAAGAATGTTTGTCAATGTTAGTGATCAAAACTATAAAGTCTTGATTTCTAGTATATTATAGCTAAGGTCTCGGACTAGGATAGAAAGTGTAGTTGAGCTCAAGAACTCCATGGCGATCATCATACAAGACGAAGGACTACTCAAGGAACCGGTGGATCTTCATCGACTAAGGTATGTGGAGACTGGAACTTATCTATCACTCAAAAGTCTATCTATTCTATCTCCTATCTTGAGACAAAAGTCATATTACTATATAGACTAAGAATATACACATATGTCATTTCGAGGTGAGTATATCTCGCTTATCTATTTCTCAAAATGTGTGTTGGTTAAGTTTTTGCTTTAGCCAAGTTCATCTTTGCCTAGTGACGAAAGTCATGTTACATTTCAATCATTTTGGAAATCGGTCTGACGAAAAATAGTTTGTGAATAACAACTATATAACGTCCTCTGAGAATGTTTCAATGATTCAAATGAGAGTTTAGAAAATATAACCATTGGAGGATATTCAAATTGTTGTGGTAACATATATATGTATAAGTCCTTATTGCTTGAACTGAAGTTTGCAAACTTTGTTGATTAAGTGAAACCGGAACGTGAGCCGTCAACTCAATCCGCGAACTAGCGTAGTTCTCGAACCCGAGAAATTCTGCTAGAGTTGTATCTCAGTTTCAGTCCGCGAACTTAGTCCACGAACTTACGGAAGTTCTCGACCCGATAATTTCTGCTAGAGTTTGTACACTCCAACCGGTTGACTTGAGTCCGCGAACTTGAGTAGGTTATGTCTAAAAACGATGTTTATGAACTTATCTTAATAAACTAAGGAATGCTATTGCAAACAGTGGCTTTATAGTTCATGAATCAATTCGAGTGAATCACATCGTTTTTGATTCAATTGTGTCTTGTGTAGTACATGGGATCTCATATCAATTGAACAACTCTCTAACTAGTTCATTTGAGTCATTTGGACTAGTTATGGTGAAGAAGAATATGGTTGATATGAAAGTTATCATTTGGCTAAACATTTGGTTAACTAGTGTTGAACTAACTAATGTACAAGTTTGGGTAAGGTTACATAAACCCAAAATCATCTAGTACATGTGTGTATAACAAGCTATGTTTTCGATCTAACGGTTGACAAATATTAGCTTGTATCTAATCAAGTTTTTATCTAACGGTGAATATTGAATGCTTTGTTACCAAGCTAACATTGATTGCAAACCCTGATTTGAAAGACTATATAAGGGAGAACTCTAGCAACTGGGAAACCTAATCCCCACACCTTACGTGTGATACTAGTTGCATATCTAGAGTCGATTCTCCTTTAACCTTTGGTTTTCTTCTTCTAAAACCAGGTTAACGACTTAAAGACTTCATTGGGATTGTGAAGCCAGATCGATACTACTTTTATCATAGTTGTGTGATCTGATCTTGTTGTTTCTATCGTACGAGTACAATTGTAATAATTGGCTTGAGATTTCTATCTCCGATAGGCAAGATATAAAAATAATCACAAACATCTTCATCCCATCGTTTGTGATTCCACAATATCTTTTTTCGCTGCGTCGATTAAGACTATTGTGAGGTGATTGATAAAACTGAGCCGTTTTTCGGGAATATAAGTCTGGTTTTATTGATTGGTTCTTGTTTACCTTGATTTATCAAAAAACAGAACAAAACTCATAGGTTTATTCGTGGGAGACGAATTTATCTATCTTATAAACATTTCTGTGTGAGACATATTTGTTTATTAAAGTCTCCGACTTTGGGTCGTAGCAACTCTTGGTTGTGGGTGAGATCAGCTAAGGGAATCAAGCGCGCAGTATCCTGCTGGGATCAGAGGCATAGGAGCATAACTATACCTTAGATCAGTGTGAGATTGATTGGGGTTCAACTACAGTCCAGACCGAAGTTAATTTGGAGTAGGCTAGTGTCTATAGCGGCTTAATACAGTGTATGTTTAATTTGGACTAGGTCCCGAGGTTTTTCTGCATTTGCGGTTTCCTCATTAACAAAATTCTGGTGTCTGTGTTATTTCTTTTACGCATTATATTTTTATATAATTAAAATAATACAGGTTGTGCGTTGTTCAATCAATTAGAATATCCGACCTTATTGGTTGTTGATTTAAATTGATTGACACTTGGATATTGGTCTTTGGTACCATCCAAGTTATCTCTCTTTGATTAAGACTCGCAGATTGCATTTGCTTGAGTAAATCAAATCAAGAGATTGAGATAATAACTCCTTGAGATATTTTTATCTAGATTGAGTCTGACTGTCTAGTTGATTCTAGTAAAGTAACTCGGAGTTTGTCCATACAGATTGCTAATCGAAATATTGGGTGTGGTTGTTAGACCCCCGCTTTTTCAGAAAACATAACTGCGAAACTGTGAATGATTATACTCTAGTAGACATAATGTTAAGGAATTAGAATACGAAGTACAACGTTTGTCTTTTGAACTTCGTATATAAGACATCGACATAATCGTATGAATGCTATTGTGATTTTGTGTATGGGTATGGGTGAAAATTTCGTCCTAGGAAACAATACATTCGTTTAAATGAAGTACATTCATGAACTTGTCTTATGAATCAAAATGGAAATCGCTAGGCTTATTGGTATTGTTATTCATTGCATATCTTTGGATTACCAATATGTGTGAATTAGTAGAACTGATCATAACTTGTTATGTATCTTGGTAAAACTAGTCACAATGCCTGACTTATGTATTGGTATGACTTTTATTAGTGCAACCGATCCTAAGTAATCACCTAAGATGGTATGATCGATATTTGTAATTCGTGTGATCGATCCTAGTAATTGGTGTAACCGATCCTAGTAATTGATGTGACCGATTACAAAAGAGTGTGTAATCGATCCTTGTAATTGGTGTAACCGGTCCTGGTAATTAGTGTAACCGATCCTGGTAACTGGTGTGACCGATCACAAGTAATACCATGGGAATATGGTAACCTGTCCTGGCAATTGATGTAACTGATGTAACCGGTCCCAGTAACCATATTAAGGTAGAACCGATCCTTGTGTTTGGTAGAACCGTAAACCCATAATTAGTGTTTGATGTTTAATCAATCACATAGTTCTTGGAAATCAGATAAACCAGTTCTAAACTTGTTTGGAAGTGTGGTATAATCGGTCCCAAGATTGTAAATATGAAAAAGGATTTGCAAATAAATAATATGTCGACATACTTTGAACATGTTTAGTAACTCTTATCTTTTATTGTTCAAAGATATTCCTTAATAACTCAAGGAGATCCCGGACCGAAATAAGTTGAGAATCATTTAATTAAGGTTGTTAATTTTATATGCTTTTAATTACCCGAGGTATTTAGGGGCGACCCCAACAGAATTAGGGGCGACACAAAACGACAAAATAGGTCATAATCGGTAGTTTATTTTCGGGGCATTTTTTAAATGGCCAAACTACCCTTTATAATCGGTAGTTTATCAATAATCGGGAGTAAATTTAGTTTGTATAACTTCCGAATATAAAGTATCCCCAAAATAAAATCCTATATCTTTTGAATTTTGATTATCCTATAATTGGTAGTAAATAAAGTTATCTTGACTCCCGATTATACAATAGACCTTTGACAAAAATGCTACCATAATCGGTAGGGAATTTAGGTTATTTAACTACCGAATATAGGGTAGCCCCAAAATGAAATTTTGCAAAAATCCTTTTTTTTTTTGAATTTTGGTTGAGCCTATAATCGGTAAGAATGGAAGAGTTATCATGACTTCTGATTATACAGTGGCTTTCTTTACAAATATCCTACCATAATCGGTAGTCAAGATACTTTTTATAACTACCGAATATAGAGTAGCCCTAAAATCAGATTTTGCAAAAAAAAATTTTTTTGAATTTTGGTTGAGCCTATAATCGGTAAGAACGGAAGAGTTATCATGACTTCCGATTATACAGTGGCCCCTAATTATGTTGGGGCCTATAATCCTATTTTATGTCGCTCATAATTATGTTGGGGTCGCACCTAAATACATATCTCTAGAAAATAAAAATTGGTAATGTGCATTTACTAATTAGAGATTTTCTAGTAGGATTTTGGTTAAATTTGGACAGAGCATTTCCAGGAATTATGAAAATCGATTTTGGAAATATTGCATATCTTAATAATATTTCGGTTTTGGAAATTCCTTGGTGTCCAAACTTCCTTGGTCTATAAATACCCAAGTTTGCATTTCGAGCAAACTATCCTAAGAGCCAGCAAAACTACCTTATTGTGTTGTTACTGGTGGAGCTGTCTATTCGGAGAGGAAAGTACCCCAATTATGAGAAATCTCTTATGACCGCTCATTTAAAGACATCTGTAGGATCAAGAAGCTATGAGTACCATTGGTGGGAAACTAGATAATTGCAGTATTATTAGTTTTCGATTTGATTTGATTGACTAACGGTTGTTGAACTTTGATTGCACCTAGTTTGTTTATTCTTGAGAATTTTCTATTTTGATATAAGATTCGCTCAAACTAGATTGAAGTGTCGATGGGATCTTTAGATCTGTTTGTAGATCTAAAGACGTCTTGTGATAATCAATTGTTAACAGACTTCGTTTTGTGCGTGATTGATTGATGGTTATTTTCAATGTTGTTATAGTAAAAGGTTCGTTGAGATTTGTGAAGACTGTGCTTTTACATTTAAATTTTAAGAATAAAGAAAATAAAGCAAATTAAAGTTGAATATATTAGAAAGACCGGGGTTCAGGATTTCACCATGTACCAAAATTCATGTGATTTAATGTCAATGTTTATCATGCAATTGTAGACAATATAACTCCAATCAAAAGAAATTGTGATTCTAATCATTGCCTAAATTAGATTTTCAAAATATCAATTGTTAATCGCAAGCATGAAGTATCAAAAGCCCTAAACTAAGCATACTTTTGTTTATAGGTGAAATAGTTTCTGCTGATTTCGGTAATTGCGGGTGTGAAGGTGAGAAACAGTTTAAACCCTAAACAATGTACTGCAAGGGAGTACTTTAGATTCGAGAGATCAATCTGTACAAGTCCGACCCAAACCAAGAAATGGTCGTTCCAGACTTGCTTTAGTCACAAAGCGGAGGAGAATGGGTTGGTTTTGGATAGGGAAGCAAGGAGAGTGGTGAGACCAGAATAGTTGATTCTGGAAGAGTAGTTGGGTTACCACGACTTGTTATCAGACAATGTAGGAGAGCTCAAGAGGATAACTAAGTAAGTATTTCTGAGCGTTGTCTTGTCCGAATGAACTTGTTGTTCAAATGGAAATAGGTAAGACCTATTTATACAAGTCGAAGTAGAAACGTACCCTGGTCTCATTAAGGAGTGGGGAAGTAAATGGGAGGAGGTGGTAACCGTATGCATGGACTTGATGTTCCATAAAGTGGTTAACGCATGAAACTATTATGGAATTGATGTTCCATAAAGTTATTAACGCACAACTTTATGTCCCATGAAAGTTTCCCACATAACTTCCCGTATTTACTAGCCGCCTCACCCTTATGACACTTCCTTATGAAGGGCGTAGTGTACGCCGCACGCTGTAAACCGCCAAACCAATACCCAAAGAGGATCCCCCAGTTTGTGTTGATGTCTCGAATGTTTTTGGAAAACATGTAACACGTTGTTGTGGCTTCGAAAGTTGAGCTCGGGGAACTTGCTAGCCTGGTGACCTTCGACGGTCGAGATTTTGCATCTTGAGAGGGGGGGGGCAACCGTTGATCGTTGCACGCCTTCGTTTTGGTAGCCGCGTAGTGAGGGCCAACAGGGTGGCACGGCTAGGGTGTGTTTAGACTTGGCACGAGGGGCCAAGGGTTCGCCATGTGCGTATGGCATGTCTAGGGCTAAGGCGAGGGCGCTTGGCTTGGCATGAAGTGACTAGCATGGCTAGGGCCAAGGAAAAGTGTGTTTGGCATGGCGCGGTTAGCTTGGATAGGTTTAGTTTGGCTTGGAATGTGGGGCCAAGGGGTAGCCATGGGCGCATGGCGTGACTAGATTGGGCTAGGTGCGGTTTTGGCTTGGCATGTGGGGCCAAGGGGTATCCATGGGCGTATGACGTGACTAGCTTGGGCTAGGTACAGTTTTGTCTTGGCATGTGGGGCCAAGGGGTAGCCATGGGCGCATGGCGTGACTAGCTTGGGCTAGGTGCGGTTTTGGCTTGGCATGTAGGGCCAAGGGGTATCCATGGGCGCATGGCGTGACTAGCTTGGGTTAGGTGCGTGACCAAGCTAGGTTTTGGGCCAAAGTTCGTGAGGGGACCTTAGATGGCCATGATTTTCTCCTGGGATTGAAGGGCAACCGTTGATTATTGCACGCCTTCACTTTGGTAGCCGCATGGGTAAGGCCAGCATGGTGGCGCGGTATGGGGGGCCATGGCGAGATGTGTTTGGCATGGCGCGGTCGGCGTGGCTAGCTTTGGCTGGGTGCGTGACCAAGCTAGGGTTTTGGGCCAAAGGTCGTGAGGGGGACTTAGATGACCATGATTTGCTCCTGGGATTGAAGGGCAACCGTTGATTGTTGCACGCCTTCACTTTGGTAGCCGCGAGGGGAAGGCCAGCATGGTGGCGCGGCATGAGGGGCCATGGAGAGATATATTTGGCATGGCGCGGCTAGCTTGGCTAGGTGCGTGACCAAGCTAGGGTTTTGGGCCAAAGTCGTGAGGTGACTTTAGGCAGCCAGGATTTGCTCCTGGGGTTGAAGGGAAACCGTTGATTGTTGTACGCCTTCACTTTAGTAGACGCAAGGGGAAGGCCAGCATGGTGGCGCAGAATGAGGGGCCATGTCGAGATATATTTGGCATGGCGCGGCTAGCTTGGATAGGTGCGTGACCAAGCTAGGGTTTTGGGCCAAAGTCGTGAGGTGACTTTAGGCGGCCAGGATTTTCTCCTGGGATTGAAGGGCAACCGTTGATTATTGCACACCTTCACTTTAGTAGCCGCAAGGGGAAGGCCAACATGGTGGCGCATCATGAGGGGCCATGGCGAGATGTGTTTGGCATGGCGCGGTCGGTGTGGCTGACATGATTTGCCATTGACATAGAGGTGTGGCTAGCATGGTTGGCATACCTTGGCGCGGTTGGTGTGGCTGGCATGATTTTCCATTGGAACAGAGGTGCGGCTAGCATGGTTGGCATGCTTTGGCGCGGTTGGTATGGCTGGCATGCTTTTCCATTGACACAGAGGTGCGGCTAGCATGGTTGGCATGCTTTGGCATAGTTGGTGTGGCTGGCATGCTTTGCCATTGGCACAGAGGTGCGGCTAGCATGGTTGGCATGCCTTGGCACGGTTGGTGTGGCTGGCATGATTTACCATTGGCACAGAGGTGCGGCTAGCATAGTTGGCATGCTTTGTCACGGTTGGTGTGGCTGGCATGATTTGCCATTGGCACAGAGGTGCGGCTAGCATGGTTGGCATGCCTTGGCGCGGTTGGTGTGGATGACATGATTTACCATTGGCACAGAGGTGCGGCTAGCATGGTTGGCATGCTTTGTCGCGGTTGGTGTGGCTGGCATGATTTGCCATTGGCACATATGGGAATTAGGGTTTGGCTCGTAGTAACCCTAATTTGAAAAAATATACCCCGGTAATTATTTTAGAGACACATTAAAGGTTTCAGTAAATGTGCCTAGTAAATGCTTGTTGTTTAAAATGTTGTGACATTACTTTCTGCTAGGGTTTAGTGTTTTACGATTTAAACCCTAAGCTAAAAACCACCATCAACATTAAGTCCCCTGCTTAGCTCGGAACAGGTGCCTTGTTGCGAGGTAAGCATATGATGGTGATAGACAAGGACGGAATCGAGGTGTAAATCATTGCAAAGATGGTCAGGAGAATCCGACTAACCTTTTTGAGTGGTAAAGAGAGCTTTGGCTTCCCGTGTTGGAATCCCTACGTAAGTTGTACTGGGAATGCAGACCGTGAAGTGGTGAGGCGAAAGTTACCAGCTTGGTATGGTCGTACATATCCAAGGAAAAGGGGGCGCGGTCTTGGAAGGTGACGCAAGTGGACAGCTTGGATCGAGGGGATAAGAGGTGGAGTGGTCCTAGCTACGGCAGTGACATGGTGAAACGTGCAGGGGAGACTAGGCATGGTGGGGCCGCGGTAATGGAGTGAAGGCTTGGTTGGGGCCGTGGAAAGGTGAGGCACGGTTTGATAAGGCATTTCATTTTGAGGCTAGTTTCCCAGCTGTGATTCCGGCATGTTCCATCTATTCAGTTTGCGTTTCTCTTTCTTCCTTTAGGGTTTCTATAGTATTTACGCCTGGTGAAGTTACATTGTCTTCCCAGTTTTCAACAAAGATTTTCTCTCGTCAAGTCCAACTTTCATTATGTCAATCAGAAATGAATCTTCCTCGAGTTTACCAGGTTCTCTAACAAAACATGCTAGGCTTGTTTCTTGCGATAGTTCCCCCATCCGGGTCATTCGAGTTAAGAAGGTCATACCGGTATGTTCTCATCAATCAACATACTTTTCTTTATCTTCCGATGAATAATGAAAGTTTTCCTTTTATGTAGAGGTATCCTGTTAGAGCATGCGTTACCGTCATTAATGAAGATGACCTGGTTACCCCTTTTTCTTCAAGCTCGATCTTTCCAGCCGCTGCAGATCTGGAAAATGCGGACTTGGGAATTTCTTTCCATGAGTATCCTAGTGCAGGTTTGTTGTTCGGAACCTACATGAGGTGCATTTATCCTAACTATCAGAACGTTGGGGGGTTCCTTGTGCGAAAAGAATTCGTAATTCTTTACACAAAAATATGGAAAGTATACGGCCACATTGCCACCTGGAACGTGGTACAATATTGTTCATCTGCTTTAGTTTCTGTCGTGAATTGTCTCCTACCGATGGTTGTTGAAATGGGGAATATGTCTATTCGTTCCGTCGCGGAAGCAGCTATTTAAAAGTGGGAGAACATGGTGTCTACTTGAGAATCTTTGAAGTTCAATATTAGTTGGTTGCGGCATCATCTTGAAATTGTGAAGGTCGACATGGCTGGTATTCTTTTTGGCGTGGTCCCTGCTACGAAAGTTATTCTGAAAGAGGAGAAATCCTTGGCCGTGGAGTCACATAAGGTGGAAGAGTCAATCCGGAATTCGAAGAGCAGGACTGAGAGGTACCAAAGTCGCTTGAAGATGATGCTTTTTAGGGATTACCACCTCTTGGACGGGCCTTTCTGAGTCATGTAGTTGTGATATGCTTGGGTTTTTTTTCTGGGTTTTGAGCATTTTTTTTTACATCTCTCCCCCCCCCCCCTTTTTTTTTTGAAAGAACAAAAGAATTTTATTGACTTGCTTCAACTAAATAAAAGAAAACTCAATACAGTATGGAGGAAAGTGAAAAGATGCCCGACTATCCGTGCCTGTGATACGGTGGGGTGAGTCGGCGCTCAGGCGTAGTATGCCTTTAGCCACTTCTCGTTGATGACCGCTTCCAGTTTTCCTCCGTCCTCCTTAATGACTTTGTAGTACCCACTGCTGTATGCCTTCGTGACTATATAAGGACCTTCCCATTTTGCGGAGAATTTTGGTGCATATGCGTCTTGTTGGACGTGTTTAGCAGTCTTCAGTACCAAGTCTCCTACTTGAAAAATTTGGGGTTTCACGGTTTTATTGTATGCTCTGGAAACCCTATTTCTATATGCCTGTGCGTGTTCTTCCGCTTTGGCCCTCCTGGAGTCTATAGTGTCCAATTCCGCAACCCTGGCGCTTTAGGCTTCAGCTTCATTCCACCAAATCCCGCTTGCTTCGGCAATCCTGGCTGACGGGATTTTAATTTCCGCTGGGAGGATGGCGTCTATGCCATAAACAAGAGAATAAGGAGAGACCTCGGTGGAACTTATTGGTGACGTCCGGTACGGCCAGAGTGCCATGGGAAGTTGCTCATGCCATGTTCGAGGATTATCGTGCACTGTCCGACTGAGGATTCGAATTAGAGTCTAGTTGGTGCTTTTAGCCTGCCCGTTTCCTTGAGGGTAGTATATGGTGGAGAAGACCTGTTTAATCTCGTATTCCTCGAGTAGCTCTCGTACTTTACTGTTTGCGAAAGGGGTGCCATTATCGGTGACGATATGTTTAGGCACACCAAAACGACAGATAATGTACTCCTTGATGAATTCTGCGATCGTGGTTCTGTTCGTCCCTCATAAAGTTATGGCTTCGACCCACTTGGTAAAGTATTCGGTTGCAGTTATCACATACTCGTGATGTTTTGAGGATGGTGGGTTGATCTTCCCAATGATGTCGAGTCCCCAGCTATGAAAGGGCCATGGACTGCTTATTGAATGCAGGTTAGTTTCCGATACATGAATAAGTTTCCCGTGGACCTGACACCCCTTGAACCTCTGTACGAAAACTTCTGTGTCATCCTCCATGGTTGGCCAGTAGTACTTCTCGTGTATTTGGAGAAACAACTTATGCTTTCCTTTATGTTCGCCTTCGTGCATCTCTTTCAGCATGATTGGGACCTTTGCCTCGTTCAAACATCGTAGAAGGTTCCCTCCACAGCTTTTACGGTATAAGATCCTTACGTGAAATACGAACCTCTTGGACCTTTGTTTTATTTTGGACGCCTCCCTCTCATTGGTGGGGAGCATCCCGTCGCGAAGGTAACTGACATTTGGCCCCTTCCAGTCCCCGACGTGACTAATATTGAAATTTTCTAATTGATGCAGCGGCGCTTGACAATTGGAGCAGGTTTTCTGAAGTAACCGAGCTTGGACTTCCATCTCCGGCCAATAATAGCCAAGGCGTTGCAAACGGAAATAGAGGGTCACCACCAACGTCTGTCCGCAGACCTCACCATGGATGCGATTGAGATATTGATGTGCTTCCTATTCTCCGATGCATCTTGACAAGGAGCCGTCTGGATTTCGATGATAGAGTACCCCTAGAAGCATGAAGAAATCACGTAAGGTTTCGAGACTGACCTTTCCTTGAAAGAGTGAGCTGCTAAGCTCTTGGATGATCGGTGTCCTCCAGTCATCAAGTTCATCTTTTTCAGGTTGTAAAAGCCACGTTGAAGCCACGGTTCTTCTTTTCACTGTCATAGTTTCCTCAAGGCCCTCAAATCATAGTTTTGATGCTAAGGTTGCTAGGTAGTCGGCATGTTGATTGCTGTCGCGCCCGATATGGGCTAATGTTGCATCGGCGAAATAGTTTAGCAGTTTTTGCGCCTCGGCTCTGTATGAGGCTAGGGTTACCTCCTTTAGTGCGTATACTTCATTTACTTGGTTGACCAGTAGTTTAGAGTCCCCTCTTATTTTCAGACGTGTGGCTCCGGCTTGTTTATCCAAGGATAAACCAATGAGGAAGGCTTCGTACTCTGTTGAGTTGTTAGTGCAGGGGAAGTCTAGCTTGAAGGAGTGTGAGAAAACTTCGCCAGTTGGGGATACTAGGACCATGAAGGCCCCTCCCGTGCCGTTGTTATGGGTGGAGAATCCATCTAAAAACAATAGTCAGGTTTCCTCTTTGATGAAAGAGATTTCCGGAAAGTCCCCAGGGAGGTCCTCGCGTAATGTTATAACGTTTTCTCCTGGAAATGCGCCAACAAATCTGCAACTGCCTATCCTTTAATGGACCTCGGGGAAGTACATATTATGTTGAATTCTGACATCTGGAGGAGCCATTTGGCCGGCCTTCCTATCAGAGCAGGTTTAGAGAGGAGGAACTTCACAGGACCAGATTTGGATATTAACACCACTTTGTTGGACAACAGGTAGTGCCTGAATTTCTGGATGGAGTAGACCAAGGCTAGGCATGCCTTTTTTACCTTGGGATACCTGAGTTCGGCATCTCTCAAAGTTCGACTGAAATAGTATACGGGGTATTCAATCCCTTCGTCATCTTCCTAAGCAAGGAGGGCTCCAATAGCAGTGTCACTAAAGGCGGTGTAGAGGTGTAGCGGTCTTTCTTGCATGGGTGATCTCATGACGGCTGGGGAAGATGATGTTTGCTGAATATTCCGGAATGCTTCCTATTGTAATGTGGTCCAGACAAAGCTTGATCCTTTCTTTAGTAAGGGGGTAAATGAAGCAATAAGTTGAGCCAATCCGGGTATGAAGCGGCGGATGTAATTTATTTTCCCATGAAACTCTGGAGTTCCTTCACATTCCGCGGTGGTGGCATCGTGAGGATGGCTTGTGTCTTGGTTGGGTCAACTTTGATACCCTCATCGGTTACTTGGAAGCCTATGAACTTGCCCGAGGAGACACCGAAAGCACACTTTAACGGATTCATTTTTAGCTTGTATTCATGGCATCTTTCGAACACCTGCTGTAGAATTTCTGTGTGAGCCGCCCGGGTTCTTGACTTGACCACTATATCATCTACATAATCCTCAACTTGCTTGTGCATCATGTCGTGAAAAATGGTGGTCATAGCACGTTGGTATGTGGCGCCAGCGTTCTTCAAACAGAAGGGCATCACAGTATAGTAAAAGTTTCCGAGAGGAGTTCGAAAAGAGATCTTGCTTGCATCATTCTCGTACATATTTATTTGGTTGTAGCCGCTGTATCCGTCCATGAAAGAAAACATTCCATGTCTACTGGTGGCATATACCAGCATGTCGATGTCGGGAAGCGGAAAATCATCTTTAGGGTAACATTTATTATATCCCTAAAATCGACGCATCACCTGATTTGACCATTCTTCTTTTTCACCGGAACTATGTTTGCCAACTAGGTGGGGTGGTGGATTGGTTTGATGAAACCGTCCACCAATAACTTTTGAACCTCCGCCTTAATCAGTTCTTCAATATTGTGTCGGAACTTCCTTGGGGTCTGCTTGACCGGATTGGATCCGGATATTACATGTAAATGGTGAGTAACCAGCTTCTCGTCTAGGCCAGGCATTTCCTCATACGTCCATGCGAACATATCTTGATATTCCTTGAGGAGGTCTACCAACTTTGCGCGCTCTTCTGCGTGTAGAGTCGAGCTTATGGAGATGGGTCGTGGAGATCCCTCATTCCCGATATTAATAATTTCAAGCTCGTCCGTGGTTGAATTGGTGCCATCTTGTAGCTGTTGTGGTGCGTCAGGTATCTCCTCTCGTGACTTGTCACCGAGATGGCATTCCATTGGGCGGAGAGACTGCGTGGTAGTCTCCCCTGTTAATTGCTAACAGTGGCGTTAATATAAGGTTTTACCCTTTTCGTCATGACCCGTAATGAAAGTCCGTCCTCGCTTGGTTGGAATCAGGCTCTGGTTCTGTGGATGGAGGGGAGTGCGCATCTCTTCTGAAGGTGTGACGTGAGGCCGATTTTCTCTGCGGGGTTGTGTAGGACTATCGCTTTCTCCAATGAACATCCATTTTGGAAATGGGGTGTGGTGAGACTTATTGGTTGTGACTTGCGGCCCCTGTCTTGGCTCAAAAACTTCCATGCCACAAATTGGCGCATAGGGAGATAATGACGCTGTGATGTGAACGACTTCTCCATTTAGCGTGGTTTTCAAGCACTGGTGGTACGTTGAAGGAATGATCCTGTTGTCTTGGATCCATGGTCTCCCCAATATCATGTGGTAGTCCGACTCCTTTTCAATTACTTCGAATCTCACTTTTGACTGGAAAGGTCCTACCGATAGATCCAAATTGACATACCCATATGTATTGGTTTGGTTACCTTCGAAATCGTTCATGGTAGTAGGTTTTCGTGTAACCTCGCTTGGTCAAACTTTGGCCATCCTAAGGGTGATGATATTGGAGGATGCTCCTATGTCGACGAGGTCCCTTTTGAATTCCATGTTTTTGATTCTAGCTATGACGTGTAGGGCGCGATTATGGCCTTCCTCTGCCATCATGTCGTCGTCGGTGAACGTGATATTATTAATGGACGAATCCTGCGTTTTTGCTATTTCCGAGCATGGAGGAACCAAGTGCATGCTTAATATTATCCTATTGATGGTGGTGAACGTCTCTATCCGCTGATCCCTTGAAATATGTAATAGTTCACAAAAGTTTTCCACCAGCGAGACCGCTTCTTGGCTTATGGGCCTTTGATTGGTAGTGAAGCTGTTGGCTTGAGATCGATCATTCGGGATATCAGTCCCCAGCTCTGAAGTTTCTAAGGCAGGCGAACCTCTCAATTCTGTCGTTAGGTCGATGAGAAAATCCAGTATGGCGTTAATTGCATCTCTCATCAGCCCCATGTTTCTGGTGTGAATCCCCTGGACCCTTACTAGGTAAATCAGCCTTGGATCTCCTTCATTAGAGGTGTTGTTGGGCATTGAAACGTTGCCGTTTCCCAAGTGGAATCCGAGGACACAGATTCATTCCAAAGACCAACCATCCCTTCTCTTTAGAGAAACGTATTCAAAGCCTAATATTGGGACCGATAGACCAATCCTCCCGCTGTGGTCGCCAATTGTTTATAGGTGAAAATAGTTTCTGCTGATTTCGGTAATTGCGGGTGTGAAGGTGAGAAACAGTTTAAACCCTAAACAATGTACTGCAAGGGAGTACTTTAGATTCGAGAGATCAATCTGTACAAGTCCGGCCTAAACCAAGAAATGGCCGTTCCAGACTTGTTTCTGTCACAAAGCGGAGGAGAATGGGTTGGTTTTGGGGAGGGAAGCAAGGAGAGTGGTGAGACCAGAATAGTTGATTCTGGAAAAGTAGTTGGGTTACCACGACTTGTTATCAGAAAAGGTAGGAGAGCTCACGAGGATAGCTAAGTAAGTATTTCTTAGTGTTGTCTTGTCCGAATGAACTTTTTGTTCAAATGGAAATTGGTAAGACCTATTTATACAATTCGAAGTAGAAACGTACCCTGGTCTCATTAAGGAGTGGGGAAGTAAATGGGAGGATGTGTTAACCGAATGCATGGACTTGATGTTCCATAAAGTGGTTAACATATGAAACTGTCATGGAATTGATGTTCCATAAAGTTGTTAATGCACGACTTTATGTCCCATGAACGTTTCCCATATAACTTCCCGTATTTACTAGCTGCCTCACCCTTATGACACTTCCTTATGAAGGGAGTAGTGTACGCCGCACGTTGTAAACCGCCAAACCAATACCCAAAGAGGATCCCCCAGTTTGTGTTGATGTCTTGAATGTTTTGGAAAACATGTAACACGTTGTTGTGGCTTGGAAAGTTGAGCTCGGGGAACTTGCTAGCCTGGTGACCTTCGACGGTCGACATTTTGCATCTTGAGAGGAGGGGAAACCGTTGATCATTGCACGCCTTCGTTTTGGTATACGCGTAGTGAGAGCCAATAGGGTGGCACGGCTAGTGTGTGTTTAGACTTGGCATGAGGGGCCAAGGGTTCGCCATGGGCGTATGGCATGGCTAGGGCCAAGGCGAGGGCGCTTGGCATGACGTGACTAGCATGGCTAGGGCTAAGGCAAAGTGCGTTTGGCATGGCGCGACTAGCTTGGCTAGGTTTGGTTTGGCTTGCATGTGGGGCCAAGGGGTAGCCATGGGCGCATGGCGTGACTAGCTTGGGCTAGGTGCGGTTTTGGCTTGGCATGTGGGGACAAGTGGTAGCCATGGCTTGAGACTTGTGAAGACTGTGCTTTTAGATTTAAATTTCAAGAATAAAGAAAATAAAGCAAATTAAAGTTGACTTTATTAGAGAGACAGGGGTTCAGGATTTCACCATTCACCAAAATTCATGTGATTTAATGTTAATGTTTATCATGCAATTCTAGACAATATAACTCCAATCAAAATAAATTGTGATTCTAATCATTGCCTAAATTAGATTTTCAATACATCAATTGTTAATCGCAAGCATGAAGTATCAAAAGCCCTAAACTAAGCATACTTCATCAAGAGAAAACACAATTAATTAATAAAAATCATTTACTCAATTTTCATTCTGTGCAAATAATCATAAAAGAATTGCATAAATAAATTTAAATAAATTTTACCACATAACTTTTGGAAGAATGGCTTCCTCCATCGCCTCAGAGGATGGGTTTAGATCATCATGTTGGAAACACGCTCAAAAGTTGATTTCATTGCTCAAATAGGTGTTTACAAATAATGAAATGGAGAAAATAATGATTAAACCGGGTTGCAACACTTATATTTGTTATAAATTCAGCTGTTACAAAGAACGATAAAGATATACTGTCTCTGACACTATAGCATGAACGACGGTCTCAGGGGTTCTTATGTTCTTCGTGTTCTTCCTATGTAGCAGCAAAAAAATTTTATCTGCAACTCGATTCTCGCATGTCTTCTCCCAAAATCTCCGTAACTCTTCTAATCAACTCCAACACCTTATATAGTAGCACAGTACCAAGATTAGTCCCATAATTGCGAACAATCCTCCAATAAATTCATTATTCTTTTATTCCAGTCACGGGAAATAGTTCCTTTTTATAGCTTCTTCACACGTTAACTGCAGCTCTACACACTCTAACCCACTGGAAACTTGTCTCAGATGAAGTTGAATATGCTGTGCCTCAAGAAAACCTTCCAAAGATAAAGAAAAATCCCTAGAATAACTCATGGGAATATATTGCCCTGTTTTCTCTTAATCCACGTAATATCCCTATTTTCTCGAAACAAAGGGACTTACCAATCCTGTTTCAGCAAAACAGGTTCATACATGTCCAAATATGTGATTGAATCTTGCCAGAATCCTTCCAAAATCAAATCAGAGTATATCAGATTTTCAAAGCATTATTTCCCGCCAAAATAAGATTTCAAACGAGGAAGAAAAAGGTTGCCCCTTATCTAGTCTTGGGGTGCTGATAGCAGGTAGGGTGGAAATAGAAAAGAAGGTTCCCCTTATCCATGAGGTCCCCCTAACCAAAGTGAGAGTCCGCATAGCAAATATCCTCCGCGGGTACACCGCATAATTTTTTGAGCCGATTTTCCCAAAAATACCTTCAAACACACAAAACACCATAATAAGTACAAAATCGAGTACCAACATAGAGAAAATTGAGGACAATCTTAGAAACAAAAATGTGTCTATCATTGATCACAAGAGATTCAAGTTGTGGTGTGCAGGTGTTCATTGAAGATTTAAGAATATTTGAAGATAAAAAATATTTCTTATTGGTTTCATAATCTTTGGTGTGCACAAAACTTGATCGGCTAGGATCCAACTATAATCGGTTTATCTTGATAGACTTGATTGATTAGTTGCGTAGATCAGCATCAATATTTAGTATCTTTATAGATCCTATTATTGATTGCAAAATCTAGACTCTGCTACTTTGGTAGTTTTTGGATAGATAGATCTAAACCCGATAAATGAGTTTATTGGATTAAACATAAGTGCCTTTGTCTAACTCATATCACTGAGATTGAAGAGAGTTGTTACCGAACATATTTTTTGTTCCTTTACTGTTTGAAATACGAACCAAAGAAATTGTTCCAGTGCGTGCACTTATTGAATGTCAGAAGCGCAAGGATACTTAAGAAACTAGGTGAACTATAGGTTTAGTTGCTTGGTCCCAACTATACGAAGTTGGTGTGATTTTTTATAGCGGATTAATTCTGAGAGTATTAAATTCTGGACTAGGTCCCGGGGTTTTTCTGCATTTGCGATTTCCTCGTTAACAAAATCTTGTTGTGTCATTTACTTTTGTTTTCCACAATTATAATTGTTGTTATTATAATTTAAAGTAAATTACACAAACGTTAACTTCGTATTACTTGATAGTGATCCTATAATGTTTGGTTAAGTCCTAACCTATTATCAAGTAATCACACTTTGATTGTTGTATTGTCTCGATCTCGTATCCATAAACGATCACACGAAGTGTGAATACTGATTCGTTGTATTGTCGAATCAGTCCATAGACAATCACTTTCGGTAAGAGGACTTATAGGTGGAAAAGTTTAAGATTGTGGTATATTTGGGTACCCTCGTCTTTTCATGAACAATAAATTGTCCTTAACCGAAATTCATCAAGTATGAACAAATGTTCATTAAGCTTATTCATTATATTTCGAGAAATTCGTTAACTGAATAATTAGTTCTTGACTCGAAATTCTTGTCTATATATGCATAATAGTCTAGTTAGTTATGCGACATCGTCTCAAATGATAGAAAAGTGAATATAACTTGAGATATAGGTAGTTCATCCTTAACTTACCTTTTATTGATGAAGTTCTTCAAAATCTTCGGTTGATCTTCTCCTTTAAACGATAGAAAGCAATCATGACTGTCGTGATCCACTATTTCTTAACTACATTTCTATCCTAGTCCGAGACTTAACTAATTGTAGACTAGAAATCAAGATATAGTTTTGACAATTAAATTCGACAGCAAGCTTGAGATAGAAATACTTGTGAGTTCGACTGAGAAATACTCAAACATGCATATCATGCTTGATTGTTCAATCTTAGTAGTATGACTGGGTTACTATGGTCTTACTTTTGAAAGAACTTCTAGGTTCATGATGAGGATGGGGATCTTTGTGAACCTGCTATACTGAGTCGGGTCATAGTAATCAAACTATATTTATATGTTGTAGATGATGGAATCTGAGTTCATATGTGTACGCATTTCATGAGAATATCATATGGTACATGGATTCATGCTATCATTTGAGACTGAAGTTATTTTAACATCGTCTTCTCTATTGAGTTAGGACAACATATGGTTACGTTGTTCTAATGTCACTTCTATAGGTCATCTTGGGGATGATCTTTGATTGATATTGCTTGGGTAAGCACTGTCTGGGAAAATTATTTAGAGCAATATTCTATTGTGTGTTGGATGTAAAAGATGCTTGATTATTTTCCCTAACTGAATCGAGGCGCATGTCAGTGATTATTTGAATGTTATAATGGTATCTACTGAACCCCATTTTGGGATGATGTGATCACTCGTTTTCACTTCGGGTTTTCAGTTATTAGAAGAGATTATGCTTGCGAAGATATTCATTTTCTTAGCTTAAGGATTTAGTGAACATGCGATGTGATATTACTTTAGGTATATACATTTTTGTAACCACAAGTACTTTTTATTTATTTATATAATTTGAGAGGTTTTTCATTTTCAAATGTTCAAATGTGGGTTTAGTTTTGGTTTAATTTGACAAAATCAGGTTAATTAAACCTCTCATCCTACTTATTTTATTGATGATTAGAATACACTCGATTAGTTAGTGCTAATGATTAGATTAACTAAACTAAGTAAGATTACTTATTAGATTGGACTAATAATTGATTTATAGTTAGTGTTTGAAAATCAATAATCAAAAAGTTTTAATTTTTTTTCTTTTGAGAATTGTTCTTCAAATAAAATACAGGGTTGAGAGTTCATATTTTCACAACCATAGACAAATTCAGGTAACCTAAAGTTGGAAAATTGTGAAAAATAACCATTTAGGGAAAATTAATTTTAGCATATGGTTGGAAATTCATATTTTTCCAACTATAAAATTGGTTTATGGTTGGGAAATATTGATTTTATAATCGTATGTAGTTTTGAAACTAATTTCTAAATATTTAATAAAATCTAACCTATTTATGCAACCAATAACAACAACAAAAAAATGTGGATTTTTCGATTCTTACCTAATTGAAATCATATTTGCATAAAATGGGCGATTAGTCGTCGTTGAAGAAGATAACAGATGAAGAAGAGGCAAAGAAGGAAAAGAAAACCCAATTTGTTTCCGTATAGATTTAGAATTTGGTTTTTATTTAGATTTAAGTTAGTTATTAAAGAGTATTTTTTTTTAAATCCACTCTCTCTCTCCACTTTGAAATAGTGGGGAAAAAATCTTCACAGTGTTTCGTCATGGAAAAGTAATCTCTAGGAAAATCTTCGGGGTGCAAGGAGCGGATCTGGATGTTGTTGGATTAAAAAAATGGTGATGAAAGTTTAGTTTTTTTTTAATCTTGTTTTTTCATTTTCTTGCTTTGTTCTTAATCCTCTCTTCTCTCCGGGTTTGAGAAATACAAGATGTGGTTCCAATTGTCACAGGTATTCCCTCGGATTGTTGTTCTTTTTTTTGGTTTTGGATTGATTTTTCTCGGCTCGGGTAAGTGAAATACAAGCTGTGGTTCCAATCGACATAGGTATTTCCTCGGATCGTGGCTCATTTTTATGATATGGATTGAATTTTGTTTCCTTTCTTTGGGCTGTATTAGGTACAAAAACAACATGGGATCAAGATTTCTCTTTCAAATTTCTTTTGTGTTCTAATTTTATCATGCTCTTTTGCTTATTCTTCCCCTTTAAGGTTGTTCTCGGTATGGTAGTGACTAAAAAAAAACGGGGGTATAGAGGGTTGAATCTACCTTGGTATGATTCTCTTAAGCTTGCGATTTTTTTTTTCTTTCGCGTGTAACTGGATTGTAGACCAATTAAATAGTTATTCCCAATTGAGATTGGGTATGTGGCCTTTGCCTTAAATCCCAATGTTGATTGGGTCTGTTTATTTGCCTCTAAGTTGTTTGGTAAAAGTCCTGAACTGTCTTCCTCTTGTATTTGGGTTCTCTTGAATCCTATCTTGATTGATTCATTCTAAAATTTTAGGTTGGTTCCATCATTTTGGTCAAATTTTCGTTTTGAAAACTACTTTCAAGCTTTAACCTTTGCCTTAAAATCAGTATAAATTTATCGGTTAAATTTTCTTTGGTGTTGTTGAACACTTGGGTTGGAAATTTTGTCCAAAAAGTGGTAAGTATTCTTAATAAGTAATTCACAACTATTATTGCCTGTTCGGGTATACGTGCATCTGTTTGTGTTAATTTTTGGAAGTCATCTCCGTTAGGTGTGCTTTATGAACCAAGTGTATGTGCATTGGGTTTTAAAGGAATCATACTTAATTTCCAAAGTTTCTGATCTTAAAAGTGCTTTCATAGTTCTTAGATGAATAGGGCCTAGCGCTTCGGAAAAAGCGAAGTCGCTTATTAAAAAACGATTTTATTTCATTTTATGAACTTTCAGTTATTGTAGTGGTTTCTTTTTAAGATGATTAGGAGTTTTGTTATGTCTTTTATTAGAAAATTTTAGAAAATGGTTTTGATCATTTGTTTTTGGGTTAATTTAAAAAAATCCAGGTTGGTCTAAACATATTCAGGAAATCTAAGGAGTTAATATTGGTAGGATCAAAGTCGTTGTTCTTACTAAGTAAATTATTAAAATTAAAATTGATAGGTTAATTTTTGGGAGGCTCGTTGATCTGTTTTTTATTATAAGATGGTTTTAAGGGTATTCATATATAGTTTCTTGGAAAATTAAGGACTAGGATACTAGTGATTAATGAGAATTAGCTAGTGATTAGGTGTTTCCATCTCCAGTCATTTTTGTTCTATGTATTGTTAAACTTTCGAGGCGTGTCTTTCCTTTGCTTGATTTTTTTTTTCATTAAGAACCAGTGGTAACCCCCATTATTTTTAGTATTCTTATTTCCGCGGATTTACAAATTAATTTGAATAGAATCATCACCACTTTTTTGCAAGTCATAAAATCACATCTAAACCTCCGCTCCTCTGACCCAATAAAACCCAAAGGTAAGCTGACTTCATCTCTTGATTTCTCTCCTTCATTTATCTCCCGTCTTAACTTTCTTTTATTTCGTCGTATCTTCTTGTATTCAAGATATTCCGTGTATGTTTCTGGTAATTCATTTTGAAGCGATTTCTACTGTTTCAACAAACAAGATTTTATAGCAGGAATACATGTAAGAAAATATTGAGGGTTGTATTCCACTCAAGCTTTTGACTTATATCCCTTTATTCAAGATAGTCCTTTGTTTTATCTTGAGTTACGTTTTTACAAAATTCTTATAGTCTATTACATACATGATTAGATCTTAGTTGCTGCTTTAATTTTTAAAACATATTTAGCTTGCTTTTTAGGTTAGGCTTATAAGCTGAGATTTCAATACTTTTTCCTCAACATTCCCTGATGTTTTTAAAACCCCTAATCATCTTAAAATCAAGCATATCATTAGTTTATATTCTATTTTCACTCATAATTTGTTGTTGTTATATTACATTATTTTTATTTCTAGTACAAAACTTGCTAATGAAAATATTGGCCTGGAACACACAAGGGTGTGGTAAAAAAAAGACTAGGCAGCATCTAAACCACTTAGCAAATACTGAAAAACCAGATGTTCTTTTTTTATCTGAAACCAAATCTCAAAGGTGCTTAATGAAGCATGTGCTTAATGTTTTCCCCAACACCCACATTGTTGACCCAGATGGAATAGATGAGGGGCTAGCAATTGCTTGGGTAGATGGTTTTTATTTTGAAATGGTTCAATGGAACCTTAACATGATTCATATCATTGTTAAAAACAATTTCCATTCAAAGGAATAGCTTCTAACTTGTTTTTATGGTTCTCTGAAGCATGAATTTGAAATATAAATAATGGGTTACTTAGATAACATTGCTAATCAAATTAATATGACTTCAATGCCATGGTTAGTAATAGGAGACCTGAACATTATCTTCAACAATGATGAAAAAGAAGGAGGTCTTCCTTTCAATAGGAAAAAACTGGAACCAATCTTGAATTTAATCCAAAGAACTGGATTAGAGGATATATGTTTCAGAGGTAATATTTTTACCTGGAATAACAAAAGAGAAGGGCATGCCAACATTAAGCAAAGGCTTAATAGGGGCTTAGCTAATACTGAGTGGATTCTTAAATTCACATATTCAACTCTTGAAAATTTGGCGGCAATATGATCTGATCATAGTCCTATCTGTCTTAATCTCATCTCTTGTAGTTTAACTTATTTCCAACTTTTAAGTTCAATAACACCTGGCTAAAAGAACCTTCTTGTATAGAGGTTATAAAACAATCCTGGAAATGTTTTTCTGATTCTCCGGCTTTAAATCTAATCTAAAATATAAATATTTTGGGAGAAAATTTGAAATTTTGGAAAAAAAAAGTGTTTAGATAGCCAAATAAAAAAATTAAGCATCTAATCAAACAAATTGAGAATCTCTCAGCTAAAATATCCTGGCGTTTTTAGGGGCCACTCAAAAGGATTTAGGGGCCAACAATAAAACAAAATCGGGTCACCCAAACCTAAATTAAGTTCACCCCATATCCTTTTTTTCGTAATGGAAAAATTGCCCTTCAATAATCGGAAATTAAACATGAATTAGGTAGTTACTTTACATTTAGTTATTGTTAGCAAAAAAAATAATTCTTCGTGAATTTTGGTTCTACCATAATCGGTAGATAAAATAGATTGTTATCTAACGATTATGTTTCTGCTAGTGTAATTCCAAGAACATCATCCATAATTGGTAGATAATATAGATTTTTATCTACCGATTATGGTAGAACCAAAATTCGTGAAGAAAAAAGAATTTTTTTTTTTTGCTAACAATAACTAAATGTAAAGTAACTACCGAATTCATGTTTTATTTCCGATTATTGAAGGGAAATTTTGCCATTACGAAAAAAAAGGATAAGGGGTGAACTCAATTTAGGTTTGGGTGACCCTATTTTGTTTTATTGTTGGCCCCTAAATCCTTTTGAGTGGCCCCTAAAAATGCTAGGCAAACATCTCAAGGGAGTATTACTAAGCTAATAAACAAAAAAACTTTGGAATAGAGGCTTTGTATGACACTCAAGAAGAAATAGCTAAACAACAATCTAGGAACAATACAATTTCCTTAGGACAAAGAAACACAAAAAAATTCATGTCACAACTTTAAAAAGAAGAAAAAAGAACAATATAGATTGCATTCAGGATAGAGATGATAAAGTGGTTACTTCTAGACAAGAAATTGAAGATGTTCTCACATCTTACTTTTCTGTTTTTTTCTTCTTCTGAAAACTCTTATTAATACAGAGGATGAAATTTTTAAACATATTAAGCCCTGCATATCTTGGGAAGAAAATCTTGCTTTAACTGCTATCTAACTTCAGAAGAAATTTGGGATGTAGTGAAAAAGCTTAGGTCTAACAAAGCACCTGGGCCAGATGGCTTCCCAATGAGCTTCTTCAAACATAATTGGGAAACTGTAAGAACACAACTGATAGCAGTAGTACAAGATTTTAAATAAACAACTACATGTGGATCTAAATGAGACTTTCTTGTTTTTAATTCCAAAGATTAAAAATCCCAAACCCCCTGCAGATTTTAGGCCAATTGGACTTTGTAACACTCCTTACAAAGTCATAGCTAAATTAATGGCTAACAGGTTAAAAAAATCTTTAGAAAAAACCATTTCTCCCCTTCAATCTGCCTTCCTCTCTTCTAGACAAATCTCAGACAACATTATTGTTGCTCATGAGATTGTCCATTCAATGAAGAAAAGTAAAAAGAAAACATGAAACATAGGAGCAAAAATTGACATGTCTAAGACATTTGATAGAGTTAATTGGAACTTGTTGATAAAAACTCTAAAGGCCTTTGGTTTCTCCATCCATTGGAGTGAATTGATTTATCAATATATCTCAACTTCCTCCGTATCTGTTTACTAAATGGGAACCCCTGTAAGGAGTTTAAACCAACTAGGGGGATAAGACAGGGGGGATCTTTTATCTCCTTATTTATTCATCATGTGTATGGAGGTTCTTTCTAGACTCCTCTATCATTTGGAATCAGTGAAACATGTAATAGGTATCAAACTCACCCCCAAATCAACACTTATTTCTCATTTATTCTTTGCAAATGACCTTTTGCTTTTCACTAGAGCTGATTTAGGCAGCTGTAAAAATCTTCTGGAAGCTATTTATCTTTTTAGTAAAGCCTCTGGGCAAGTAATAAATTTTGCAAAATCTAGTATGTCTTTTAGTAAAAAAGTTCATAATAAACACTAAGGTATTATTTCCAGGTTAATGAAAATCAAAATAAATAAATATCAGAGACACCCATTTAGGAGTACCTTTATTCATATATAGATCAAAATTTAAGTCCTTTGATAGCATTATAGAAAAAATGGAACAGAGAGTTAAGAACTGGCTAGCAAAAATCTTATCCCAACCAAGTAAGATTGTTCAAAATAAATCTATTCTTTCTAGTATGCCAATTTTTAGCATGGGATGTTTTGTTTTTCCTAAAAAAATTACCAAAAGAATGAATGATATTCAGAGAGATTTTTGGTGGGGAAAACATACTAATTCTAAAGGTATTTACATAAAATCTTTTGATTTCTTATGTAAACCAATTGACTAAGGGGGTTTAGGTTTTAAAGAGGCTAAAAAAGTGAACTGGGTTATGATTAGCAGGATAGCCTGGAGATTGGTGAGTAGTCCTGATGATTTATGGGATCAAATTTTAAAAGGAAAATACTTTAAAAAAAATAGGAGCTCTTCAATCAAAAAAGAAATCAACAACTTTTTGGATTTGGAAATGCATTTTACAAGGTATTGAGCATATCAAAAAGTATAGTGTTTGGGAGGTAGGAAATGGATTCTCTATAAATATATGGGATGATAAATGGTTACCAAACAGGGAACAATCTCTAGCTAGTTTTGTCCCTAGAAACTATAATATAACACTTGTGTGTGATTTGATAAATCATGACACAAAGAAGTGCAATGAGTCTTTGTTACTTTCAACTTTTGATAGATCTTTGGTCAGTGAAATAATCAACGTAATATTATACACACAAAGGGATGGAAAAATGAAAATAAATAAATTGAGATGGTTACTTACTAGAAACGGTGAATTTTCTGTTAAATCTTTATATGCAAAGTTAATGAATCCATCTAACATCATCCCTGACAAAACAAAGAAGTGTTGGAAAGTATTATGGAGCATGGATACTTCGAAGAGAATCAAACTTTTTATTGGGAAATGCCTTCAAGGTGCATTACCTACTAAACAAAAGTTAAAATCAGTGGACAACAAATGCATTTTCTGTAAGACTGCGGTGGAATTTACTTTTCATCTGTTCTTTGACTGTGACTATGCTAAATCTGTGTGGAATTTACAGCCAGTGGCAATTCAGGGAGTACCTCACAACTCAACTTCTCTTAATACTTCTTTCTTGCATAATATAGTTAATGGTTAGTGAAAAAGCGGGGGTCTAACAACCACACCCAATATTTTGATCAGCAATCTGTATGGACAAACTCCGAGTTATTTTCTAGAGAATCAACTAGACAGTCAGACTCAATCTAGATAGAAATATTTCAAGGAGTTATTATCTCAATCTCTTAATTTGATCTTTACTCAAGCAAACAGAAATCTGCGAGTCTTAATCAAAGAGAGATAACTTGGATTGTACCAAAGACCAATATCCAAGTATCAATCAATTTAAATCAACAACCAAAAGGTCGGATATTCTAATTGATTTAACAACGCACAACCTGTATTATTTCAATTATATAACAAAATATAATGCGGAAAAGAAATAACACAGACACCAGAGTTTTGTTAATGAGGAAACCGCAAATGCAGAAAAACCCCGGGACCTAGTCCAGATTAAACATACACTGTATTAAGCCGCTACAGACACTAGACTACTCCAAGATAACTTCGGTCTGGAATGTAGTTTAATCCCAACCAATCTCACACTGATCCAAGGTACAATTATGCTCCCACGTCTCTGATCCCATCAGGATACTACGTACTTGATTCCCTTAGCTGATCTCACCCACAACCCAAAGTCGAACACTTTAATAAACAAATCTGTATCACACAAAAAAGTCTACAGTAATAGATAAATCCGTCTCCCACGAATATACCTACAAGTTTTTGTCCCGTTTTTTGATAAATCAAGGTGAAAAGGAACCAATTGATAAACCATACTTATATTCCCGAAGAACAGCTCAGCTTTATCAATCACCTCACAATAGCTTAATTGACGCAGCGAAAAAATATATTGTGGAATCACAAACGATGAGACGAAGTGTTTGTGACAACTTTTATATCTTGCCTATCGGAGATAGAAATCTCAAGCCAACTATTACAATTGTACTCGTACGATAGAAACAGCAAGATCAGATCACACAACTACGATAAAAGTAGTATCGATCTGTCTTAACAATCCTGATAAGCACGTAAGTGCTACTTTTTATATCCATGTTTATATTAGTTAGGGCTCGATATTTTGGCTAATGACACTATTTTAGTACTTTTGTAGAAAGTACGAGCGAATGCAATCACACGGAGAATAAATGATTATTTTGGAAGAATAATGGTGTTTGCGACATATATCACTAATGTTACAGTTCATAGCACCAACTTGGGCTGCTTTGCTATTTTGCTGGAGTTGGCCGCGCCCTTACACAAAATACTGCCTGGCACTGGTGGGCATTTATTCTTAGATGTTTGTTAATGTGGCCAAAGTACTGCCCGACACTTGCCAGAGATTTTAAAAGTAAGCTGTGGGACGTGTCCACATTTATAACCACAACACTTTGTGGTATTTCATCACCACATTTCTGTTCATGTTAAAGCAAGAAGTGGAAATTTCATTTCCTATTCAAGATGGTGGTGTTCTTAATGAAAGGGAAATGATCCGTGTTAATTTCAGTAGAGAGTTTCCTTCTTCTAGCAACTGCAGTCAAACGGAGATGGAGATCGAGATTGTTGATGTTGATTTGGGCGTGGATTGCTGAGATAGTTATGATGCAAAAAGAAAGTAACTGGTGTTGAAGATTGCATGAATCAACTTGGCTATAGAGAGTGCACCCAGTGGTGGTAGTATGAACCGTTGTGATCGGTAAATGGAGGAGAAGGTGTATTCTGTCTTGCTTGAATTCAATGAGGTCCTTTAGCTAGATGAAAGGACAGTAAGTTGTTGTAAGTTGCAGGCAGTGGAGTTCGAGATGGGAAGATTAGAAGTTATGGTCCGTGTGTTTATGAATCAGTTCTGGTGATTCATATTAGCTTTTCGCAGCCAGTAGTTCACGAGTTTTGGACGGACAGAGAACAAGGAGATAACTTGTGTTAGCTGATTGGGTTCTGCATGGGGTCTTTCATCGGGAAGATATGACTAGAACAAAGAGGCAGTGATGGCTGATGCAACAGACATGGACTGAGTTGGTTTGAATGAATGGGTGCTGGGTTGTTTCAGTTTTGAACTCGAAATGGTGGAGATAAAGCGGCAAATATCAACTGCAGTATTGTCATTGATTCATGGCAGTAATGATGGGGGTTCATATTCTTTTGATCAGTGGGTTACGGTTTGAAAGGACATGAAGGGTGTTAACTGATGTCTTGGGCAATTATTTGGTCCCTCCTATTTGGATTCATTCGCATCATATATATACCATGAACGGAGGATAATGGGATGGTTCGCAGTAAAGAAGCACGGAAGTTGGAGCTAGGTCGTGATGTGTGATGTAGACTGAGTACGGTTGTTGGCTGATTTGTTTATGCTGCGAAGAAGATTTTGATGCGAACTAAAGTTGAGTGCTGCAGTCGATGAAGGAGATGCTGTTTGCAGAAACAGTGGATGTTAGTATTGATTTGGACGAGTTGTTGCTGGTACTTTGGTGGAAATGGAATCTGGATGTTCTTGACATGACTGAAATTGACGTGAAGAGAGGCTGCCGCTGCTGTTAATTGGGTTGTTTCGGTATATAAAAGAGCAGATGGAAATAAGTGCAAGAAGCTGGTGTTTACTGGTACCTGCAATGGGGGTTTGGCATGTTCTTGTGCTTGGATTTATGTTGATGGAGATAAGCTTTGAAGCTCGTGCTGTAGCTGGATGGAGATTGACTTGGCAGTAAACAAATAACAATGAGAAGATGAAGAAAGAAGCTGTAGCCATGGCCAAGTTGGAGATGCAGATGATGATTGCCGCAAAGCAAGTGAAGAAGAAAGGTCTCGCTGGCATGGATTTTGTTTGTGTCCAAAGAAATGGTTAGAAGCTGGAGAAAGTAACTTGCGACCGGTGGGTACCAAGTTTTGGCCGAACAGAATATAGCTACAGGGTTGCGGTTTGATTTGGGTAACATTTGGAATGGGCCTTGCCAGATTTATTAGGTCTTGATAAATTCCTTCGCAAGAGATATAAAGGAACCCTATTTTGGGGCATACATATAGGACAAAAACCCGGGTGCCTATAGTAATTTAAGGGTGGCCCTTATCCTAATGGTTGTTAAGTTACTATAATACCCCTTCCCAGTTTAAATTACATTATTACCTTTCCACTTAATTAAATTCTAATCCTAAAACAATCCCACTAATTAACCCATCCCACTAATTCTAATCTTAAAACCATTACTTAAAAAAAAAAAAAATTAAATGTTTTAAAAAACAAAAACCCCTCTCTCTCCCTCTTCTTCTCATATTCTTCTCCAATTCTTTTGAAAAAAACTTCTTTGATTTCGTTGTTGATTGCAGTTCTAAATGGCACCTCGTGTTAAGCGATGCCCTAGAAATACGGTGTCGAATCCTGGTTTATCTTCCGTAGCATCTCAATCTATGGTTTTTGAGAAAGATGGAGATGAAGTGGATAGCGGATCGATTGATGTCGGAGAGGGAGAAATAGAGGATGATTCTTCAAAATTACATATAGAAAGGTATTTCCCACAAACCCATTGTTTATTTTTCCGTCTTTCGTTGATTTAATGCATGTAATCGATGATTCGTCTAGGTTAGTTTCAGGGTATTGTTCGGCAGAAATTTCCCAGTTGAATTTTTTTTTTACACAGATGAAGAACAGTTCGGCTAAACGTTTGTTATATTTTGAAAATCGTATGCGCCGAACCAGTTAGTTCGGCTCATATTTTTTTGTATAATTTACTGCCGAACTTTATAACCCTTACTTTTGAATACGTTGTTCGGCTCATTGTGATAAATATAGAATGTGCCGAACCTGTCTCTGACAAGGCTAACACTGTTGGGTACATAGTTTGGCTGATTTTTATTAAAATCGTATGTGCCGAACTTTAAACTGTTTATGGCGAATAGCTTCCTCTAAACTTGTCCAGTTATAGGTGAGTTATCAAATTATTTGGTAAATAATATTTATTTAATTTGGAAAACTAATTAAGCTTTGTCATTTGGTTTAGGACCCATACGGGAAAATTCAAAGAGAAGCTTAAAAGGAGAACAATGGAAGTGACTCCTTCTAACTCAAAAACTCCCAAACCTCGAGGTGGTGGCACCAAGAACTTGCATGCAGGGAAAAGGGGAACTGACACGACTTGCTCTTTGGCTGCAGAACCAGAGGATCACAATGATGAAGATGTTGGTGAGGAAGGTGAAGAAGAAGAAGAACTAGAACAAGAACAAGTACAAGAGAAAGTTGTTACATCAAGGGAGACATGTAAGCACATTCCTCATCCGGATAATGTGATACGTCCTCACAGGGATGGTTTGCCCCATGGTCTCCCTGAAGATGGT
Source organism: Papaver bracteatum (assembly GCA_023529315.1). Classification (NCBI taxonomy): domain Eukaryota; kingdom Viridiplantae; phylum Streptophyta; class Magnoliopsida; order Ranunculales; family Papaveraceae; genus Papaver; species Papaver bracteatum. Next base: position 416,748 of record JAJJWX010001050.1, read on the forward strand.
GGAAGAGTGTTGATTGGCTACAAGGAGTCACGGGCGAAGAGAATTTATGAGACTCCGGATCACAGGGATGCAGTCCGCGTACTTAGACACTAAACTGCCGCACATTGGGATATTTTCAAAGAGGATCCTGAGGTGGTGGATTTAGTACAACGCTCTGGTTTATGGCCTGCTATTTTCGATGCACAAGAGGAATTTGATGCAGTTACAAACTCAGCATTTTGTGAGAGATTATGTCCGGAGACTTACACATTTCATCTCCCCTTTGGAGAGATGTCAATTACTCCAGATGACGCACAGAAGATTAGTGGTCTTAGAACGCATGGGAAAAATGTGTGCTCAACGGTTTATGATATGACTTGGGATGAGTTGTATGTACTTTATGAGGAAACTCTTGGTTGGACAAAAAATAAAACAGAATTGGAGTTTGCCTACGCTGCTAAAAAGGTGAAGTTTGTGGATTCTACCACAAATAAGTTGAAGAAAGTCAAGTTGACCGCTTTGAAAGAGTGTTTTGGAGACACAAATGACAAAATTTCATAGGGGGAGTTGGTTATGGACGAGGTCACAGCTAATCGCACTGCTACCGCGTATTTGTTGTATACTTTAGGAAGTGTTATATTTCCCGATAACAGTGGGAACAAGGTTAACGCTCAATACATCCAATTGTTAAGGGATTTGAAAAGATGCCACAAGTACTCTTGGGGAACCGCGGCCCTTTCTTTCCTATTTGAGCAACTTGGTACCGCGTCTAGGTTAACAAGTACAAACATTGGAGGTTATTTCACAATGCTTCAGGTAAGTCTACTCATTCTAGTTCCATTTCCATGTTTCAGAAAAAAACTCGGCTTTAAAGTTTGTTTTTGTTTATGCTGAACCTATTATTGAAACGGTTCGGCTGTTTTTGTTTTAACTTACTTCGTAGAACTTTGTTGGTTCGGCGTTTAATGGTTATTCGAATAAGCCTAACTTTATTCTGTTTCTCAAAGTTTTCTACCTCCATGATCCAATTCTACTGATCCTAATAAATAAGTTTTGTGTTTTGTTTTTTATATTGTTTGTGTAGGTATGGATATATGACCATTTCTCGGATTTGAATTTAGCCAAGGAAGATGACAAATGGGTAGACACATTCCCTACCTCGTGCAAATGGAGTTTCAAGGAAAATAAGAAGAGGAATAAAAAGGAAATCTTGATAGCTTTGAGAGAAAAGTTAGACTCTTTGACTATTGAATAAGTTGTATTTCAACCATACAAAAAGGATGAAGAAGATGATGAAGTTGTTGAGGATGAAGATATGCCATTGGGGATGTACTATGTGCCATTGTTTTATCCCGAAGGCTTTACAATGTTTGATCCTCGTCGAGTACTCCGTCAATATGGATTTATCCAAAGGATTCCGGTGCTAGAGGAATCAAAGTTCAAGTTGTTGCCCAAGGCTAATAAGGGAACAAAGAGTACGGAAAGTTCATGGAATACCGAATATCATCCCGATCCTACCATTGATTGTTGGAATAGATTGGAGGATAACAAATTAAGTTGGGTTGACTTAAAAGAGTTGCGTGACGATCCTTGTGAAGTTGACCCGACTTATATAGATTGGTATAACCAAATTTCACATCCTTTAATTATTAATAGGGAAAGTCAAGCTTTGGTAGATGGTAAGAGGGGAAAGCGAACAGAAAGGGAAGTCGAGCAGAAGACGAGGAAGAACACAAAGGGCATGGTTGAAGATGTTTCGAAGTCTTACCGAACTATGGTATATTGACTGCATACTTTTAAACTTGTTTTCACTATTTTTGTATATTGTTTCTTATATTTTTTAACTAAATTTTGATCAGATGGCTGGGGGTAACGATGTATTGAAGGCTATGAAGAAGAAAATTGATTGCAATGTGGATATGGCGGTGGAAGAGCAAGAATATATGTACAGTCGTTGGGATGGAGTAATCAACAAAGGTGAAGGTGTGAGTGGAAGTGGTGCTAAAAAAGGTCGTGGTGGTGGAAGAGGCGGTCGTGCTCAATAGATGAATATGTTCAAATAGAAGAAGTACACTAGGTATTAATGGTTTGGTTTTGAAGGAATGTTTGATTTTAGCACAATTTTATTTACTTGAAGAAAACAATGTTATGTGTTTGGTTTTAGGCACAATGTTTTGATGTTTAACTACAATGTTATGGTTTTATGTTTAAGTGAAATTCTAAGCTTTGAGTGCACAACTATCTGCAAGTTACAGTAAAAAGTTCGTCTTATAATTATGTAATATGTATTGGCCGAACCTTATTCTGACATTGCTCAATTTAGTTAGTAAAAAGCTCGGATTTTAAGTGTTTACCTCGTATAAGCCGAACCTTACACTGTGAAACTCCAATAGTAAGTTCAGCACTAAGTTGCATTTTAGTATAGAGCCGAACCAAATAGCAAAGAACTAGAATTCTTTATAAACTGTTAAATTACTATAGTACCCCTCAGTTGATATAAAAGCAAAAAATTCTCTTTGCGGTCAAAAAGTTCTCTTTCGGTTCTTCTCCTATTCTCCTCTTCTCTTTTCAAACCAAGTCGGAGAAAATCGGTTAAAATCATATTTCATCGCCTAAATTGATCGTCGATTCATAAAAATTTGATCGTCGATTAAACACAACTATAAAATGGGTCGTCAAAAACAAAAAGCAACTGGTAGGCGGTCCAAATCTTCTTCTAATCCGTCGATTGAAGACCAACAACCGTTTGAAGTAGTCTAAAATGAAATTGGCAAAGAAGTTCAATCAAGTGAAGAAGAAAGCCCGGAAATGAGGATTAGAAGGTATGTTATACAAACCCAATCATTTAATTTGTTGATTAATGCATTGTATTGTTTTGTTAGATTAGGTTTAATTGAAAAAACCTATGTTTTTTTCGAAACCCAGGGTCAGGTTCGGCACATATAGTGTAAATTTTTATCTGCCGAACCCTAACTGAAGAACAGTTCGGCTACATAAAATAATCGCCGATCTTTGAGTTTCATTGGTTCAAATTTGTGTTAATGGCGTTCGTATATGCCGAACTGTTCAGTAAGATTATCCTTATTTATGGTTTTGTACTATGTATAGGAACCAAAAGGGTAAAATGAAAAGACGGGAAGATCAACCAGATGTGGAAGATCAACCTGAAGTGCAACAACAACAACAACAACCAGAGAAGCAAGAACCTACACCTCGTGTTGTTGGGTTTCACATTCCTGATGATAATGATGTAATATATCCAAGACCCGATGGTTTACCACACGGTCTTCCAGCTGACGGAGGCAAGGTATTGATTGGTTACCGAGAGTCTTGGGCTAAGAGGATATATGAGACTCCTGACCATTGTAGTGCGGTTAGAGTTTTGAGACATCAAAGGGCCGCACATTGGGATTTGTTTAAAGAGGTGCCTGAGGTGATTGCTATAGTGCAAGCCTCTGGTTTATGGCCTGCCATTAAATATGGTCATCAGGAATGTGATAGAGTGACAGCCTCTGCCTTTTCCGAGAGATTTGCTCCTGAGACTTACACATTTCATCTCCCTTTTGGTGAGATGACAATCACTCCTGACGACGCTTTTAAGATTACGGGCCTTAGTGTCACTAGCAAAAGCGTGGATGTAGAGTTTTATAATATGAGTTGGGGTGAGTTGTATAAGTTGACCGAGGAAACTCTAGGTTGGACAAAATCGATAACCGAATTAGAGTTTTGTTGTTCTGTGAAAGATGTTACTTCTACCCATGATGATAAAGGTGCGCCCAACAAGAAAAACAAGAAGTTCAAGTTGTTGAGGTTGAAAACCTATTTTGAGAAAACAGCGGAGAAGGTTAAATCTGGAAAGTTTGTGATGACCGAGGAATTAGTGAAACAAACTGCCAAAGCATATATGTTGTACACTCTTGGAAGAGATATCTTTCCAGACAAGTCTGGGAACAAGGTGAGTGCTCAATATCTCCAATTTTTCAAGGATGTTCACTCGGTTCACAGTTATGCTTGGGGGACAGCGTCACTTTCCTACCTACTCAATTAACTCGCACAAGCATCTAGGTTGGCAAGTACAAACATTGGAGGAAATTTCACCATGTTTCAGGTAATAATGTTCATTAAATTTTATTTTGTTGTTCAAATTATACTTATTTAAAACAAAACTTTGGTTGTTCAGTGAAAAGTTCGGCTCAAAAGTTTGCATATGTTTTAACCGATCTTATTGCAGAAATGGTTCGGCAGATTGTTGAAATTTCTTTATATGCCGAACATTAATAATTCAGAGGATATTTTGAAAATTCTTGATTTATTTATGTAGGTGTGGGTATATGACCATTAACCGAACTTGAAATTGTCCAAAGTACATGATAATTGGGATAAAACCACTCCAACAGCGAATCGATATCTTATGGAAGCCAAGAAAGAAAGAAATGCGAAAGATGTGTTTATTAATCTCAGAGAGAAATTAGACTCGTTGGATGGGAGTGATGTCGTATTTGACCCATATTTGAGAGATGTTCGAGAAGATTATGTTGTTCAAGATCATTTTGTGACGATAGGTATGTACTATGGACCTTTATTTTATCCGGGTGGTTATGTAATATATGATCCTCGTTGCGTTCTACGTCAGTTAGGATCTGTCCAAACTCTCCCAGTAGTTAATGATAAGTTCAAGTTGGTGGCATTGGGTAGCACTGGGATTAAAAGCACCACCTCTTCGTGGTGCCCCAAATATGACCCAGAACCAAACTTACAGTACTGGAGAACGTTGGAGGCCAACAAGTTAAATATGAACCACTTGCATATTTTGGGTGACGGTCCTCCACGCGTTGACCCAGGCTATATGGATTGGTATAATGAAATTTCGCATCCACTTATTATCAATAAAGCAAGTCAAGTTTTAGCTGACAGGGAGAAGGCAAAGGTTGCAAAAAAGAAGTCCAAGGCCATTGATATTCAAAAGGCATACAAAACAATGGTAAGTGATGTATTCAATTGTTACTTGTTTAAGTGTTACTTCTTAAATATTAAAGTTCTTGTTTAAGTGACATTTACCTTCAACTAGGTTGTGGCGGGTAAGGAGTTGTTGACAAATTTGAAGAAAAGAATTTCTTGCAAAACTAAGATGACGGTGGAGGAGCAAAAGGATTGGTACAACTAGTGGGATGCAGTCATAAACAAAGGGAAAGGACCCAATAAACCACAAAAAAGGCCGACGAGCAAGAGGCCACGGCAAGAAGGTGAAGGTGAAGGCTCAAGTCAATATGGTAGGGGCATACATAGCTGCTAAGCACAGTCGAATTGAAAATGTTTTGGGAGAATGGGATGAGAATAATTGTCCTTATTTTCTCCATAATGCTGTAAACTCTATTTAAGTAATGAAATTTCTTTTTCCTAGCAAAAAAAAAAACTGGTAGGGGCTGGACAACCGGTGAAGAGGACGAGAATGTACGTCCTAAAGGGAAAAGAGGTCGTGGTGATTGAACTATAAGTAAGGATGTGTCGTGTAGTACACTTAGTTTGTTATATTTTGTTATGAGACGTTAAGCACAATTTCTTTGTTACGGGTTGTGAAATACACTTGTTTGGTACCTTAAATCACATGTATCTTTGGTTCTAATGTATTTGGTTCGGCGCATTAGAGCAGACACGTATTAGCCGAACCTCTAAATCAAGAGGTTCGGCTATAAAAGCAATAGTTAAAATGAGCCGAACATTACACTGGGTTCTGAAAAAAATAGATCTGTTGTGGCTTTTACTATATATATGGTATTTCTATTCATAGCATTGGGTCTGCTTAACTCATTGTTTTCGTCCATACTAATTCATGGAACCGTTTACCGTAGAAGATGATAAGTTGCTTGTTAGAGGTTTCATTCGCAGTTATCGTATTTATGGTGAGAATTATTCGATGTTTTGGAAAAAAGTAAAAGAATTCCATTTTCGGTTAGATGGAAATCCTAAACATCGTACGCATTCGCAATTAGCCGAAAGATTCTGACAAATCCGTTATACGATGAAAGATTACATCAGAGTATTAGGATGGGTTAATCAATATCATCCCAACGAAACTAATGAAGAAAAAGTGAGTAATCCAAAAGCTTATTGTTCCATTATAGAGTTGTTTAGTTTTCTTAGCTTAAAACTAACCTTGCATTCCATTTTATTTAGGAAGCTAGAATTCAAAGGCTTTAGGCTATACGCCATGGAGGAAGAAGATACGAGCTCGGAATATGTTATAGATGGCTGAAGAGAAGAATTCCGAGATTTATTAGAGACCTTTGCGCTGAGATACACTAGATTGTCGAAATATTTTAAGGTTCGGCTTTTCAATGAAAATGTATGTCTGCCGAACCCTTAGTGTTATTTAAAATTTGAAAAGTAGCCGTTAGAGATCCTACTTTATGTTTAGTTCGGCTTGTAATATGAATGTCGTATCAGCCGAACTAAATAGGTTTAGACAACATTTGAAAATATAGCCATTACAAATAGTACAATCCGTCACTCATATATATATCCATATATGATATCTCATTATGAAATCACAAAATGGCAGCGTGTAGTCCTAAGTATACTCTAGAAGAAGATTTATCTCTTTGCAAACATTACGTAACTTACTATCTGGAGAAGGGTGTCGAGCGACGAGTAAAGGGATTAGTGAGTATGTACTACTTGGTCAGAATTCATGAAGCATTCACCAATGAAACATGTAATCCAAACAATCGGGATAGCGCTTCCATGTTTTGTCGAATCGAAACAATTAAAAATAAAGTTAGGGACTTCATAGATATGGTTCGGATTGTGAACCGATATCGGCTTAAAGGTGAAACAAATGATGAGGTTGTTGTTCGAGCTCTAGAGGAATGGCGAAGATGGAAAGGAAAAAATTTCAAATACCAAGCTCACTACAACATCCTTAGGAAGTTTGTCATAAATCGTTTTGGTTATTAAATCCTTGTCATTTTTACTTTGTAATGGTTAGTGATTTTGTAATGGTTATTTGTAATGCTGATTTTATAATTTCAAACAACTGCGGAATAAACATAACAGGTTCGGCGGTGTAAGTAAATTATATATAAGCCGAACCTTAGGATCGGCTTATATTGAATATTTCGAATACGCCGAACCTTGCGCTGTGTTTTTTGAACTTTTAGCATAAGAAAAGTTCAGCCCACTCAATTCTAAATATTTAAGCCGAACCAATAACAAATGAAATGTTTCCAGGATCGGCATATTATTGAATCATTATAGTAAGCCGAAACTGTTACTTTGTGATGGAATATAAAGCAACACTAAAGTTCGGCACACACAAATCGTCACCTATAAGCCGAACCTAAACTGAAATATCTTTTTCTTCAAATCTTTGCACCAACAACCAAGTTAAAAAAAACACAAAATATATTCAATTCATAAGATGCACTTTAGGATACATTATGTAGTATTTATAATCTCATATCAACCTACGCATCTGAAGAAAACAAAATGCAAAACAATTATATATATTATGAAAAGTATTAGGGTGATCCTAACATTACAACATCTTCTTCGCCATCTTCAGAAAGATCTTCTTCATTATCCTCAAATACATCTTCTTCATCCTCATCATCCATTACAAACAGTAGTCCGGGTGGAAGAGGTGGATGCAAACTTCTCCAAAGCTCCATCTCCGTAGGGTAATTTGCACACCAATCCATCGCGTAATTTTCTTCAAAAACAGGCCAAAAGGCTTCAAGAGACAATGGAGGTATTCAGAAACCTAGTCTAAGCTTAAGACCGATATAATGGAAGCCTTGAACAAATGCAATGACAAGTCTTCTATCTTTGACACTCTCATTTCAAGGCTTTGTTGGCGGCGCGTAGGTGGAACAACTTCCGGCCCTCGAAAAAGAATGAACAACACAATTAAAGGTTTCCGCGATTAAAAACCCACATATCGGCATTTGCATCCAATGATCACGTGTGATGAAGACATCCCCATGTAAACGCCGTTCAAAACTAACGAACTCTTGTGCGACCCCATGGTCTCCGCCACCTCGCATCATTGACTTGTAGAAGTCCCTGTTTCGGCGTAGAGTTTGTAACAATCTTTGACGAATATAATTTACTTCATCCCCTTGGGAAACCGGTTAGTTCTCATCCCTAAAAGGTCCTAGTTGTTCCGCGGTGACATGGAAACCACAATTTCCATCCCCCTCGACATCGTCCATGGATATAATAAACTCATGAATGGCTTCAGGTAGGTTCTCCAAGTAGTTTTTTTAAATCATATTAGAAGGTCTCAAATACTTCCCCAAACTATCTCTTTTAGGACCCTTCATTTTCCCTTCCACATACATGGTTTTTTTCTCCTTTTGCTTGGGCAGCCGCGTGGTCTTTGTTTTTTCCATTTGTTGAGATGGAAACATCTTACCTTTAAGCTTTATGTCTCCTTCCAATGGAGGAGGACATAGAGGACCACTATTCTTAACATCTTTGTTACTTGTTTCACCTTTACCCTTGCTCGGTCGACCACGTTTCTTTGATAGCTTCACTTCATCCATCTTGTCTAACTTCTCTATTGCCTTCTTCTCTTCTTCGTACTTTTCATGATGGTACTCCACCCCGCATGGATCCCTTGTGCTAGGTGTTGGTTTTTTTGTAATAGCATACGCTCTTGCTCTCTGCTCTTGTCGGTTTTCTTTCGTGGGTGGCCTACCTTTTTGTGGCCCCTTTTCCGGTTCTAATATACCTTTTTGGGTGTGAGGATAGAGGATTGGTATCATGTTTTCCCATAAGATTCGTTTATGAGGTCGCAACATCCCACGATACATTTCGGCCAACCTTTTGCCATAAGGGGTGTCCCAAATCTCTACATCATCGTCCTCGTCGGGCATAGGATCACTACTCAATTATTTCCAATGAGGATCAATAGCCTCAAAAGGTATCCTACAATCCTTGTACCGAAGTAGTTCATGCCGACATGGAAGTCCCATGCTTTCCCTCATTTTACAAACACACTCTTCTTGGGAGTTAGCGTCCATTTTGTCCATCAAATCCACTTCCTTCATTATAAGTTCAATGAACAAATGAGAAACCATATGGGTTAGTCCCCGAAGCCACTTATCATTCGAGAATTCATCATGCTTCATCATTAGACTTTTTTCGAATAACGCTCTAATTCTTATAACGTCACTCATGAAATAGTCTTCCATTGTGTCAAAAACCGTTACGAACGTGTCCACACACCCAAATAGATTCTTCTTCAAACGATAGTGAGCCAACTCTACCATACTTGTAGCTTGGTTGTCGAAGTGCTTGTGGTGGTTTTTAGTGCAGTAACAAATCTATGTGCGTTCGTATCCAAGAATTGCTTTCGTAAATATATAATGATTTCCGGGTATTTGACGCCCCAATTCTCAATGAGCTTTGCAACATTTTCTTCAAACACTTCTTCGGTGATGGACCAACTCAAAGCTTCCCAATCATTGTGGAAACATGCCCACATCCTTTCATTAGTCTCATATGCTTCCTTGAATTCTTTCTTCTTAACCTCTCGTTCTCCATCCGGTAATGTAGCAATCTTCTCTAGCTCTTTCAACTTGAGCGGTTGGATTATCCCTTGGCATTTCTTCCTAACATTATTCCATACATGAAAGGTACGGAGAAAGTTTTGCGCGTTCGTAAATACCTTCCTAACATTATGCCTCTTGGTCGGTTACCATGACCTTTGGAAGAGCATCCTCCCGGAAGATTAACTTCACTTGTTCCAATGCCCACACATAGCTTTCTTTCAACTCATCATGCAAAAATCAAAAAGCAGCGGTGAAAGGTGACTTGGTTGACGTATGACCAACAACATTCATCAAGGGCATCTCATACTTATTGGTCTTGTAAGTGCAATCCAATACGAGAACTTATGGGAAGCATAATGTCAACTTTACGCATTCCGGATGGGCAATAAAAAGGTGCGTCACATGGCCGAATTCATCCAATTTCTTTTGGCAAACATAGTTCTTATTTTGTGCCAACCACAATAATTTTTGCATCACCAACCTACCTTGCAAATCCTTTCTTCTCAAAGTACTTCTCGCGTTATAGATTTGTTGCAACGTAGTCTTGTTATTCTTATCATCCTCCTTCAACTTCCTAAGAATTTTAGAGGGATCCATACGTGCTCGTGTCATTTTATCTACCTTCGCATATTCATGAGGTTTGAGTCTTCCGGCTCTATAATGTCCATGAAGATCCTTTGGACGTGGGTGGTTATGACGGCAATCCATATCTTTATTCATTGTGAAAATTTCTTCATCTTCGTTCCAATTTAGGACGATCTTGAAAGGACAATTTATCTTCCTTATTTTAGTCTTATATTTTTTCCCGGTCTTCCCAACATATGGCTTACCTTTTTTCTTCTTGCTTACTTTCTTCCCACCCCTCTTACAAACCATATCCACCCGCTTATTTCGGATTTGTCTACCTTTAACTAGGACGCAATTGATTTTCCAAGCATGTTCCTCAACCCATTTAACAGCTTCTTCTTTGGTTTTCCACGTCTACATATCCACAAGTACAAAACTTTAGTTTTATTAATGATTTTGCATAAAACATAAACTACGTTTGTTACCTACCAAGTCAGTTTGGAAGTGATCTCTAGTATCTTCATGAATGACATCAACAGGCGGTGGTTGATCCTCCATAGTTTCCATTTCAGCAACAATCTACAACAATATCGCACAGGTTTTGGGTAAGGTTCGGCTAACACACTCAACTATATGAAATCCGAACTTAAGGTTCGGCTTATTCGTGTTTGACTTACAAAGCCGAACTACATGTCATTCGTGGATTCGGCCAAATTGGGACTAATATAATAAGCCGAACCATAACACTTGAAGTTTCTAAAATTTTCTAAAAACAAAAATTATTGTTCGGCTGTATAACTTGTAAGCCGAACATTACACTGTAAGTCGTATATTTTTTAAGATATGGTTCGGCTTAAAGTTTGACCTCGTAATTGAACCGAACCATGAAAATTTTATGGCGCCAAAATAATTGAATGACAGTTCGGAAAACATATTTCTCAAACTAATAAGCCGAACTGTTCTTGGTTACAATGGTTCGGCACACTAGTGTCTTCCGAACCTTGCTCTGCTGCGCCGAACTGGTTGCAAAAATTCAATCTTTTGGTGAATTCAAGCTACAAAACGGACATTAAACAACTTGTACAACCATACCTGTGTATTATTAGCATTGGGTTCCTCATCTATGTACTCATCTTCTGGATTTGGCTCCATAAAGGAATCATCTTGAGCTTGAGAAAAAACTTGAGTTTGGGTAAAATCATTTTCATAATCCAACAAATAAGCCATTTCCGGATCTCCATCGTAATTGATATGTATTTTCTTAGCTTTACGTGATGAAGATTCACCTTCCTCACTCGAATTTGTATCACACATCTCTTAAAGATCACAATTTTTTTTTTTTTTTGGTTTTTCCTTCCTCTCCTTCTTTCCTCCTTCTTCTATTTCTAAAATTAATCACTAACTAACTATCTTTAAACATAAAATTATTATCATAAATTAACACTAAACTAATTCTAACCATTAACAATTAATTAATTTTAATTATCACTAATTAAACACTAATCAAATGAGGGGTATTTTAGCATTTTTGAAAATTGGAGGATAAGGGCCACCTTGAAATACTATAGGCACCCAGGTTTTTGTCCTATATGTATGCCCCAAAATTATTGGGTATGCCCTAAAATAGCGTTCATATAAAGAGTAAAAGAGAATCAGACAAGAAGGCAGCCGCGGCTACACGGCCGTGCACAGAGACTAGGGTTTGAAGTTTCATTTCTTTTGATTACTTGCTTAGCTAGAGTTGGATTAAGATATTTTTATGGCTTTTGAGAAAGTCATGGCTAGCTTTAACCATGTTAGGGTCTAGGTAGAAACCAATTTAATTGTGTGAACTCTATATTTATATGCTAAATAATAATTTGATTGATTAATAGTTTTTCTTCATATAGCTTGACATTTGATCGATTATGTGATTTTCTTGATTATTTATGCTTTTGAATTAATATTTCATGCTTCGGTTAAATCCCTAGACGTGGTATGCAAGGATAGATAGGTAATGCTTTAGGATCACTACATAAGAAGCGATGAAAACTATAGCGGAGAAACAATATTTTATAATGCATGGAATATATTTTAAAAGACTAGTAGAGTTTGCATAATTAATTGGTGGAAACCGAAAACCCTAATAACCCCATTATCATTTGTTTATCCTTAGATTTATTATTATTTTATTTTGTCCGAATTTCTGAAAAATCATTAGAACATCATCTTGTCAATTACTTAGTTTTGGGTATTTGTTGGTAGAGTATTTCACACTCCCTGTGGGAATGACCTGTACTTGCCATTGTCTACTAGTTAGACGATGTGCACTTGCAGTATTTTATTGTGGGTTTTCCCGACCTACCAAATCCCAATGAAGTCTTTAAGTCGTTCGCTTGGTTTTAGAAGAAGAAAATCAAAGGTTAAAGGAGAATCGACTCTAGCTTAGCACAACTTGTATCGAACAGAATGTGTGGGGATTAGGCTTCCCAGTTGCTACAGTCTCCCTTATATAGTCTTCAAATCAGGGTTTTCAATCAATGTTAGCTTACTAGTTAACAAAGCATTCAATATTCATTGTTAGATCAAAACCTGATTAGATTCAAGCTAAAATTTATAAACCGTTAGATCGAAAACATAGCTTGTTACACACACATGTAATGCACGTTTATAGGCTTGTGTAACCATCCCCAAACTTGTATATTAGTTGGTTCAACAATAGTTAACCAAATGGTTAGCCATATGATAACTTTCATATCAACCATATTCTTCTTCGCCATAACTAGTTCAAATGACTCAAATGAACTAGTTAGAGAGTTGTTCAATTGCTTAGATATTTATGTACTACACAAGACACAATCAAAGCAAAAACTATGTGATTCACTCGAATCGATTCATGAACTATAAAGCCACGGTTTGCAATAGCATTCCTTAGTTTATTAAGATAAGTTCACAAACATCGTTTTTAGACATAACCTACTCAAGTTCGCGGATGGAGTTCACAAACTCCAACAGAAATTCTCGGGTTCGAGAACTACGCCATTTCGCAGACTGGGTTCGCGAACTGAAATTCATGTACTACTCCGGTTTCACTTGATCAACAAAGTTCGCAAATTTCGGTTCAAGTAATAAGGACTTATACATATATGTGTTTCCACAACAATGCTTATATCCTCCAATGGTTGTATGTTGGACGCATTTATGTGTCTATTTTGATCTCAATTTCTTATATTGTTAGTATCCATTTTTGTACTTATTTTGGTATTTTATGTCTTTGTAGGTGTTTTTGGAGAAATACACTTGTGCGGAGAAATTGGCTCGGAAAAGTGGTATTTGCACCCCCAAGAGGAACTACTAAAGACACTCCAAAAATGCGCTAAAGGCACTACAAAAAATACTATTTGCACCCCAAGAGCATGTGCTAAAAGGGACTTCAGGAGTGGATTAGGGGTAGCCGAATTACTAAGGGGCACCTACATTACTATTCGCACCCCCATTATTGGTTATGGGGACTCCATCTTCTTCACGTTTTAAAATAGAAAAAAGGCGGGAAAACTTATTTTCGAAGAACAGATTTATGAGTCGAATTTCAGGGATGTATGTGATAGATTCAATTGCCAAATTCGGTTGGGTTGGACTCGAAATGACTAAACAGGTTGGGTACATTTGTTTGGATCGATTGGAATGGGTTGAATAATTGATTCTCGATAAAACAGGAAAGTGAGAGATACTCGGATTTTCGGGAAGTTTCGTGGAGAATTTTGTTCTTACCTAATTGATAGAGTCGAATGACGTGTTTTGGAGACAAATGCGGAATCAAAATACTCTTATTTTTGGTTATCTAAATCATAGAACGTGAATGTGAATATATGTGGGAGTTGGTTGCAAAAACATGGAAACATATCCTGTAACTAAGGAAAAATATCCTCTCGCAAGGTACTATCTGTCAATTAAGAGAAATAAGAGTTTCAGTTGGGAAAGAAAACTTGAAGGAAGAGATAAAAGAGGAAATGGCCGTGACTTTCGAATGAAGAAAACAAGGATTTAACCGGGTTATGACCGGCCTTCCGTGTATAAAAAGAGTGGGGAGAAGTCATAGAGGGTATCAAGAGTTAAGGGTTAGCATAGAGAAGAAAATCACGAGTTGCAGAACTATGTTTCTGCTGTTGTGTTGAATAAAAAGACGAAGAACATTGTGCTGCTGAAGACAGTCGTTTATGCAACGTCGCTTATTCCAAGTTTTACAACACTTTTCTGCAATATCTACTGCAACAGACAAATAGTGTTTACAACATTTTCTTTGTATCGTTCTCTGTTTCATTATATTTCACCTCTTGTATACACTTTTGAGCAATGAAAAATTCCTTTTAGAGTGTCTACATCATGAGAAGCTAAACCCCATCACTGGGATGACGGAGGAAGCCAATTCTCAATACTATGGTAATTTTACTAAATTCTTTTTACGACTTTTGCATTAATATAATTTGAATTATGATTTTAAATTAATTAGTTGTGATTTAGTTTGATGGGTTATGCTTAGCTTAGGTGTTTTGATAATCCATGCTTACCATTTACAATTAATGTTTTATAAAATCTACCTTGGCAAAGATTTAGAGTCAATAGTTATTGTTTTTGGAGCTATAATTGTCTAAGAATTAATATTGCAACCATAGAATAAGAGTTTGGTGAAATCCTGATTCCCAGTAATCTCTCAATATTATCATCGTCTTTTATTTTATTTGTTATTTTAATTTTATAATTTAAGTCTAAAATCAACTTCACAAGTCTGAGAATCAAACCCTTTACTTACCACTTCAAAACTACATCAATTTTTGGCGCCGTCGACGCAGACTTGTATTTAGGTTTAGGTTTTAGGTTTTTCATTTTTTTAAGGTTTTGTATATATTTATTTTATTTATTTATTTTAGATTATTTTTTGTTTTATTTTACGTCTTTGGTATTTTTGTTTTTGCTGTGCAGGGTTGGCTTGAAGCGAAACGTGGAAAGTTGAACTTGCCTTACAAAAAGGGAGAAACTGAAGATTTTATTTTTAGACTTTTATCTTATTTTTAGTAGTTTCTTTATTTATTTTTGGACTTGTAAT
Source organism: Papaver bracteatum (assembly GCA_023529315.1). Classification (NCBI taxonomy): domain Eukaryota; kingdom Viridiplantae; phylum Streptophyta; class Magnoliopsida; order Ranunculales; family Papaveraceae; genus Papaver; species Papaver bracteatum. Next base: position 431,931 of record JAJJWX010001050.1, read on the forward strand.
TTTTCTTTTATTTGTTTGTGTTTATTTTTAGTACTTTATTTATAAAAAAAAAAACACTGCACACACCAATTGCATCTTCGTCAGACTACCGAGTTTAAGAAAACTGGTGGATTAGTAAGATGAACCCGTGCCTTGGGCCTTATGGGAGTTACCAGCTGAAAGTCCACAAACCTCAGCCTCGTACCTTTGGGTATATTTCTCTATAGGTAACCCAAGCTTACCTAAATTAGTTAGCCCAACATTTGCATGTGCACATTTTGTTGAATTATTGTATACTAGAACGTAAGAGAGACGCTCTATAACGGTTTATGCGTGAAAAACCTAGAACTGATATTTTAGGAAACAAGAATCTTGACTACCTTAATCTAGAAAGTCCTATTTTTGGATGTTCTTCTCACGGTGAGGAAAATATCCTTAATACTTCTATTTTTGCCGAAATGGTTAAGGAAAATGATGATGAGGTCCCGGTAAAAACCCTTAGGGATCTTTTGAACCCGTCTAGGGTAGTGCGTGACCCAGGTGTAGTTATACCAGCTTCTATGGTCCAATTTGATATCAGACCTGAGACTATTGGCATGCTTCGTACCTTTAGGGGGTTAGAGAATGAGAAATCGTACACCCACATAAGATACTTTGAAATGATTAGTGACACAATAAACTATCCGAATGTCTCCAAAGATGTGCTTAGGTTATGTTTGTTTCAATTTTCTCTCTATGATAAAGCTAAGGAGTGGTATCATTTTATTCCTTCTAAAACAATTACTACATGGGATGGTCTTGTAGAGGCATTTGTTAAGAAATTTTACCCACACCATTAGACTGCTACTGTTCGGCAGTCTATCCAAACCTTTAGGAAGAAATTAGGTGAAAAACTTCATGATTATGTAGAAAGGTTTAGTGAATTTTTATACCAGTGTCCACAACATGGCTTTGAAAAAGCCCACATGGCCCAAATTTATATGAGGGCCTTGATAGTGAAACCCATATGCAGGTAGAAACAATTAGTGGTGGAGAATTTACCCATCAAGACCCAGATGAATGTTTTGATGAGTTCATCGAGTTAGCTGAGAAAACTAGGCAATGGGATTCAATGAGAAAACCAGAAATACCTAGAAATCATATCCATAGAGTCGATAGAGTTGATTATGGGTCGGATATTCTTAGGCATCTAGAGGCCTTAGAAGTGAATCAAGGGTCACATCATGCTAGCTAGATACGAAGAGCAAGCCCATGCTCTTTATAACAACTCTAGGTTTGAAAACCGTCAGATATTTGATCCATATTTAGATATCTATAACCATGGTTGGAGGAACCACCCCAATTTTTCTTGGTCTAACGGTCAGAGTTAAAGTCAGCATAATAGTTCTCAGACTCTCCCGGGTTTTGGGTATACTAAGAACCATTTAGGTCCAGATCAGTTTCACAACCAGTCAGATAAAAAAATCATGAGCTTAGAAGAGTCTCTCACCATCTTATCTCATAACAATGCACTATTTAAGCAAACGGTTGAAAAAGGTTTACTGGAAACCTCTCAGGCTATTTCAGAGCTAAAAAATCAGGTTAGTATAATTGCAGAATTTTTTAGCGAAAGAGAAAAGGAAAAGTCCCCCAATCAACCACTACCCAATCCCATGGGAATCGATGAAGTATCCTCTAGAGAGAAAGAGTTCAATCATGTGAAATTTGTAACAACACTTAGGAGTGGTAAAATGGTAAACAATAAGGTAGCCATGCATAATAGTGGACATACTGTAGATCCACCTTCTAGTTCACATTCTAGTTCCCAAGATGAGCCCCAAAAGGAGCCACTAGCTGAAGACACTGATAAAATCTCTAGTGATGCCCACGTGGTTCCCGATAGGTCTCAGTTCGTTCCTAGAGCTCCGTACCCATAGTTGTTAGCTCCAAAAGAAAGAGTCGACTTTCAACGAAATAATGGAGAATTTTAAGCAGGTAAACATTAACATACCTTTACTAGAAGCAATTAGGCAAATGCCTGCGTATTCCAAGTTTCTTAAGGATATTTGTACTCAAAAGCGTAAGCTTAATATCCATAAGAAAGCCTTTTTAGCTGGTCAGGTAAGTCCAATCCTTCTGAACCAAACAACCCCTAAGTATAAAGACCCTGTATGGCCCACCATATCTTGTACAATTGGTAATCACATGGTTGATAAGGCATTACTTGACTTAGGATCTAGTGTTAACTTACTCCCGTACCATGTGTACACCCATCTAGGTCTTGGTGAGTTGAAACCGACTAAAATGACCATATAGTTAGTTGATAGGTCTGTAAAAGTACCTCGTGGTATCATAAAGGATGTACTGATTGAGGTTGATAAATTTATTTATCCAGTGGATTTTGTTGTTCTATACACTCAACCTGTTCAGGATCCTACTGCTCAAATACCGGTGATTTTAGGTCACCCATTTTTAGCCACATCTAATGCTATCATCAACTGTAGGACCGGGATTATGAACATATCCTTTGGTAATATGACTACTGAGCTAAATGTATTTAATGTTACTAGACAACCTTCTGATGGTTTAGAGGAAGTGAATATGATTAGCACTTTAGTACAGGATAATTGGAACGACACTTTATTGGATGATTCTTTGGATAAATTTGATGATATTCTCTTAAGCCAGTTAGGTGACCAAAATGTTGAACTAGAAAAATCTCTCGAGTACTTTAAAGACTCTACAGACCCTGAAATTCAATCCATATTGCTAGGTCTTATGGAGAATAATGATGACCCTAAGTTTGGGGGTAATGATCTAGAAGAAGCTCTTGAGTATTTTAAAGACTCCGAGGATCCGGAAATTCAAGCAATAGTGAGAGGTTTGTCTGAGAATACTGATTATCCTAAGTTTGGGGATAGTGATGGTAAAGTATCCCCATTGGAAGTCCCTAACTTGGGACTCGAGACTAGTGTAATTGAGGTATTACTTGAGTCACTACCAATTCCACAACCTGATCCTACTGATACTGTCCAGGAGGAAATCCATCTATTAGATACCTGTTATTCGAATGAGTCTATTTGTCAAGACACCCATATGAAGCCCAAGTGGGCGCCGCAGATAAACCCAGTTGTCTTGCAAGAAGTTTTAAATCATGTTGTGCTATAACTGTTTATTTATCTAATCCGATGCATTTGTCTTTTAATTGTGGCAGTTTTATTTGGTTTTGTTGATCCACAGTTGTTCGAATATTGATATATGATTCGAAAGGTAATTAGCCATTTTGTGGTATTTGACGTCTGACTGAAGACTTTAAATTTAGCTCTTCTTGGGAGGTAACCCATGCTCATGAAACACAGTAATATCTTTCCTTAACTCTTTTGCTTCAATTGGTAACAGTTTCTCCTTGTTCATGCTTTTAATTTGATCTTTAGAACATTGAAGACAATGTTAGATTTAAGTTTGGGGGTATGGGAGAAACTTTTTAGTTGCAATAAATAAACTCCAGAGCCTAGAAATTTATGCTTATTAAGGATGGCACTAACCAATCTAAGTGGATGGAAGCGTCTTGGTTATATGGGTTGAGGAACCAATCTGGGTATATGGAAACATCTATAAGAGTCTATTCATAAAAGCACAGAGTTCAGGTGTTAGAAATAACATGGTAGTTTCGCCATATCTCGTTGAGTCCTTTTAACTTCTGTTTTTAAAATATATTTCTCTAAGTGATTAGGTGGGGCTCACGATTCAAGTTGTTACCACTGCTAGGGTGAAATATAGTGATTGAGTTACAAAGAAAAAGAAAAAGAAAAAAAAAAGAGACGAGACCAATTAGACCAAATAGAATAAATTAAAAAATAAATAGAAATTAACACTTGGATAGCAATATGTGTGTGTTCTCCCTGTCTTCGTTGCCTAAAAAAGCGTGGAACGCAGGATCCATGGGAATTACCATGTAATCTGATGAAAATAAGCATGCGCTTGGATCCGCAAGATCTAATCATGCAGTTAAAAAAATAAAATAAAAACGTTCAATGAATAAAATCGACCGTTGGTTCCCTTGTGTATGCCAGACGAGTTGATCTAGATTTAGGATTATCGACTACTGGTTCCCTTGTATATGCCAGATGTGTTGATATTAGTCATACCAGTATCTCAGTCCATTAGGATAGTTTCATTTTGGAAGTGGCCTTCAGACATATATGAGAAACACCGTTCACCTAGACAACGTCAAAACCATCTATGTTTTTCTCTACATCCATCTCTTAATCTATCCATGTGATTTGTTAACTCCGGATATTGATGTCCATAGTGCGACTATCTGAGTAGAGCTCTGTTACTTATATATGAATTTTAGTATGCTTGAGTGCAAACTCGTGTACAACAATTGGAATTTCGCATCAAGGTATTTCCTCATGCAGTCAATAAGTATGCCAACCAAGGAGATTCTTTAGTGCCTTCCAAGGTTCTGCGTAGATAGTTAGGGTCTGGAGAAAAGGTTTTGTGGGTATATCTCTGGTAATCCCTCCCGAGACTATAACTCTGCCACTAGGGCCACCTAGGGGTCTAAAGGCTTATTGCATACGCTAAATGCAATCGACGATGCCTGCGACAGTGAGTTAGGATTTTTATTTTTTAGATTTAATTTGCTCGGGACTAGCAAATAATAAGTTTGGGAGTATTTGATGGACACATTTATATGTCTATTTTGATCTCAATTTCTTATATTGATTAGTACCCATTTTTGTACTTATTTTGGTATTTTATGTCTTTGTAGGTGTTTTTGGAGAAATACACTTGTGCGGAGAAATTGGCTCGGAAAAGTGGTATTTGCACCCCCAGGAGGAACTACTAAAGACACCCCAGAAATGCACTAAAGGCACTTCAGAAAAATACTATTTGCACCGCAGGAGCATGTGCTAAAAGGGACTTCAGGAGTGGATAAGGGGTAGCCGAATTACTAAGGGGCACCCATATTGCTATTCTCACCCCCATCATTGGTTAGGGGACTCCATCTTCTTCACGTTTCAAAATAGAAAAAAGGCGGGAAAACTTGTTTTCAAAGAACAGATTTATGAGTCTAATTTCAGGGATGTATGGGATAGATTCAATTGCCAAATTCGGTTGGGTTGGACTCGAAATGACTAAACAGGTTGGGTACATTTGTTTGGATCGATTGGAATGGGTTGAATAATTGATTCTCGGTAAAACAGGAAAGTGAGAGATACTCGGATTTTTGGGAAGTTTCGTGGAGAATTTTGTTCTTACCTAATTGATAGAGTCGAATGACGTGTTTTGGAGACAAAAGAGGAATCAAAATCCTCTTATTTTTGGTTATCTAAAACAGATAACGTGAATGTGAATATATGTGGGAGTTCGTTGCAAAAACATGGAAACATATCCTGTAACTAAGGAAAAATATCCTCTCGCAAGGTACTATCTGTAAATTAAGAGAAATAAGAGTTTCAGTTGGGAAAAAAAACTTGAAGGAAGAGATAAAAGAGGAAATGACCGTGACTTTCGAATGAAGAAAACAAGGATTTAACCGAGTTATGACCGGCCTTCCGTGTATAAAAAGAGTGGGGAGAAGTCATAGAGGGTATTGAGAGTCAGGGTTAGCATAGAGAGTTACAGAACTCTGTTTTTGCTGTTGTGTTGAAGAAAAAGACGAAGAACATTGTGCTGATGAAGACAGTCGTTTATGAAATGTCGCTTATTCCAAGTTTTACAACACTTTTCTGCGATATTTACTGCGACAGACAAATAGTGTTTACATCATTTTCTTTGTATCGTTCTCTGTTTCATTATATTTCACCTCTTGTAAAAACTTTTAAACAATGAAAAATTCTTTTGAGAGTGTCTACATCATGAGAAGTTAAACCCCATCACTGGGATTACGGAGGAAGCCAATTCTCAACACTATGGTAATTTTATTAAATTCTTTTTACGACTTTTGCATTAATATAATTTGAATTATGATTTTAAATTAATTAGTTGTGATTTAGTTTGATGGGTTATGCTTAGCTTAGGTGTTTTGATAATCCATGCTTACCATTTACAATTAATGTTTTATAAAATCTACCTTGGCAAAGATTTAGAGTCAATAGTTATTGTTTTTGGAGCTATAATTGTCTAAAAATTAATATTGCAACCATGGAATAAGAGTTTGGTGAAATCCTGATTCCTAGTAATCTCTCAATATTATCATCGTCTTTTATTTTATTTGTTATTTTAATTTTATAATTTAAGTCTAAAATCAACTTCACAAGTCCGAGAATCAAACCCTTTACTTACCACTCCAAAAATATATCATTATATTGTCTAAACTCTCATTTCAATCATTGAAACATTCTCAGAGGGCGTTATATAGTTGTTATTCACAAACTTTTTTTCGTTAGAGAAATTTCCAAAATGATTGAAACATAACATGACTTTCGTCACTAGGTAAAGATGAACTTGGCTAAAGCGAAAGCTTTACCAACACATATTTCGAGAAATATATAAGCGAGATATACTCAGATCGAAATACCACATGTGTATAATCTTAGTCTATATAGTAATACGACTTTTGTCTCAAGATATGAGATAGACTTTTGAGTGATAGATAAGTTCAAGTCTCCACATACCTTTTAGTCGATGAAGATCCACTGGTTCCTTGAGTAGTCCTTCGTCTTGTATGATGATTTCCATGGAGTTCTTGAGCTCAACTACACTTTCTATCCTAGTCCGAGATATTAGCTATAGTAGACTAGAAATCAAGACTTTATAGTTTTGATCACTATCATTGACAAACATGATTGAGATAGCAACGCATGCGAGTTCGACCGAGCAATGCTCTAACAATCTCCCCCTTTGTCAATTTTAGTGGCAAAACTATTAATACATATGGAATACAAAATATATATAAATAAACTTTGTAGCTCCTATTCCACATGTCTAATCTTCAACATTACTCGAAATCTTCGTCACTTCCAAGTAGTCCATTGATCCCAAAGGTTGTAAGTTTAGCATCATCGTTGTTGAAAATCCATAGTTATAAAAACGAGAAAACAAGATTTCTCAATCATTGTTATACAGTGTCATAGTATCATTACACAACATTAATGTCCAATTACATGACAACTTTAACAATAATGCTATGGTGATACGTCACTCCCCCTTAGTCAATACTCCATCTCACATGTAAACCACTCCCCCCTTACATAATGATCCAAAAAACCATATGTATTTGTAGTGTGAACTACATATTAATTTTCCCCCTTTTTGTCAATAAAATTGGCAAAGGTACAAGAACGGGATCCTAATGAAATTTCCGTAAGAGGCATTTCATGACCAAAAATAAATGTATATCATATTGTTTAGATGCAATAATAAAGCCGAAGCTAAATGCATTCATCAAGGAGTTCATAAAGATACAAGATAACCCCTATAATATTCCACAGCCGCACTCCCCACAAAGATTTGGAAATTAACCACAAGTTCAATTAAGAACTCTCCCCCATAAAATGTCATTCCCAAGGGAACAACAAGAGCGACCTTAATTTCAAAAGAAAAGAAGGATTTTGAATAAAACACACTACAGAAAATCAACCTATGTGAATCAAACACAAACATGGCGGAAACCTATTGGAGTTCCAATGCCCAAAATATCGAGATAAGCACATGGACAAGAGTTAAAGAAATAGTTAATGAAATGAAACAACACCAATAGACTGTCGTAAGTGATGAAAAGTGGCAGTGTCTAATGGTTTGGTGAGAGTGTCAGCCAACTGTTGTTCGGAAGGCACAAATTCAATATTTATGATATTATTCTCATAAATATCTCGAATGAAATGGTACCATATGTCAATGTGCTGCGTTCTTGAGTGCTCAACTGGGTTATCAGTGATTCGAATCATACTATAGTTATCACAAAAGATCTTAATTATTCAGTCCTACATAGTAGAAACCCCCAGATGTACTTTTTCTATCTTCTACACATCCTGCCCAATCAGCATCAGAATAAGCGGAAAGGTCAGTATTAGTATCAAAAGTGTAGGATAGACCATACCCAACAATGTGATTGACATATCGTATGATCCTTTTTGCAGCTGCAAGATGAGATTAATTTGGATGATCCTGAAATCTGGCACAACAACCAACACTAAAAGAAATATCATGTCTACTAGATGTAAGATATAAATGGCTTGAAAAAGCGAGGGTCTAACAACCTCACCCAATATTTCGATTAGCAATCTGTATGGACAACTCCGAGTTGTTTTCTATAGAATCAACTAGACTCAATCAATAGAAAATACTCAAGGAGTTATAATCACAATCTCTCAATTTGATTTACTTAAGCAAATGTGATTCACGAGTCTAATCAAAGAGAGATAACTTGGATGGTACCAAAGTTCAATATCCAAGAGTCAATCAATTTAAATCACTAACCAATAAGGTCGGATAATCTAATTGATTGAACAACGCACAACCTGTATTATTTCAATTATATAAAAATATAATGCGGAAAAGAAATAACACATGCACCAGAATTTTGTT